>JAAFCE010001036.1:455311-579159 GCA_013389805.1 Trigoniulus corallinus
CCGGGGTATTTTTTGGTTTGTTGGTGTTTTAGGGTCCTTCAACTACAAGGTCATTAGAGCACCGCCCATTGCGCAGTTCTAATGCAGAGACTGCACAGACACTACACTAATGCGACGATTTTTGGGTATTAGCAGTACCCAGTTTTTCGAAGCGGCCACCCATGTCAGTACTAGCTGGGATTGAGTTGCTTAATTTCAGTGATCAGACGAGAACGCCCGCCGCAATCCAGAGCCGCTCATGCCCATTCTAATTCACTACACTGCAAGCAGCTTTATTTGGCCAATATGGCAGTGGAGAGACCAACTCTCATTCCTACATACGTTACCATAAAACTCCCAAAACCCTAGGCTATAATTCTCATGGTCCCCCTATAATACTAGCAATGGTGGGGTTTCTTTTGAGGAAGCCCTCCACTTTATCCTCTCCAAGGCTATTCCATTGTCGAATGGTCCTTGGTCAGAAAGACCAGAGAAGGGGAAGGGGCACCTAGCACCTATATTGTATGCCTCACTAACAAAAATTCCATGTTTGCATTTGCTATGTGTATATAATGGATAAAAAAACAAACTAAAACTAAAAATAACTTGTTGAAAATCCACAGTCGTAGTTGCAAGTATCGAAATGCTGAATATCATTTTTCAAATATTTTTATAATAGAATTATTTTTCTAACCTTAACAACTTTCATGACTTGTACGTACGTAATATAGTAATGGAGTTAAAACGAAAATGTTCATGGCAGTATTCAAATATGCACCAAATTTTCTTGTAGCAGCAGAAGAAGAAGAAAGTGGAAGAATAAAAAGCTCGCACAACTCTTCTTTAATATTTTAAGGATGGAATAAGGGCTACGAGACGATTGAGATTTTTTTTGCCATTGTGAGTGATGCATATTTCTTGTGAAGAAGAAATACAATGAAAAGTCCAAAGAAACATTGCGTGTAGAAATCGACAACTGCAAAGACTAGTAGGTGGAGAGACTGGTAGGTTGGTGCAAGAGACTAGCATACTTTTTTTTGTAAACAATCTTTAAGTGTCGTGTTACATAAGTGAAAATTGTAGTCTTTGACAGAAAAGTGACAAACTTATCGGTGAAAAGAGAGTGAGAACGGGGTGAGAATGATCTCTATAGGATGAAAACAATGTGACAATGCACCTAGACGTTGTCAAAGAATTTCATCACGAAACAGAAGATTACTGTGCAGCTGGTATTTTTTCTCCATTTCCATTTAAAAAAAACAGGCAGAGATATCATTGAATTCAGGTGGCGAAGGAGAGAAGTTGGGGATGTTAGTAGACGAAGGACCCACCGGTATAAACACATCATCAGAAAAAGAAAGGACATTTCCGTCCCTGCCATCACATCACCGCCCAAAATGGGAACGTAACATATTGAATGCAATTCTTCAGTTGATCCTATATGATTGCAACAGACGGGGTACATATATATATATGTATATATTTTTTTGTTTAAAATTGTACCTCGACATCCTTATATCATTTTTATGTTATTTATTCTCCTTTTGAAACGACATAATCATAATTCAAATAAATACAATTCGACAGGTAGCTGCCAACCGTTCGATCGTCGGCTCAACGGACCGTATCCCATCAATATATGACTATTGCATTATTTACATCGTTTAGCATCGAATCTGACTTTGATTGTGATATAAATACTGTAAATGAAATTACGATGTGAAGTAACTTTATTGAAATAAAAATTTGAGAAGCCTTGAGTGTTGACAGCAATATTTCAATAATTTCACAGTTGGATAATTACATCACATTTTAAAAGCAACCTTCTCCAAAGTCATTTGGTTGTAGCCCCTTGCAATGTGCGTTAACATCTCACTGGATTGGAAATTTATCACAAATGTGATTTCCCAGTCTTGAAAATATATATATATATACCTAACAGTAACATTTTTGTGTAGGTACCAATATTGACATGGGCACAAATTCATCAACCATCAATTAATACACGCATGTGCGGTCAGTCATGAACATGACGATGCGACGTCGTTGTACATGTTATCTTCATATCCATAATAACGAAAACATATTTTGTTATTACCCTGTAATGAAACATTTCCTGCATTTTTCAATTTCATTCAAACCTAAATGCTTATCTTTCAGTTTCAAATAACGCCCAAACGAAAGTCCTTTCCATCAGTGGTCAGTTGATTGAATCTCGTTGATAATTTATCTTTTAAAGTTGTGGTGGCATTTAAAGGACATTTGCGTATACAGTATGTCAATATTTAATTTCTACATCAGGAATGACAGAGACATCCTATTGCTTTGTTCTCCTTTTACACTTTCATTTACGTCTGTAGGATTCAATTAATTTTTTATCTCCAAGCCTTTCCAGATTTGACCCTCCAGGGAAATAAATAAGCCCTTTTTACGTGGAAACCTTCCGCAATAACGACATCAATATCAGTTGTCATGTTTACTACCATTTTTAACTAATAATGTCATAGTTGAAGAGAGCTTTGGTCGTCAACAAGCTACGGAAAAACACTGTCCAATATAATGGTCTTCTGTCCATTCAGAGGGACAAGATGGGTACTTGACCCTGCCATAGGCGGGGAAAGGGTTAGGAGTTGCTTTAATGTCATAGTTGAAGAGGGATGGTTTAAAAATGCAACCTAACCCCCCCGAATCCACGAAAACCAATCCTAGACTTTCCAAAAAACACGACAGTTTAGGAAAGAGAGAGCTCAAATGGCATGTCTAAGGTAGTCTAACGACTTAAATGTGAATGAAAAAGTAAAGCAACTCCTAGCTCCTCTCCCGCCTATGGCAGGGTCGGATACCCATCTTGTCCCTCTGAAGGGACACAAGGGTGATATATCGGACATTTTTTTCCGTATCCCATTGCCAACCAAAGCTGAAACCTCCATGCTTATTTATCGTCGGTCTACTGTTCGTTTGGGAATTTCACCGAAGTCAAGGGGCGAGCTCCTACACCTGGACATTTCGCCTCATCTACCAGTTGCATAGAGAGGGTTCTTTTACGTGCTCATCCGAAGGAAGGCGCACTCGGGGCTTCTCTCCCCCTAAAGAAGGCAACCCACCTCGGTCTAGTATCGATACTAGAACCACGGACGCAGTTACTGAGCACGCTACCCACTGCGTCACCGAGGGGGAGTTAAATGTGAATTAAAGTGATCCCGGGAAAAAATAAGTACCAGTCAACATTTTGTAGCGCTCAAGTCCCTGCATCCTTCTTGTTCTGTCTTGAGCTTGTGGTGCTATGATATAATATCGGTTAAAGTGACAGGACAACTGAGGGAGAGTTTTTCTCTGAGTTATGAGACATTGAGAACGCAGGGATATATAAAGGTGCGACAGTAACACCATTATCTATCACTTCAACTTGTAAACCTATTGAATGTATGATAAAAAATGTGCTTTGAACAAAGTGTAGATGACGTTGGGATCACATCTTTCGTTACGCAATTGCCTGATTCCTCTCCACGTTACAAAGGTGTTCACAAAGTGACAGTCATATGACAATGAAACTGTCATCAGATCACCTTTAACGTAACAGGGTTGGAGCAACTATAATTCCTTGTCTCGTAACATATTCGCCTGTCATCTGTGCTCGTTAAAACTTCAGAAAATTTACTGTAATTGCAAAGAACCATGTTAAATATTTCAAAAGAATTTTATGTAATAAAAGTGTGGACTTAAGAAAAACTAATAATTTCTTTAGTATAATGTCCTCATCCCACCATCTTCCACACCCCTGTCTTTTTTTGCCCACATGGCCATTGCGGTCCCCCACATACTGTTAGGCGCACAATTCTTGGTGTGTTTCGGATACTTACAGAATGGATTAGAGCATCAAAGAAATATTACTTTGTGGACTCATTAAGGCCAGACTTAAGTACTATGTAACTAGACCAAGCGCCCTTGGCCTAGTCCAGTGGTGGCGAACCTTTTTTTTTTTTGAAGACTGGTCACAAAAACCCGAAAAAAGCCAAAAAGTTGTCCACGGGTCAAGCGCAAGCACTATTTAATTTTATGAATGAAAAATTATTATGAATAATGAATAAATTAGTTTATTAAAGTAGCAAATATCATCATAATTTGAACAGAGAGAAATGGTTAGTAAGTTGGTGTACCTGTGCAGGATATGGGGGCTTCAGAAGGAAAATCCAGTATGGCAGGTAAATGCATGGGTAAACAACTTGAAGGTTTCTACTAACTGGGAGAGGAGGGTAAACAGGAAATCAAAGAAGATAGGCATAACACTGCACCCCAGGGAGGGCATGGAGGGGGCAATAACACTGCAAAGAATTGTGCAGGACAAAGTTAAGGAGTTGGGGCTGGGGCAGTGGCGACAGGGGATGCAGGGAAGGACGGCAAAGAAATCGTTGAGGGTGTATGGGAGCAAACTTAACATAGAGAGGGAGGTAATTTATGACAACACGTGGGAGAGCTCATTTCTGTTTCGGTCAAGAGCTGGGCCACTGGAGACAAAACAGAGGATGGCAAAGATCACAGTTGGAGAGGAGGGCTGTGGATTATGTGGGGACGAAGAGGAGGATGTTAGGCATGTGATACTGGCTTGTCCAGCGCTGGATCACTGCAGGAGGGGTTGGGGAACCCCCACCTTGGAAGAGGTTCTGGGGGTGATGGGTTCTGGGGTGGAGCGGCTGGAATGGGTGCGGAAGGCAAAGGTTTTGCTAGGGTGCTGGGCAAATTGGTCTAGCATGAAAAATCTCCCTAGCAAGGTTTCCATCACAAAGGATTATACAGTGAAACCTGTCTAAATTGGACACATGCCGTACCAAAGAATGTGTCCATTGTAGGCAGGTGTCCAATGTATAGAGAACCTGTCTAAATTGGACATTTTTCTAAAAACCTAAAGGTGTCCATTCTAGGCAGGTGCCCAGAGAACAAATAGGCATTTTCACCATAGCAATGCATTGCTAATAGTCAACAATATGTTTATGCAGTTCAAAGATGTGCTTACCATGTTTAAATCCTACTGAAGTACACATAATTTGTAGCATCGATTGTTATTTATTAGTGTTTTAGGGCCCTTCAACCTCAACGGTCATTAGGGCCCACGCAGAATCGACATAATATTTAAAATACAATATGCACGTTCCATGATACTTCTATAATTTGACAGGTGCAAAAAATTGGAAATTGTAGTTTGTTTTCTTTTCTTTTGCACAGTGTTAGTCAAAATTTCATGCTACCGCATGCAGTCTGGAATATCCCGGTTGCTTACTGTTAATGTGCAATAGGTCAGAAACCATGCAATGCTATGACCAACAAAGCATTAATTTACCTGGCAAAATTTCTATTTCGGTTGTATAATGTAGTGTTGGAACACATGGGGAAGGCCGGCATCCCCCCACAGACGGCAAAGTCAATATTTCCTGCAGGTTCCAGACGCCTTGCTGAGGTGCCCCCAGTCAGAGCATGTTCAGTGGACTCACAGACCCGGCTCTGCCACAGGTGGGATAAGGGTATTATGATGATGATGATAGTCTCAATGTCATGCTGTGTGCCCTGTAGAGAGTCATAAATATCTGGATGGACTGACTGCAAGTGCATATTTTTGCAGGTCCATAACAGCTGACAAGACCTGAAGTGGGGTGAGAACATTATGATTAGATCTAATTATGATTGCGTTCAGTTTCAACATCATCCATATCACTTTCTAAAAACAAATCATTTGTTGGTGGTATATGCCACTCCAAATCTCAATAAATAGCTCCAAAATATATTGATAATTATGTAAGATTCACTTCAGCGTCCATTTTAAAAGGTTGCAGTACTGAAAATAATGACATTGGGGCGTTCGATATCCACAGTAGACAGGTTGTTATTATTATGGGTGCCATAGGCTTTGGCCGTACTACATAAATCCGTTCAGTTTAGACAGGTGTCCATTGTATAGAGGTGTCCAATGTTGCAGGTTTTACTGTATATTCATATTCATAATACCCTTATCTCGCCTGTGGCAGGGTTGGGTTTGTGGGTTCTAGCCCACCAGGTCCTCATCCACCACACACACATACTATGAGACTATAAACTCGATATGATTCACGCTGGGTCACTTAAAATTGCATGGTGGGTCACAGGTTTGCCACCCCTGGGCTAGTCCTCCTTCCACTTTGTCGCCTGTAGGAAAACTATAGAAATATTCCTTTGATTTAAAATCCCAAGTAATTCTCCTGTTTTCGCATTTCAGATTCTCCTTTCCACGTCCATAATCTAAACTGGGTTTCATGATATGAGAGCTTTTACTGAGGTAGTCAGTACCAGGATCACATGAATATTGTGGCATCTTTTTCTGCAGAGAACGCCCGCCAACACCACAATCCCTTGCATGCTGGGCGAGAGTGAGAAATGGGGGTGAAATAATGGGAAACGGTCGTTGAACTCATTCGTACCATTCTTAACTTGGACCCTAGTAACCTCAGTAGTTGTGGGCCCTAAAGAAAGCCAACAAACAATAACAACACCATTAGGAGCTCATAGTGAGTCGGGACCTTTAGGGTGACTAAATAATTTGGCGCAATGCGAAACTAATTTCTAAAATCGGAGTAACTTGGAGAAATTAAATACTGCTCTATGGTAGTACATTTGATCAACGATATCCATTATTCACCCCGAGCATTATTTAACAAGGATGTCAATGATGATGACAAAAAGGAGAACTTAGTGTCAGGATAAATTTGCCAAAAAAAGTTTATTTTAGAAATCTTCTTTTAAAAGCAAATCAAAGTTACTTTTTTTGTCATTCAAAGGCCAATCTAGTCAAGTATTCGTTCAACTTCCACTCTCTGTCTCAGTCGCTACCATCCATTACAACGGGGCACATCACCAAACACAGGCCACCATTTATAACCGCCTCTGATCCCGCTTATACATATAAAACACGTTTTAAACCCAACCGAAATTACTTTTATGTAATCCAATTTTGGTTAAAAAGCTTAAAGGAGATTTTTTTTCATCTACCATAAAGAAAACTGGAAAGGGATGAAAAGACAACATACATCTTTTAGCCCTACAAAAACTCGTCTAAAAGCAATTGCTGGTGACAAATATTCAGCTAAATTCGGGTTCCAACGTCACATTTCTTGTGTTTTAATTTGAAGAAATAAAAAAGGCCATCTACGAATATAAAGTTAGCCATTTAATCAATGAAGGCTTAGCAAGGAGGGGGGAAAATGGATCTTAGTCTGTTTTTTTACGCAAATCTTCTACTTAATAGCGCTCGGGTGGTTATTAGCGTTTGAATGTTATTTTCATACAACCCACCCTTTTAGTTAAGTAAGGCTTAATGGCCTAAAAAAAATCAAGATGTGTGGAAAGTATAAAATTAGATGAAGAGGACGGAAATTAGGTTTTTGAAACCTTGCGAGCATTTTAAAGGACGCAATATGCTGCCAAGGTCCCCTCTAAACTGCCAGGTCATTCGTCATTCATTAATTGTGACCTCAAGAGAGAAAGAGAGAGAAAGAGAGAGCTCGAAGAGAAACACTGGACACATGATGTCAAAATTATCAAGACACATTAAGTGTTAAACTAAAGAGCACTCAACCAACTTAAACGAAATTTAAATTAAAAGGTTCACTATGACAACAGTGTCTTTCTACCTGGCATGGACTTAACAAGAATTTCATTTATAAGGCAGTTGGACACCAATTGAACATTCTCCATTATACAGGTCTTAAAGTCACTTCTGTTTAGGTCCATTTGCCCATGAAAATGATGACTAAGCGTTCAAAGCCGTCTACTAAGCTCAAAAAAATTGTCCAGAATATGAGAATCAATATCGGTCAACATAGATACATAGACAGCTCTTCAATAAACCATTTGGGATGAGGAGGAGGACGACATGAAGAGAGGGTTGTAAGTCAAAAGAATACCAGACTCAATTTCTAATGCAGAAATACTCAATGAAGAAGGAAGGGGGTTCGTTGCATCACAAATGTCTGTCCACTGACAAAAAGTAATACAGACCTGTCTACACTTAATAGAAATCTCTTATAAAGACAGTAGGAAACCTAACAGGTTTAATACCATGTGTAGAGATAAAGGCACACCCTAGGCCTAAAAGGTCACACACACATGAGAATATGTACAGATATTCAGAAACAGAAAACTTCCGACAACAGATTTCTCCTCGGGGGATTGCTGAAATGACTGGACATCAAATGCCACAAATCCTGACAAAAGCTTAGTTCTTCCGCTTTGTAAACTCAGCGCGCTAAGTCTGCAAGATGCTGTCAACACCAAATTGTCGTATATCTTGAAAGCGATAAAGGCATTAGAGTGACTAAACACACACGGCAGTTTGAGAAAAGTAGACTACATTGACGCTGTTGGAGCACAATTGAAAAAACGGATTCCAAACTCAAATTTTGGAGGTAGACTTGATTCCTATATTAGAGGACGGGGAATTATCCTTTATAACTGTTTTATTACTCAAAAGGACCTAAGGTAGAAAAGTAAAAATACACTATAATAAAGATATTGAAAGTATTTTATTCGTCAATATGAAGGTATTTTCGCTATCGACTCGGATGTGACCCACAGAATCAATGTGGGATGGTTGAAGTGGAGTCCTGTATGATAGAAGAGTCCCAATAAAGTTGAAAGGGAAGTTTTACAGGGCAGTCGTTAGGCCAGTTATGCTATATGGAGCAGAGTGTTGAGCAGTGAGGAAGAACCGAGATGCAAATGCTGTGGTACATGAGTAGGGTGTCGAAAACTCACAGAATTAGGAATGTGTATATAGAGATAGCTTGGGGGTAAAGATCATCGCGGAAAAAAATGAGGGAGATTAAAGTGGTATGTACATGTGATGAGGGAAGAAGGAGCTCGTTAGGTCCATTACAGAAACGCAGGTGATTGATTTGTTAGTGTTTTATGGTCCTTCAACTGCAAAGGTCATTCCACTGCATAGTTCTAATGCAGAGTCTGCACAGACACTACGCGGTTACGACGATTTTTGGTTATTAGTGGTAACCAGTGTTCCCAAGCGGTCACCCATGCTAGTACTAGCTGGGGTTGCGTTGCTTAACTTCAGTGATCAGACGGGAACTGGTGTGCCCAACGCAATAAAGCCGCTTACTCACGAATACGGGTGATTGGAAGCACCCGGGGCAGGGGAATACCAAAGCAAACGAGGGGACAGGTTGTTCGTAAAGATATGGTAGTGTGTTGGGTGGACGGGGACCTGATGGGGAATAGGCGGAAGTGGAGGGCTAGAACCCACAGACCCGACCCTGCTACAGGCGGGATAAAGGTAAGATGAGGATGCATGCTAAAGACGAAGTACTATCCAGTCCGACTGTGGATACTACCCAAAATCAACGAATAAGTAATCAGCCTCTCACCTGGGACACATGCACAACTTATTAGATTGTACTGTAGTTTTATGAAGCCGGCTGCGAACCTAATACTGCAACCACTATGCTTATTCATCAATGGCCTGTCTTTTTCATTCATTCCCTTTTCTTCCATCTAGGCCAGGAGACGAGCTACTCCACTTGCGAATTTTTGTTGGTGTTTTAGGGCCCGTCAACTACAAGGCCATTAGACCCCCATCCACTGCGCAGTTGTAATGCGGAGACTGCACAGACACTACACGAATGCGACGATTTTTGGGTATTAGCAGTACCCAGTTTTCCCAAGTAGCCACCCATGTCAGTACTGACTACTGTGCTAAGTGGGGTTGCGTTGCTTAACTTCAGTGATCAGACAAGAACTGGTGTGTTCAACGCAATAAGCCGTTCCCATTACACTTGGGAATTGTGCCGATCTATACCTTGCCATTTGAAATGCTTCTTTTACGTGCAAGTGACCGTACACACCACACGGGGCCACGACTTCACTTCCCATCCGACGGAAGGCGCCCTACGGGCCTCTCTCACTCACCCGAAAGAAGATGGTTCCGCAATAGTCAAACACGTTACACCAGCTTTTTAATGGCGAAATTACGTTTTTAGACCCAGCTGATATTTCAGCCGCTAGTAGTAGTCAGTCGGCCACACTAAGGAGAACAAATCATGCACATCGCATACAGCTTCAATCCACCACCTAATGAACTATGCGCTTGATCTAATGAGGATTTAATAATTTGCAAAGCAGCACCGAAAAAGAACATGCTGTTAGGAGGCTGTTTGTAAAAGGAATGGCGAGGCCAGGGTCACATAAGACTGGTATCACCACCAATTTTGAACTTTAGCAGGTATTAAAAACGCATAATGATACAACGAACGACTAATTACAAGTACGGTTGATCAACAGGGGTTCATCCTGGCAGCCCGCGAGGTTTGATTTTGTGGTCAGCCTTTGTAGAAGAGTTGAAAAAGTTAAAAAATCTTGAGAAGTTACGTGGAGGGAAACCACAGCAAGTTCCTGGCGAAAAGTGTATTAATAGAACTTTCTTTACAGTAGGATAAAATTAATTGGCTTTAGGTTTACGTTTATTATTAATTTAATATTTCTTTAAATATTCAGAGAAACTGGTAAATTTGGAAAACTAAATAAGTGGCAATAATCCCGCTTCGGTGGCGCAGTGAGTAGCAAGCTCGGTAACTGCGTCAGTGTTTCTAGGTTCAATCCTGGATCGAGGTGGATTGGCTTCTTTGGGCCGAGAGAAAAAGGCCCCGAGTGCGTCTTCCTTCAAAAGAGAAGTAAAAACGAGTTCCGGTGTTGTGTACGATGGCTTTTGCACGTCAAACAACCCTCTCTACTATGCAATGGGTAAATCAGGCAAAATTTCCAGGTGTAGGAGCTCGGTGGAGTGCCCCAACCAATAGTAGATCAACGATCAATAAGCATAGAAGTTGCGGCTTTGGTCGGCAACCGGTTGCGGAAAAACATTGTCCAATATGTCACCCTTATGTCCATTCAAAGGGACAAGATGGGTATCCGACTCTGGCATTGGAGGGAAAAGGGTTAGCAGTTGCTAAACAAGTAGCAAATAAACACACATCTTGTGGCCTGCTGCAAAAATGAATTTGACACCTGTGAATCGAATCATCATATCCTTATCCTATCCTGTCTGACAGGGTGGTGTCTGCGAGTTCTGACCTTTCACTCCTATTTCCCATTAGGTACCAATTCACCCTACACGCTGACATCCTTTTGTAGATACCTCTGAATCGAGTCTTGAAATTAAACTCCATAGTTACCTTGACATATAAAACTTATAGCTAATAGCGCAACTCTCATCGTTTGCAATTTGTCAGCAACATAGGGAAATGTAAATTAAACCATCGCAGGCCAACTGAAATAACAACTGGGACGTCGGAGATTTAGCTGGTAACAGTTGAGAAAACCATATCGTTTATTTCAAGAATTTCAGATTACAGGTTAATGAAATAAGAACCCCATAAACCGTTAGTGACCCCCATAGGCGTCATCAGTAGCCTGCAATGGAAATCCAATAAGAGATAAGTTGAAAACACAAAAAAAAGATGTGAAAAATGATTGCTTGGTAAAACAATTATTAGAAGCCAATTTCGACGGTAGGACACCGAAGAGACGACCTGGGTTTCTAGCTATTTCCCCATCTAACGGTGAGTTCTTGCGTGTGACGGAGTGACTACCTTGGATGCTCTTGTTAGAACGAGTAAAGATTTCGGTTCCAGAAACCCAACTTTTTCAAAACTAAATAAGGATGCAGTTGGTATTGCAACAAAAAAAAACTATTCGTTTTCTTTTGCATTTCGGTTGTTTTGAAACCCCCTCAAAAAGCTTTTTGCCACACATATAGCACCTCTTTCCAGGCACATTGAGTTGACGAGAGCACAACTCGCAAAGCTACTAATCTAGTAAGAGCTCGATGTACACATTTCGGATTGAAATTCATCGCTTACGCATTGTTTCAAGGTTCAATGCTGGACCGAGGTGGGTTGTCTTCTTATGGGCCAGATATATATATATATATATATATCTGGCCTCTAATATATATATATTGGCCTCTAATATATATATTGGCTTCTAATATATATATATATTGATTTGGTGCATATCAAATGCAAATCAAATGCACCTCATGGTGCAATCAAAATGCACCTTCCTTCGGATGAGAAGTAAAAAAGGGGACCCGTGTGGTTTATGTTGGCATTTGCATGTAAAAGAACCCTCTCTACTATGCAACGGGTAGTCATTATCATACCCTTATCTCGCATGTGACAAGGTCCGGTCTGCGAGTTCCAGCCCTCCATTCCTGACTTTCTCCTTCAAGGTCCTCATCCACCCCTCACACTACCATTATCCTTACGGGCAACTTGCTCCCACATCTGCTTCGGCCTCCCCCTGCCCCAGGTGCTTCCAACCACCTGCATCCCTGTAATGGGGACCTAACGAGCTCCTCCTTCCCTCTTTTCATAATCCTCATACGCTTTAGAGTACTAATTCCCCCGTTTTTCCTATAAGGGTCCTCACATTCCACGTCCCTAATCTAAGATTAACCCCTTTTCTTGATGAGACTGCTCTGACTGGGGGCAACCCAGCCAGGCGTAGGAATATTGGACGGGTTGTCTGCGGAGGATGCCGGCGTACCCCACCTACTATGCAACGAGTAGATGAGGTGAAATTTCCAGGCGTAGGAGCTAGCCCCCTGTCGTCGGTGGAATGCCCCAAACGAACAGTAGACCGATGGTCAATAAGCATAGGAATTGCAGCTTTGCTCGGCAACCGGCTACGGAAAAATCTGTCCAATAGATCACCCTTGTGTCCATCCAGAGGAAGAAGATGGGTCCCCAACCCTGCGAAGGCGTCAAAAGGGTTATGGGGGGCTTTTGTTCGCATCGACTACGCATTGTACCATGTTTGGTGGTTTTTGAATAGGGAAATTAGCAAGCAGTGTAATAATTGAACAATACAGACATGCCTAAGGCTATGTCCTAAGTGGCAACGTTCAGCGTGAGCGGGCGTGCACATTCTAACACTCAAAGCGGACAAACTAATACATTTAAATGGCGATGTCCAAAGTAGCCGGGTGGAGTGTCAAGCCACTGATAGGATGAATGATAGCACATGCATTCTATTACAAGCCCCCTCACGTTGAACGTTGCCAATTAGGACATAGCCTAAGGCCGCTAGTCGCTGTGCACCAGCACAAGTGGCTTCCACAGGCGGCAGCAACATGATCTCGTGCTTGTGGTAATAGGAAAAACGCCACCACCGGCCACAAGTAGCGAGATACGGCCACTGCCACACCATGTGGATCAGTAGCACTGCTGTAAATGCCTCGTCTGTGCCGCGCCTATTGAGTTTCAATTGGAAACAATCCGAAGTGTGTGGTCGCCACTAGTGGCCGCTGCAAGTGGCTGTGTGTGCGAGCGGCCTAATACATTCATTTAAGGTTGATAGCATTACGAAAATCGTTCAGTGGCAGCAAATGAGGTACAACCTGTCAAACCCTAAGCTGTCGGAGTGCTCTGACTCAGTTATTGTGGTGTCTGAAGGGTAAGAGCATACGAGAACAAACCTCCTGTTATCCTGACATCTACCTCATGTAGATAAACGTCCAGCTGATGATAATGAATTTCTATCGTAAAAAAATTCAATCCTGTTTTTTTGCGTGTGCGTTGAAGCCCCTCGAGTAGCTCCTTGTGTCCCTGCGCTATCCCTTCAATACCATGGGGTATATGACAAGAAATCAATGCAATCAGTGAAATTGCATCGTGAAAAGAGGAGAGAGAGAATTGGCATAAGAATAGCCGGTGAAATAACTTCGTGTCGTTTATTTGAACAAGACGAAGGTGACGGAAGGATTGCAAAAAGAAACTTTATGGTATAACTCATCTTCAAGCAAAAAAAAAAATCAACTACCAGTATCGACTGAAAGACTACTTCCCCTCGCCGCCCTCCACCATCTCGTAACTTTTTCTCCTCAGCAAAAAAAAGTGGAGGCAGATGAAGACGACGACAAAAACGATGAAGAAAAACGCAACCAAGTACAGACAAACCCTTACTTGAATGCACACACATCACTGACTATAATGACTTTATACGAGACCGTTATTTCATATCTTTTGGCAAATAAATGCCTTGGATAGAAGACGTGCCATTCTTGATGTGAAGGCCCTACACAGAAGACGTGAAATTGTCCCAAAGTCCACGGAATGCGCATATTCATCTCTTTTCACTGTTCCACTCTCTCTCTCCCTGTCTCACTCCCACTATATACATACAGTATATATAAGCATTTACATACACATCTATATATTTTCTGTAACGATATAAAAAAAAGTAGATAAATTTATTATATTAATTTAATAGTCGGAAATATGTGCAATAAAATTTATTAGGCATTTGGTGATGTTCTACACACATTGATGTAAAGGTCTTTCTAAAAGGTCACCAAGAAAAATTAACCTACGTTCAAGAGACGACTAGAAAGACAGAAAAAGTAACTACTTCAACAAACCGACATTTAATTCATAAAAAACAAAAAAATCAACTCGTAACCATTTTCCTGCCAATGCCAGCGTCCGGTATCCATCTTGCCCCTCTATAATGGACACAAGGGTGATATATTTAACAGTGTTTTCCGCAGCCGGTTGCCGACCAAAGCTGCAACTCTTATGCTTATTAATGGGAGCGGCTTATTCTAATTCTAACTCTAATTTACTACACTGCGAGCAGCCTTTTCTTTGGCCAATATGGCAGTGGAGAGACTAACTCTCAATCCTACTTATGATAACCTAATACTCCTAAAACCCTAAGCTATAATTCAGGTGCCTCCCCTAACACAATACTAGCAATGGTTGGCTTTCTTTGGATGAAGCCCTCCACCTTATCCTCTCTAAGGCCATTCCATTGTCGAGTGACCCTTGGCAAAAATGACCAGTAGTATGAGTCTGTCTGTACCCTAAGATCTTTCAATTTATATGGATGATCCTTCTATTGAGTTGGAAACACCAGTTCCCGTCTGATCACTGAAGTTAAGCAACGCAACCCCAGCTAGTACTGACATATCCTGTCCAGCATCGCCGCATTACTGTAGTGTCTGTGCAGTCTCTACATTTAACGATTTCTAATGATCTTGTAGTTGAGGGCCCCTAAAACAACAACGAATTAAAAAAATATGCTTATTTATCGTTGATCTACAGTTCGTCGGGGTTCTCCACCTACACCGGATGCCGGGGGGAGTGGGGGTCGAGCTCCTACACCTGGAAATTTTGCCTCATCTACGTGTTGCATAGTAGAGAGGGTTCTCTCTACTCACGGGTCTCTACCTCACGAGACCTCGGTTTTACTTCTCATCCGAAAGAAGGTACACTCGGAGCCTCTCTCTCTCTCACCTGAAAGAAGCCAACCCAGAACCTCTCTCGAACCTAGAACCACTGACGCAGTTAACGAGCATGCTATCCACTACGCCACCGAGGCGGGTGTATTTGTATGTATCCATTCATTTGGAGGATCTTTAAATAAAAGGAAATGCTATCGGTACTGTGAGTTTATAATAAATTAATTGACATCAATTGTTAACAGGTTTTTTTTGGCTTCTTACTTAATAATGGCTCGATAGGTCCATGTCAGGAATGCAGGTGGTTGGAAGCGCTCAAGTAGGGGGAGACCGAAGGAGACGTGGGAGAAAGTTGTCTGTAAGGATGTGGTATTGTGGACGGGGACCCGGTTGGAGATAGACGGGAATGAAGGGTTAGAACCCGCAGACTCAACCCTGCCACAGGCGGAATAAAGGTATGATGATGATGATAATTTTATAATGCTTAACTGTATATTCGGGTGGTTTTGAAGTCAACGTCATTATTGACGACACTAGTTTGTGTTGCCAATGATTTTTGTGAAGTTTATCTTAAATTTACATCTAAATGATGTATATAGTTGCTATATTCGACAAGAAATACAACTCTACTTTTTTGCAGTCTAGAGGATGGATCTTAAAGATCTCAATTACAGAAGATACTAGCAATGGGTGGCGACAACTAATGATAAATGACCTAATACGACATTGCTCTTCATCAGTGGTCGAGGAACAACGGCTAAATTATCCTAAACCACAGGAAAGTCAATATATTGGGGGTAACGAAAGAACCGTAAGGTGCACGTTGTAAAAATTCCCAGGTGCAGGAATTCCCCTCGTGGAGCCAATAAAATATCCTTCCAGAAAGAAGATAAGTTGTCGTGATATACGCTCAAATTATGTTGCCATCCGGCTGCGTAAGAATAACACCCAAAACTATAAGCAACGGAACAAATCGGTGCTTCACCCTACCACAGGCAGAAAACGGTCGTAAATGATGATTTATCATTTAAAATACCCTCAATGGTGCATATCATTGCTTCTCAGTATTTATCCCGCCTATGGTGGCGTGAGGTACCCATTTGTCCCATGAACAGCAAATACACAGGCGAATTGTTTGGTCAGCGTTTTTATGCAGACAACTGCTGATCTAATGCTACAATGCCTCGGTTATTTAATGTTGACCTATCGTATTCTTCATCGGGATAACCTCGTTCACTTACACCAGGGGACCAAGTTCTTTTTCGGGACCCCCTCCTCCACTTGTCACTACTTTTATAAAGTTCAATTGAAGAACTACGCACAGTACTTTACTAATATTGAATAAAAGTTCTAGTTGAATACACTGCAAGCAGCCGTGATAGGTCAAATTGGCAGTGGAGAGAATATCTCTCATTCCTAAAAATTAACTCATTCTAAAACCCCAAGGAACCTGAAGCATAGCATCTATTCTGCCTAAAATCGCCTGCCCACTATAATGGCACCTTCTTCCAGAAAGTTCTTCACCTTATCCTCATCAAGAGCATTCTATTGCCGAATGACCCTTGGAAAAAAGAACAGCATTGAACAGATTGATCATTTCTCCCCCTATATTCTGCAAAGGATAACCTGCTATCTAGAGGGCCCTCATAACTTATTTTCAACAGTCTGCTAAACAGCTTAATGCTATCAGATGCTCGCCTCTGTCAGAGTGAGTCCCACCCTAATTCTCTGATCATGCCTGACACACTCACTTTTGCTGCCCTCCTTTGGACAATTTCAATTTCCCAAGATAAATCTCGCCTAAACGGAAACCAAATTGGACTACAGTACTCCACAATTGGCCGTACCAGAGAAAAGTCAGCTATTTCTTTTACTTCCTTTGTGCTGTCCCCCAGCACCCTTCTAACCAACCGGAGGGTTCCGTCAAGCCTTCCCAATGCCTTGGCAATCATAACAATGAGGGATATAATTGAAAAGGACCTCAAAATTGAAATGGCCTAGAGCCTCTCAATATCTAAATCCGGCACTGGTCATGGCATAAGAAGAGGACAGGCGGAATTGGTTAGGATCAGCGGAAGGATGCAGGTCGAAGGTTATATTGCTTTTGTTATGTTGGTGTTTTAGGGTTGCTTGTTTGTTTGTTGGTGTTTTAAGGCCCTTCAACTACAAGGTCATTTAAGCCCCGTCCACAGCGTAGTTCTAATGCAGAGTCTGCACAGACACTACGCTGTTACGACGATTTTGGGGTATTAGCAGTTCTCAGTGTTCCCAAGCGGTCACTCATGCCAGTACTATCTGGGATTGCGTTGCTTAACTTCAGTGATTAGACGAGAACTGGTGTAGGCCAATGGCCAAGGTAGAGGTAGGCCAATGAAAACATGGGAATAGAATGTGTGATGATGGACTGGGATATGCAGTGCAGTTGGGAATAGGCGAAACAGATCCTGTCACAAACGGGATTTGATTGTAATGATGCTGATGATCATTCTACTTGATGCTTTATTTATTAGCATATTCTGCCATTGTAGTTGAAACATAATAACTAATATTTGTAATTTCCATGTAACGTTTTTGGGCCACACTTTTTGGGCAACGTTTCGTCCTGCCAACCAACATCAAAATAGGTTATTGTCTCATTTTTCCCCGTGTGGATTCTTAAGGTTGAAGGGGAAGGGATGTCAAAACCGTGGAGTGTCAAATTATTTGGCTGCTTAAATGACATTCCACAATGTTATCCAAAAGCAAAGAGATATTTGAGGGTGAGGTGGACTCAGTGAGGAGACGAATTCGGTCTCCTATTGGTCCTTTAAACAATACAGTAGGGATTACAATATATTGGGCTTGTTACAGAATACATTGCAATTACAGGAATTTATGCTACTTGGCTACGTAACCCTGTGATTTGAGTAACAGCTTATCATTGTTATTACTACGGCCACCAGTGTAGCATTTGGAACATTGAGCACATTACTTTTTCGTCTCCATCGGTACCATTTTCGGTGTCAAATTTTACAGTCCCTGCTTTTCTTCTGTAATGACAATTTTACATAACTGCATACAAAATTCTGTGGTGTACCAATTCAAGAAAATTCTTCTTCAATTGCAGTATTAAGCATTAAAACCTCTTTAACAATAATTGATGCCATAAGCAACAAATAATACTTCTGGTATCTGCTTTTGGGGAACATAATTTTAATCCTAAACCTATCATCTACATTTCCAGTAAAAAGAAATTAGTCTATTACTTGTAAGTCAAAATGGTTTCAGTAGAAATCATATTTTAGACACATTCCTGACCCTCTCGCATAATTTTTTTCCTAAGTGAACACAGTGTCAAACGTATGAAGACAAGATAACCTAACGTGAAGGCGAAGTTATCTGGTGTCGCTTGAAAATAAAACTTCCACTTTATGAACAACATGATGAAAATTGCAAGCAAAATAACCTAAATTTTGAATGAAACAGGTTAACAACTATGCTTGACTTCCCGACAAATGTTTCATCTTCTCGGGAACACGACGCGTTTTATGAATCATTAAAACTCATTCATATTGTATATTACGTTATAGATAAGAGAGAATATTTTCAAAGGTCTCATTGGTCGCACAATCTCACACCCAAATATCAAGAAATGAATATTTATCATGGACATCTGCCCTGAAAATCACCCTCTACAACAATATGCTTCTTCCTTCTATGGATGCTAGTGAAATAAACATACAGCATGCCTGTAGACAAACCAACTCTTACAATATCTTAGAATCTGACAAGAAGCAAGCAACTCCTAACCCGTTTCCCATCTTGTCCTTCTGAATGGACACAAGAGTTTTTCCGCAGCCGGATGCCGACCAAAGCTGCAATCCCAATGCTTATTGATCGTCGGTCTGCTGTTCGTTTGGGCACTCCACCTCCACCAGACGCCGGGAGGGAATGGGGGCTAGCTCCTACGCCTCGAAATTTTGCCTCATCTACCCGTTGCATAGTAGTAGAGAGGGTTCTTTGACGTGCAAGCTCGGTTCTCGGTACATCACACGAGATCTCGGTTTTACTTCTCATCCGAAAGAAAGCACACTCGGGACATCTCTCTTGCCCGAAAGAAGCCAACCCACCTCGGTCCAGTATCGAACCTAGAACCAATGACGCAGTTACCGAGCACGCTACCCACTGCGCCACCGGGGCGGGATATGAATCTGACAAGAGCAGCAGCACCCGAAATTTGAAATTTTGAAAAATTAAGATCCAAAAAAGTTTTTTCTGCATTTCATCTGAAAACTAATACTCAATGTGCAAGGGGGTTGGGGATATTTCATACCTCGCAACACAACGATTTTTACTCCCTATATCAGAAGGTAGGCCTAAAAGTTAACGTTCTTCTCCTCATCTAGCCGTAGTTCATTAACCTCTGTCAGGACGAAACCCTGAGTACCGTGAGCCCAACGTACAAGCACATTTAAACAGGTGAATTACACGATCTGTTATAGGACCACTTGCACAATTGTCATTAATCGTCTGTAAACTTCTCTCATAAGAAAACCGAGTATCCCGCCTCGATGGTGCAGTGGATAGCGTGCTCGGTAACTGTGTTAGTGGTTCTGGGTTCTATATTGGACCGAGGAGATGGGTTGGCATCTTTCTGGTGAGACAGAGATGCCCCGAGTGCACTTTCTTTTAGATGAGAAGTCAAACGGAGGTGCCGTGTGGTGCAGGATGGCATTTGCACATCAGAGAACGCTCTCTACTATGCAACGGGTAGATGAGGCAAAATTTCCAGGCGTAGAAGCTAGTCCCTCAGTTCCTCGCGGCGTCTGGCTGAGGTGGAGTGCCCCAACCAACAGTAGACCGATGACCAATAAGCATAGGAATTACATCTTTGGTCGGCAACCGTCTGCGGAAATACACTGTCCAATAGATCACCCTTGTGTCCATTCAGAGAAACAAGATGGGTGGCTGACTCTGCTATAAGCGGGAAAAGGGTTAGGAGTTGCTTATAAGAAAAGTGAGTAATGCAAGAAAATTCAAAATACTATTGTGGAAGATGTTCATTTCTAACACTTTTGATCTTGCCGAAACATTCAAGTCTGAGACGAGCACACGCTGTCTGTTAATTTGATGAGATAAAAAGACATTTCCTCAGACCTGAGGTCCTATGCGACGTCGAGAAAGATAAAAAAAAATTACCTGAAAAAAAGACTTTTTTCTCTGTTAAAAATAGTACGATGTAGCCGTCTTCACTAAACGGATCTAAGTAAGATACATCCTAAATATTACGTCGTTGAAGGTTTTATTTCAAGATTCGATTATCTAAATTCCGCAGCAAGCAATTTTAAATTATTTCGTAACGCGCAAGCTCTTTATTTATAGTTAAGAGTATTTTGTAAGGAAAAAAATAATGAAATAAAAAACTGAAAATGTACTTAAAACATCAAAATGGGCAATTCAACTGCAAGTTACCTAACATGATTTGTATTAAACTTGAAAGAATAAAACGAAAGTCAGAGAGAGAGAGGACCACGAGAAAACAAATGCTGAAAAATACTAACGAATAGGCATATAAAAATAATCAATAAACTCGACAAAAATAATACAAAGTCCAATATATATATCTCGTGTCTCCTAACGTCTAGAAAAAAGTTAAATGGACAAAATGACGGTGGTCAATACTAACAGCTGACCAAAAAATGATGAGCTATAATGTCAAGCCAATGTTGACAGCCAGAGTTAAAACGTTTGAATGAGCAGCAAATCCTCCTTTTAAAAATATCATAAAAATGTCCCACACGGAGATAGACCACACCACTACCAGATATGGGCATCAACAAAGTCGTAAAAGAAAAAAAGTAGAACCCTTCAAGAGTGAACTTGTTCTCGCAACACCAGGGAGAGCCTCCACCCCTCCCCCACTCCAACAGTCTGTGTCCGTCCGCATGTTCATTCTTTTCTGGTCAGTTGGTTTCGTGTTTATGATCCTACCAAAACCGATGCGTGTTTCGGTCAAAGAACTTTTATGGTCAACTACCGACGCATTTAGTTTTTATCAGCTCCAGCACATCTGGTTTTTTTAGACATCCATTTTTGTCTTGAGGTGATTTAGACGTAAAATATGACTAAACTAGAGAGAAATACGTAGTTCATTTTTCATCATCTAATCAGACAACAACTACAGTACTCTCCCTCTCTCACACCTTCGTCCTCTCTTTCTCTGTCTTTCTGCTCCTACTCTTTCCTCTCTATCTCTCCTGAATCATGAAATAAAATTTATAGATACTAAGGGGGGGGGGGGGGCTTTTTTGTTCTTTCTACCAATTGTAATTTAGCAATTGCAATTAGTAATAGGGAGAATAATGATAATAAAAGTAAGATCTTATTTGAGAATCTTCCGTTCTTAATTTGAGAGAGACAGAATCATAATTATAAATATGGAGATGACGACACGATGCAGCGATAATAATGACTATGTATAACATTGTGCATGCTATTCACAATCACCGAAGTATGTCGCAGATACTCAACATGCGACAAAACGAAAGCGTAAAATCACACTTTTCTTTTCGTTTGTTTCCCAATTTTTTTGATGTTTTAGGGCCCTTCAACGTCATTAGCGCCCCGTCCACTGCATAATTCTAATTCAGAGCCTGCACAGACACTACACCAATGCGTCGATTTTTGGGTATTAGCGGTACCCAGTTTTCCCAAGCGGCCACCCATGTTACTACTTGCTGGGGTTGCATTTTGTTTCATACATTTAACCCTTGACATTTGACTCATGATAGTTTAAAAAAATCCTAGAGTCCAGTAAAACCATTATCTGATGTCAGAACCTTCACACCTCCATAATTTCTACAAAATTTGCAGATCATTCATCATCATACCATTATCCTGCCTGTGGTTGGGTCGGGTCTTCGGGTTGTAGCCCTCCAAGTTAGTGCGGCCAAGTTGCATTGGACACACCAGTTCTCGTGAGATCACTGAGGTTAAGCAATTCAAACCCACGTTAGTAGCAACATGGGTAGCTGGTAGACAACGTTGGCTGCTGCAAATTTCCCTACTCCTTTCCCTACCCCTACTTCCTCCTCTCCCGCGAGCAGCCTCCTAAGGGTTCAGCCTGTTATGGCTGCTTGGCTTAATCCCCAACCCGTAGTGTAACATAACATACCATAACATAACACTCACCCCTATCTCCCACTAGATTCCCAGTAAGCGGTTATTGCGTTGGACACACCAGATCTCGTCTGATCCCTGAAGTTAAGCAACGCTAGTACTAACATGGATGGCCGCTTTGGAAAACTGGGTACCGCTAATATCCAAAAATCCTCGCATTAGCGTAGTGTCTGTGCAGTCTCTGCTTTCGAACTATGCAGTGGACGGGGCTCTAATGACCTTGTAGTTGAAAGGCCCTAAAACACCAACAAACAACAACAACCAGGTCTCCGTTCACCCCTCCCCACACATACTACCATATCGCTATGGGCAACCTGCTCCCACGTTTGCTTTGGTCTTCCCCTGGTTGCCGGGTGCTTCCAAGCACCTACATTCCTGTGATGGACCTAACCACTTCCCCCTCTCCTCTTCTCATTACGTGTTCATACCACGTCAATCTACTCTCCTTCATTTTTTCCAGTGATGTCCCCCACCACCAAGTTAATTCCAATATACAAATTCCTAATTCTATCAGCTCTCGACACCCTACTAATTGTACCTCAGCATTCGCCACTCGTGCGTGGGGGAAGTAGTAAGATCATCGACTTACTTGCACCGGTATTTCATGAATTTTAACAGTTTCGGTTAAAAAAAATTCAAGTTAAAAAAAAAGCTCAGCGCAAAAAGTTGCGTTGGACACACCAGTTCTCGTCTGATCACTGATGTTAAGCAACGCAAGCCCAGTTAGTACTGACATGGGTGGTCGCTCGGGAAAGCTGGGTACTGCTAATACCCAATAATCGTCGCATTAGTGTAGTGTCTGTGCAGCATATGCATTAGAACTATGCAGTGGACGGGTCTCTAATGACCTTGCAGTTGACGGGACCTTAAACACCAACAAACAACAACAACCAGTCCTCGTGAGATCACTGAAGTGAAGCAGCACAAGCCCACGTTAATACCTACATGGGTGGTTGGTAAAGAACGTTGCGTGTTGCAAATTTCCCGTCTCCTAAATTCTCTATATCTACCGCCCCATCTCTTGCGAGCAGCCTCCTAAGGCTCGCTTCACACCAATCGAATCCGGATCACTCAGAATCAGTCCGAATCAAGGTGAATCTGACTCACCAGGATTCAGCTTGGTGTTCCACTACTCAAATATACACAGATGCAGTCTTTCCTTTCACACCAGATCAATCGGATTCAATCCACCTTGATTCAAGATTGACAGTGATTCGGCTGGTCAGAATCTTCTACCTTCAGGCATTCATGAATCAATAGATAGTTAGGGCAAACGACGTAAACGTAAGCGTAAAACTGAGCATACTTAAAATTTTTTACGTTTACGTTTTACGTAGCTATAGTTAGGGCATGTCAATTTCATGTCGTGTTGCCAGACTGGTGCGAAACAGTGTGGCACTTGCCGAATAATGCATTACTCCTACAACCATGTTTGCTCTGCATGACACCTGTACTTCGTGGTGCAGCAGTATATCAGGGGCAGCCTATGTTTTCACTGCATATTCTAAACAATTGAATCATCATCATCTCACCCTTCTCCCGCCTGAGGCAGGGTCGGGTCTGCGGGTTCTGATCCCGCCTATTCCACACCAGGTCCCCATCCACCCCGCACGCCTCCATGTCCCTCTGCACCACCTCCGCCCATGTCCGCTTTGGTCTTCCTCTACCCCTGGTGCCCCCCATCACCCTCAGTCCCGTAATGGCCCTAGTAAGCTCCTCCTCTCCCCTCCTCATAAAATGCCCATACCACCTCAGGCGATTCAGTCCCCCACTCCCAGGCTACCTCTAACGTAGGTGTTTCGGATTCTGTCGGCTCTTGACACCCCACTCATGTAGCGCAGCATTCGCATCTCTGCCACTTGCATTTGCCTTTCATGGTTCTTCCTAGCTGCCCAACACTCTGAGCCATACAACATAGCGGGCCTAACGACAGTTCTATACACTTTGCCCTTCAGCTTAATTGGGACCCGTCGGTCGCACAAGACCCCACTTGCCTGCCTCCATTTCTGCCATCCTGCCTTAATCCTATGTGTCACATCCGAATCTATCTCCCCATTGCTCTGGAAAACTGATCCTAAATACCTGAACTGCTGCACCCCTGGTATCTTCTCACCCCCACAACTGATCTCACCCTCTTGTCCCTCGCCACTGAAATTGAAGGCTAAGTACTCAGTCTTCTTCATGTTCACTTTAAGGCCCCCTCTCTCCATTGCCGTTTTGATGTCTTGTAGGCCCTTTTCTGCATCCTCTTTGGATTCCTCCAGCCTCCCCACGTCATCAGCAAATGCCAGACACTGAGGGGCCCATTCCCCTATTCCTGTCAGCAGCTCATCCATTACTAGGGTAAATAGATATGGGCTGAGTGCTGACCCCTGATGCACCCCAGCCTGCACATTGAAGCATGCAGTGTTTCCCCAATTCTAAACAATTGAATCATTGATACATTTCTGTTTGGGGACATGCTCAAATTTCTAAATATCTGAAAATTCATTTCACCATCTAATAATAAAAATTATATTAATTAAAAAAACACTAGTGCCCTGTAAATCGACTTGGTTTTGAAAATTCGGACATAAGGTAGCGACACGCGCATGCGCCACATTTCACGTTCGTCGTTTCTAAGCATCAACGCTGCCGCTATTTTTCATGTACAGTTTTGCAGACGAACATCACGTAAAAGACTGACGACGTAAATTTTACGTTTTAAGTTTTACGTTTACGTCGTTTGCCCTAACTATCTAATATCAAACACATTGGACTTGGAACTTTTAAGGATGAAAATGGAAGAAAACAGTGTGACTTGGTTTGACTCGGATTGAGTATGTGTGAAAGCAAGGAGATTACAAATCAGATTCACCTTGATTGGATTGAGTCTGATTGATTCAGATTCATTCGGTGTGAAGCGGGCCTAAGGGTTCGGCCTGTTATGGTTGCTTGGCTTAGTCCCAACCCGTTCTCTAAGCAATAAAAGAAAAAAAAAACATAATTGGGACCAAATGGGTTAAACGAAAATGTAGCAGCAGCGATCTTAAGCGTCGTATTAAGCAGTCGTCTTATGCAGTAGAACAAATCTGAGTTATAAGAAAAACAAACATTAATAATCGAGGCCTGTCTCTTCCAAGGATTCTTTTCCTTGTTTATTTCGGGTTCTCTCTCTCTTTTTTTTTAATCAAATTGTATGGATGAGGCATTTTTCTGAAATACTACTTTTGGTTCAACATAAGCACTTCTTATCTATTTATAGCAAGACAGACACTCGGACAGTATGAAATATGATAACCATTGATGGTGTAAAGGAATGAATATCTATGAAATGAATTTAAGAATTACGATTGCAGAAACGTATATCTTGAAAATCCTCAGTGGATGAAAGATTTAAAGTATCTTAAGGGGGAATCCCACTGACACGTCAATTCCACGGATTTTTCAACTGAAATAAAAATGGACACTGGAATTTTTTTATACCTACTCTCTCTCTCTTCCTCTCTTTCCATACTCCTGCCTTTTACTAGTCTTACATTTTTATAGCCCCTCTCCATCAAAAGCAAAAATAATATAGACACTAAAAAAGAGAAAAGTATTTTATATGAATACAAGGGCCCTTTCAGCAAAAACCAACGCGCTGCTAAGATATACTTTTCTCTCTCTACTTTATACAACTATAGGTAAGAAGCCGTATTCCCCAGGAAAAACACTTGAGTCACAAACACAGTAACCGTTTATACAAGAAAAACATTCTTCACTCTTTATTTTGAATTTGACAGACTAATAAATTTGATCAAACACTACAAAGAATTTCAATCACATTTTCCAGGGCAACTCACGAGAAGAAGACTTTATTGGGTCAGTCATCTACTAAAACATTAGTCGTAAATCCATGGAGACGGAAATTAGTCTCGGACAGTGACCACACCACTTTTATGTACATTTGAGCTGTATCAAACTTCTTCCTCAAAAAAAAGCACCCTCTCCATCTTCTCTCCTATCCCTTTTCTTTCCGCTCTTCTCCCCAAAGGCATCATTCCCTATAAATTAAGTTCATTTGTTGGTGGTTACAAACCTTGGGCACTATTTTTTTGAAAAAAAAATGTGAACGTCATTTGCCAAATGTTTCAGATACTAAAAAGCCCTTTCAGCTCTCGTTTCCTCTTCTCAAACGGAGTGCGTTCACATGACAACAAGTTTTGAGATCGACAGAAATTGAAACATCCAATAATGCAAACAACTACATTTTACGATTGCCGACCTAAAAGAAGACAACAATTGAACAAAGATGCCATTTTCCTAGAAGAATTTTTAATATCTTTACAATGTAATGGGAAAGGTCCGTTTCGGTAGCTTAGTGGTTGGCATTGTGAATCCATGGTTGCAGAATCAATCCTGGTTAAGGCAAGCCCTCCGCCTTCCTTTCGATGGGGAGTGGCTTATTGCGTTCGACACACCAGTTCTCGTCTGATCACTGAAGTTAAGCAACGCAACCCCAACTAGTACTAACATGGGTGGCCGCTTGGGAAAACTGGGTACTGCTAATACCTAATAATCGTCACATTAGTGTAGTGTCTCTGCACTAGAACTATGCAGTGGACGGGGCTCTAATGACCTTGTAGTTCAAGGGCTCTAAAACACTAACGAAACAGAATAAATCCGTTCGCTGAGAAATAAGGCAGTGTCCCATGTGTATGTACAATGCCATCAGCATTGAAGAGAACCCTTTCTACGTAGAGCAGAATATAGATGTAAATCGATCTGTAAGATGTCCAAAAGTAGGAGCTCGTCCTCTCTGACATCGAAAGAACTTCCATTGAGAAAACAGGCCTACGTTGAAGGAAGAAAGAGCCCTCGGCTACTTAAAAATACCAAACCCGAATCTACCACAGGTGACGAAAAGGGGTTTGAATGGTGATGATGCCGACACTGTAATGGGATTAGAGAAAAAAAGAAAGCAGAGGATGTTTGGGAAATCGGCAACCTGGAAAGATTGACTGCAACACCTTTCCTAAATTAGTTGAAGTCACTTTTAACAAAAATGAAAGCCACAGGGAGACTGTAAGAAACAAAATTTGAGACTAAGAATGTAGAGGTAAAAAAGGATGCATGCCTCCATTACTAGATACATTGAAATTTTTCACTGCTGAATCAAATTTGCGTAAATACCATTGGTACAAAATGGCATTACCGTGTTTAAGCTGCTTATAACAAATACGTACATAAAAGTCGTGTAAATGAGCCTGCAATTTCATAGGATTAAATAGTATTCCTTACAAGAAATGACAGGAGGAGTCGTCAATGTCCAGTTGAGTAACGAGTTAACTTAGATTTTTTTATTCCTTTGAAAAGGCCGGGTTATTAAAACCCTTTCTACAAATTTGGCAAAGCAATATGAAATTTTCCTTCCTTGTTGCAAGCCGTCAATCATCCCGCCTCGGTAACGCAGTGGGTAGTGTGCTCGGTAACTGGGTCACTGGTTCTAGGTTCGATACTAGACCGAGGTGTGTTGGCTTCTTTCGGGTGGAGAGAGAGAGAAGCCCCCAGTAAGCCTTCTATCGAATAAGAAGTAAAAGCCGAGATCCCGAGTCATGTACGATGGCATTTGGACGTAAAAGAACCTTCTTATATATGCAATGGATGTATGAGGCGAAACTTTCCAGGTGTGGGAAATCGCCCCCCCCCTCCGGCGTCCCTTCGGAGGCTTTGGTCGACAACCGGCTGTGGAAAACGACTGTCCAATCTATCACCCCTGTGTTCGTTCAGAGGGACAAGATGGGTACCCAACCCTGGCGTAGGCTGGAAAGGGGTTAGGAGTTGCTGTTGCAATCGTCAATCAACTCACCTGTGCATCCGTTTCTTCGAATGCTACCCAGTCGATGCACCTGCGCTACTTACACTGATTTTACCATAGTTTTAATAATGATTCTAGTCTCCATTTCAATGGTTAGATAAAGTTTTAAAGGAACCCACGCAAACATAGGTACAAGTATATAAATTATAAATATGCCAACACCTTATCACAACTCGGCACTTAACAATTTTATCAAGATGCTACAATTCTCACAAAGTATCTCATTTTCTCTCACCAACAGTGTGAGCTAAACCATTTAAGACAAGGCAATTAATCATTCATTAAGTCTCCGTCACGTGTATAATAATACTGTACATGCCACCTCCACTTGAAACTGATTACCGACAATGCATCTGACATACAACAACTTAATCCCTTCTCTTATAGTTTGATAGATATGCCTAGATAGACGGTCGATTGCAGATCGCGCAACAAACAGCTACGTAATAGAGCGAAGAAAAACCTGAAAATGGACGACGATTGAAATTTGTGGTCTGTGGAGAATAACACACAAAGATGAGCCCGCTTCCCACACCAACTGCAATTTACCTCAAACCTGAAATCGTTAATACAAAAACGCGCGTCGTTGGCGCAGCGGGTAGCGTACTTGGTAATTGCATCAGTGGCTCCAAATTCGATACTAGACTGAGGTGGGTTGACTTCTTTCGAACGAGAGAGAGAGGCCCCGAGGATGAAAGTAAAACCGAGGTCCCGTGTGGTGTACGATGGCATTTGCACGTCAAAGAACCCGCTCTATTATGCAACGGGTAGATGAGGCAAAGTTTCCAGGTGTAGGAGCTCGACCGCTCTCCCTCCTGAGGTCTAGTAGAAGTGGAATTCCCCAACGAGCAATAGACCGACCGACGATAAGTAAGCTTGGAGTTGCAGCCTTGGTCGGCAACCGGCTGCGGAAAAACACCGTGCAATATATCACCCACTCTTGTGTCCACTCAGAGGGACAAGATGGTACCCGACCCAGCCATAGGTGGGAAAAGGGTTACGAGTTGCTTTGATGATGTGGACAATACAAATTGAAAGGGTGTAGCACCCTAATCTGTGACAAAGTATTGAACACACCAAGAATGAAATTCAAAGACTAAGAAGGAAGGTATACACATATTTTCAGCACTCGATGCAATTCTCACTCGACATGAGGCACACAAGAGTGAGAAAGACTTGAAACATGCTAATGGCAGTTGGCTTCATAATATTCATTCAGTTTTTTTTCTTCAGCTCTGATTTTTATGAGGTGGCTTCATCATTTAATATTTTTCATTAATTCCTACTTTTGATTGATGAGTTGGACTGATTGGATATGCAAGTGCACTTGAAGAGGAGGAAGTAAATGGAAAGAGGAGGGGGAGCAATTATGAGGCACTGATGAGAAATATAGTTCACATATGAAGACACATAAAACTCAACGAACTCATAAATATTGGTTATCAAACACATTTCGCTACGAAAGAAGAAAATATACGTAATCAAAGGATGAAAAAAGAGAAAGCCAACGAAAGACGTTTGGAAAAAGAAATCCAGGAGTTTCAAAGTACAAATGATATGTGAATGTGATAGTGGAGAGAGAAAGAGAGGGGGAGAAAGAGGGAGATTGAGAGAGCGAAAGAGAGGGAGAGAGCGAGTCGGAGAGAGAGAAAGGGACGGGAAGAGAGATGGGGAGAAAGAGAGGGGGAGAGAGAAAGAGACGGAAAGAAAGTGAGGGAGACAGACGAAAGGAGAGAGGACAAGAGAGAAAGAGAGGGAGGGAGAGACGGAACACGGAGAGAGAGGGAAGGGGAGGGAGGGAGAGACAGAAGACGAAGAGAGAGAGAGAGGGGGAGAGAAAGAGAGGGTGAGAGAGGCAGAAAAAAAAAAGGTATAAAAAAATTATTTTCCCACTATCTACTCAGTAACGATATGATTTTGTGCCACATAAATTTAAACAATATTATCTGACATTAGAGCGAATAGTTATCAATAGCTAAAACAGATAAAAGATCATCTTATGAATTTCTTCAAAAATAAATTAAGATTATTTTCATAAAATTCATAAAGATTATGGGAGGGCCGCAAGATGTTGTGGTCATCGTTTCTACTTTCAAGGTATTATAAAGTCGCCTCTGTACGAAAATACGTAAATTATCGACGTAATTAAAGACGGACTACATTTTACGATCATGAAGACAAGTGATTACTATTAGTTTTAACTATATATATTTTCGAGAATGTAAACTGGCAACAATTCGCGAAATTTATTTTTAAACTTAATGAGATTGCTTGCTCTAGAACAAAATGTTCAAAGTGCCTCGTTTGGTGAAGACAGCGACATTTGTTTTGTGTGTACGATCAATTTGCGTTAATAAGCTTAAAAGTGTAATATTCTACAGCGAATATTGTAGAAAAAGTCGCCTGTGCACTGCATAGGGATTCCGAGGAGGAACCACGCACTCGTCTCTACTAAGGTCAAATTGAAACCTAATTTATAACCGCACTAAATTTACATATGGCTAGGAAGCAACAAAAGCAACTCCTAACCCTTTTCCCGCCTACGGCAGAGTCGAGTACCCATCTTGTCCCTCTGAATGAACACAAGAATGATATATTGGACAGCTTTTTCCGCTGCCGGTTGCCAACGAAAGCTGCAACGCCTCTGCATCTTTATCGTCGGTCTACTGTTCGGCGGAGAATTTCACCGACACGAGGGGGGCCAGCGCATTACACCTGGAAATTTTGCCTCATATACCCGTTGCATAGTAGAGAGTTCTTTTACATGCACATGCAATCGTACACTACACGAGGCCTGGGTTTTACTTCCCATCCAACGGAAGGCTCACTCGGGCCTCTCTCCGTCGCCTGGAAGAAGCCAACCCACCTAGATCCAGTGTCGAAACTGGAGTCAGCAAATTATCTGCACCTAGAGTCGGGTAGCCTTTTCCAAATATGGGTGGGAATTAAAATTTAATCAGGTGAAAGGTGATTATCATTGGCTTGGAGGAACCCATTACTCACGTCTTATAAGGTGTACCAATGTACCAGGCATTTCCCGATGAACCGTCGTTGTCCGAATGTCAACGGGTCATCATTGCAAAGAGTACTACATCAATACAACACTAGCACAGGCGGTATTTTAATCTCGCTTTCATGCTATGCCGTTTTTGAATTAGCTATGGGTCGTGTTTGTGTCATCCCTAAATCAAATTTTCTGTCCAGTCCGACTCTGTAAATACCAATCACATATTTTTACTATCAGCTATTACCTCTTCAATTAGATTTGTTTGGTTCGTTGGTGTTTTAGGGCCCTTACATGGGCCCTGCGTAGTTGTAATGCAAAGACTGCACAGACACTACACTAATGCGACGATTTTTGGGTATTAGTAGTTCCCAGTTTTCCCAAGCGGTCACCCATGTTAGTACTTGCGTTGCTTAACTTCAGTGATCAGACGAGAACTGGTGTGTCCAACGCAATAAGCCGTTCCCTCTTCAATTCGAATACAAAGTCTCTCAGAAAAAGTACGGCCCTCAGTAAGTAATCCCTGTGTCTCTAAATATGAGATTATATCGAAAGACAAATGATCACTAAAGCGAACTGCCTAAAAGTCAATAAATTGCCTGTTTGAATCAAGTGTCCATGCAACAGACACCGAAATAAAATAATTAAGGAGCCCTGCAATACGCCATCATAATATTTAATAACAGTTGGACTGCATTGGCCAAGAACAAACATGCCTTAATAAACTTAAGGCTCTGAGAGAGAGAGAGAGAGAGAGAGAGAGAGAGAGAGAGAGAGAGAGAGAAAGCGAGTAAGTACATAGGTCATAGCACCATCTGGACACATGCCGAATGCGAAGAGGGTCAGTCCTGAATTATCAGCTGTCAGTTACGCCGTGAACATTAGGTAACTGAAAAGCAAATAAAATGCCAAGACACAGCGAGATAAAAAAGAAATCTACGACTGAACCACATCGCCACATGTGCCATACGTGTACCTCTGCACTTAACACAAAACTACAGGGGGAAAAATCACTTAAAATGACTTTTGTTAGTAGTGGGATAGGAACAAGAGTCTGCATGCAAAGTAAATTGTGATGTAAAAAATAATATTTTCAGGAAGCAACAGACTGCCTGAGATATAGTGACAGATGTAACCGCCTCTGATAGCCTAAAGTGTGCAAGACACATGAAAAATACGTCGCGTTTGAACACTTGTGAGAGACTCAAACCTCGTAAGAATCGATTTCATGACTTCACCCGTCAACGCCAGATACTCATCTTTCATCAAAACGATGCCATTTAAGCCATTAAATGTTATCAACAATAAAGTTTCTAATATTTTTAACTTAATGTCAAATTTTTTTTTAAAAAATGTCCTCTTTTCTGCTAAATTCACTAGAACTGAAAACAAAAGAGAGATTAATATGGAAATAAATGCAGAATTAAAAATTGGATGATGAGAGAGCGAGTGAAGAGGATGATAAAAAGAGGAATCGGAGAGTATATTAGAGAGAATTATATAAACCATCTTTTTCATTTCTAAAAACTAATTCCAAGTGATCACCTAAATAAAAGGCCTAAAGTAATAAAAGTCTTTTGCAACCATTACTATTTTTTTGTGCATAGGGCCAATTGAACTTCACGTAGCAGGATCAAACCACTGCAGGCTCAATGAATCCCATCTGCAATTCGTTCCAATTTCATACAACGCGTTAGCTAAATTTACTACTCATCAGCATCGATTTTATTTCATTTTTTTGCAACTTTGTAATCTTCTTTCCATATTTATTCGTACACATGTGGATGTATTTCGTTTTTAAAGATCAAAGCTAGGGTCTTTCTTTCGAATATGCAGAAAATAGGGAAACCTTTGAAATTTTGAATATTTACATATCGATGATGCACGAAGGCATTTGCACGTAAAGAACCCTCTCTACTATGCAACGGGTAGATGAGGCAAAAAATTTCCAGGTGTAGGAGTTCGCCCCCTGAAGTCGGTGGAATTCCTCAACGAACAGTAAACCGACGATAAATAAGCACAGGGGTTGCAGCCTTGGTCGGCAACCGGCTGTGGAAAAAACACTGTCCAATACATCACCCACTCTTGAGTGGACACAAGAGTGGGTGATGTATTGGAGTTGGGTAAGCAGTTGCTTTGGTGATGTCGACAATAAAAGTTGAAAGGGCGAACCACCCTAACCTGTGACAAAGTAATGAACACAACAAGATTGAAATTCAGCACTGGACGCAAGTCTCACTCGACATGAGGCACTCAATAGTGAGAAAGACTTGAAACATGCAAATGGGAGGTGGGATGGCTGCCTTCAGGCGAGAGAGAGAGAGAGGGGCCTTGAGTGCCTCTTCTTTCGGATGAGAAGTAAAACCAAGGTCCCATGTGGTGTTCGATGGCATTAGCACGTAAAAGAACCCTCTCTGCTATGTAACGGGTAGATGAGACAAAATTCCCAGGTGTAGGAGATCGCCCCCTCCCTGGCGTTGGTGGAGTACCCCAACGAACAGTAGACCGACGATAAATAAGCATTGGAGTTGCAGCTGTAGTAGGCAACCGGCTGTGAAAAAATACTGTCCAATATATCACGTCCATTCAGAGGGACAGGATGGGTACCCGACCCTGCCATTGGCGGGAAAAAGGTTAGGAGCTGCTTTTGATTTGTATTTTGTTCTTACAAGATAAATCTTTCCGTAAAAATGCTTGTGTTACTTCCGAGGAACATTCAGTTTTTGATGATTTCCTTTCCATCTCACACTTGTGTCGTTTTTCTTCGTCAGATAGACTGTGACGTGGAGTTCCTTCAAATTCTACACATTTCAATCTGATTATTAGCGACAAACATATTTGAAGAATTTTCTGAAATAGATGCTTTAAAATATTGGCTGAGACATTAGTTGGCTTTTGTGTGACAGTCACTCGAAGTTGATGTCGTATAATCAGTTTGATTTATAAATAAATTTTTATAAGCAGAGAAGCTTATCTTTTTGGCGATACCCCCTAGTAGTAATTCTCCAAGTCAGTCCATTAACGTATTCCTTTCAGAATTAAAATATGTGACAGTGGTTGGTTTGCCTCTTGCCGTCAACGGATCTCAGAGGGGTCTGTGTAATGTGCTCAGCACTTTCTTTTATTCAACGACTGTCTCAATTGAGAGAGAGACTTTGTGAGTCGAGAAAAATCAATTGATTCAAAATAGATGACGGTGATGAGGTCTTCAGTATTAACATTCAATCAGATAAGACAAATGTTTCCTTTAAAAATTTACTGCTTCTAACAGTGTACGTTGCTTACCGAGTGAGCGACTGCAAGCCGTAGAAATATTCTTCCAGAGTTTATTTTGATCGTATAAATTTTATTTAATTAGTAAGATTATCTACAATGATAACTTTCACAGAAATAATCTAGTGTGTGATTAAAGGCGCACATGAATTTTAATGACGTGTGGATTGCTGGCGGAAAGTTGATCTGCACTTCAACATCCGAGTTGTTAAATAAACCATTTGGTTGATGGTCGTCGCAAGTAGCCATGTAAACCTTCCTGTTGTGCCAATTGTCCTTTTTACAGTTGCTTTTAGGAGTAATTAAAAAAGTACGACATTACTAGGTGATATTGCAACTTTAACGCTTAACCCTTTCATGTCATACCATACAATGTTAATTAGACGTTTCAACACCACCCCCTCCTTTCCCTGAAACTATCCCACAAGGAAAAGCATCAAGCCTTATTTAAAACAGTACATTTCTATACATCATCAAAGAAACTCCAAATCCTTTTCCCCCCTATGGCAGGGTCGGGGACCCATCTGGTCCCTCCGAACGGACACAAGGGTGATCTATTGGACAGTGTTATCCCACAGCCGGTTGCCGACCAAAGCTGCAACCTCTATGCTTATTTATCGTCCGTCTACTGTTCGTTGGGGCACTCCCTAGAAATTTTGCCTCATCTACCCGTGGCGCAGTAGAGAAGGTTCTTATAGGTGCAAATACCATTGTACTCCAAACAGCACCTCGGTTTTATTTCTCATCCCAAGGCAGGTGCACCCGGGGCATCTCTCTCGCCCGAAAGAAGCCAACCCACCTCGGTCCAGTATCGAACCTAGGAGGCACTCACTGCGCCACCGAGGCGGTTCCATCAAGAATAAAATGAAGGATAAAAAAATAAATTTAGATGCTAAATTAGGGGAAGAGCAAACTTGACCAACTACTAGCAGGTGTCAGCTCTTTCGAAACAGCAGGTCCTAAAAATTTGGAATTTTTGCAAAAGAAACTGCAGAGTTAAAGTTATGTGCGGCATGACAATTCTAGACCCTGGTGAGGGTACTCCAGCAACAATAGTACAGGCATCAGTGCTTTTTTGGAGGTCTCTGATTGCGATTCAAAGCCGTGCTGTGTTTGATGAAACAGCGAGCATTGTCCAGTGACAAGGAATTCTTTCGGTCAGAGTATTGCCAACTCAATGGGTTTTTGTAACATACAGCCCGTGTCTACACCGTATTAATATTGGGGCAATTATAAAGCCTGCTGCTTATAAAGCGGACTGTGGCTGACTTTTTCGAGGTGAAATACGAGTGGGGTTCACTGACCGACGAATGATGCATATTTAGTGCCTGCCTAAATTCCAAAGGTTCCTAAGGTTAAAGATAGTAATTGACCGGGACCAGCTGTATTGCATTGGTCGCACCAGTTCTCATGTGATCACTGATGTTAAGCAACGCGACCCCAGCTAGTAGTGACATGGGTGGCCGCTTGGGAAAAATTGGGTACCGCTATCGGAACGTCTATGCAGTCTCTACATTAGAACTACGCAGTGGACGGGGCTTTAATGACCTTGTAGTTGAAGGGCCCTAAAACACCAACGAAACAAACAAAAATAGTAATTGACTGCGTTGGATATCATCGACCTGAGGTGTTCAGTAGATAGAGATTTGCAAATCGGAATTGTTTCCATGAAACATAAGTGAGTGGAACTGATGATTTTTTTTCTTCCATTTGTAGAAGAAATTACAGGGCTCATGTGTGACTTCCTGCTTCATTAGTCAGGTTTCCTAACAGAATGATGGTAGCTCACTGAATATCACATTCATAAAGCGATTGTAGGAAGCTTTTAGAAAGCACGAATTCATCCATTTTCTGGATGTGTGGTTAATATTTTTTCTTCATTTTAGTTATTGCAGTTGTTCGCCAGAGCAGTGGAAGAAAACAAAAATTAGGTTTTTTTTCCTCCTCCTTACGAAATACGCGCATTTCTTAATTAAACTTTCTGACTTTAAGAGTAAGATGTATGCGCTTTTCTACAAATGTTCAAAATACTAGCTAATATATCACATAAAAGAGAAAGAAAAAAATATTGCTAACCATTTTCATTTTACACTAATTAAATATCTTCCTTTTTCATAAAATGTAAATTCAAATTGCCATTTTGTTACACAAAACAACGTCTCAACATGCAAAAGCAATTTTATTGAATCTCTTTTATAACCCAGCATATCTGCTACTTGAACATTTAAATTCATTTCTTAATTAAGTAAAGTACTTTTCGTATGTAGAAGTTAGAAAGATGTCGTTTAAGTGATTAACGCTCTCTTCCTCCCAAAAATAATGTCAACGGACAATATGTTTCCTTGAGGTACACTACATACGGTGAAATTTCTCTAATCGGGCCACCACTCTTGGGGATATACAAAAGTGGACTCATCAGAGGGGTGAATCGATTAGAGAGGTTAGCCAAAGTACCCGAGAATTTTCTTAGAATGCAAGTAGCCGAGATGTGGAATCCTGCGGTATATGAGTTGGGTGTCAAGAGCTGATAGTTAGCAATGAGTAGCCTATATTAGAGGTAACCTGCGGGTGGGGGACATCGAGCAACAAAATGAGGAAGAGTAGGTTGAGGTGGTGTGGACACGTAATGAGAAGAGGGGTGAAGGAGTTCGTTGGGTCCATTTCAGGAATGCAGGTGGTTGGAAGCACCCGGGGCAAGGGGAGATCGAAGCAGATATGGGAGCACGCTATCCATGAGGATATGGGGTGGACGGGGACCTGGTGGTGCAGTGCGGAGAGTGCTCGGTAACTGCGTCAGAGGTGGACAGAGGTGGGTTTGCTTCTTTCGGGGCGAGATAGAGGCCCCGAGTGCTCCTTCCTTCGGATGAGAATACCGAGGTACCGTGTGGCGTACGATAATGGTATCTGCACGTAAACGCACCCTCTATACTGCGCAACGGGTAGAGGAATCAAAATTTCTAGTTGTAGGAGCCCATCTGGAATTCCACAACAAGGCCGACGATAAATAAGCAGAGAGGTTGCAGCTTTGATTGGCAACCGGCTGAGGAAATACGCTACCCAATATATCACCCTTGTGTCCATTCAGAGGGAAAATATGAGTACCCAACACTGCCATAGATGGGAAAAGGGTTGGGAGTTGCTTTACTTCTATGGTAATCTCATCTGCTCCAAAGTGCTCAATAGCTAAGATTCTGTTCTAATAAACTTGCTATCACTTTGAAACAAAGATTTGTTCAAGTATTTATGGCTAACCCCGTAGCAGAATGAAAAATGAAGTTGCAAAACCACTGTTGTAAATTACAAAAAAAACCGTGTCCAAGAAGATAAAGAGTACGTTTATGGTACGTTTTGGTCTTAATCTCTGTCGTGCAGTCGGTCATCAGAAAAATTGAACATTACAGATTAGATTATGTTTTTCATTAGATTTTTGTGGACAATGAAGTCCTCTTTCTGCCGTCAAAGAATTCGAAAGGATTGCAATCAACTATATACGTTGCAAGGGGGAAAATGAGGTGTAAATGGAAAGTAGAATAGTCAACGAGTTTTCAAGGCAGAGCACATTGCGTGACGGACACCGCCACAAAAAATGTTACCAAGACCATTGTCAGGGTCGGTGGGAATGGACAGTAATCATGTTAGTGGAGCATGAAAACTATGAGGCTCAATTAGGTTGCCTGAAAGTGAAGGGTGCGAAGAGGTTATGTGCTGGGTGACGACCACGAGGGAAAAATACCGACGGCAGAATAGCGATATTGTACAGGAGTACGAATAGCGAACCTCTCTCTCTCTCATTTTCCTCCGTCACAACCCACACTTTATTTCATTCCTTGTAATGGCCGATCAACGTGTGAAAGAATGGATATTTTCGCAGGAAACGAATGCGGTTTGAAGACTGTTATTTTGTTCATCGTGATGGAACATGTGTTTGACAATGGAGACTAAAGTGTTGACACAGTGCACCACCCAGTACAAGTTATCAAGATCAGAGACCTTCCACTCCAGGAGATCTGTGAGAGGAAATTTGATGAGCTTCCAAACATGAATCAGTAGATTAGATTGCTATTTGTCCGTGAAATGTCGGGCAATAAAAACGCCAGGGCCACCAACGACTTGGCCTCTTAAAAATATTTCGCATCGTTGCCAACACACTACAATGGCGACTTATAATCACAAAGCGCGATGCTTACTTTGAGGTGATACTCAGGGATCACTTTCTTGTGTGCCAATGCATTGTGTAGTGAGGAGAGGAGGTGAGTGGTGGCGTGGGTAATGATATACCTGAACTTAGTTTTTAGTGAAATAAAACTGAGACTTGGAAGAACATTCAGGAAAGAATGAGATGAGAAGAGGATGGGGAACCACTTTGGAGGATGACTATCGATAATGGGAATCCCTTAATTCTGTCCCACCTCCCTCACTTCCAAGTCCATTAACCGCTACACCTAGTAACATCAAAGCCGTTACGGATATGGGGAACTAACAGTAGTTTGGTTTAGCATCAGTCAGCGATTGACAATTAAATTAACTGATAACACGGGTGAGAAGAAAATGAGAGCAAGTGATAGATGAAAATACACACACCATGTTGAGAGAGGCGTGTCATAAACCACCTAATGACGCCACCATCAATTACAATGAGAAGACAAGGCATGTGGGAGTGTGTGTGTGTGTGTAGCAATGACGGCAATGGGCTAAGGAGTATCTATCGGGTGGGGAGATAAAGGCGAAAGGGTTGAGAAAGAATTAAGCGAGGACTTGTAAATGACATGGCCAACGCTCGTTTCGCTCACGATTAATTTTACTCACTGCATCGTCGTAGGTCGCTAAAGAGAAATTAACGCACTTGGTGATGCAAAATATTTAAGAGGTCTTAATACCCAAGAGTCAAACTATACACAAATCGGAGAGTGAGATACACTGGGTTGCGATGACAAAGGAGCCACCACCATAAACTAACCTTCGTAACCTCACCACCTTACCAGAAGGCACAAAAGGCTATTTCAAAAGATAACGCCAACATTTGCGAGCGTTCGTTCATCTGTCACGGAGGTGATACTTGGTCATTATATAAGATACAAATCTTGGGTTTACGTTGAGACGAGCGATGCAAAAGTACGGCAGATGGTAGATATGTGCGCATTCGTAAATTGGTTAGCCTCAAGTATTCCGTCTCACATTCATTAAGCATAATCACACACTCAAAAAATGGACGACGGCAAACACCGCAACAATCCCTTCTTATTACAATATGCATGCTCGGTGTAGTGAAAATAATATCTACCAAAAATAATTCATTCTACAGTCCGCGTTTGCCTATCGTTTATTGTACTTTAAATAGTCCTACGGATCTGACAGAATACTGTAACAATTCGCGAACTTCCCTGCATCGCACAACTGCTATGCTAGATTGCTGCACATTACAGGTTCCCGGGGCTAAGAAATTTTGTTCTTGTCAGGCAATAACAGCAACTCGTAACCCCTTTCCCGCCTATGCCAGAGTCAGGCACCCATCTTGCCCGTCTAAATGAATACAGGAGTGATCTATTGGACAGCGTTTGTCTACAGCCGGTTGCCGAGCAAAGCCACAACTTCTATCCTTAGTTATCATCGGTCTGCTGTTCGTTGGAGCACTCCACCTCCACCAGACGTCGAGGGGGAGTGGAGGGCGAGCTCCTACACCTGGAAATTTTGCCTCATCTACCCCTTGACTAATAGAAAGGGTTCTTTTACGTGGAAATGCCGTCGTACACCATTCGGGATTTCAGTTTCGCTTGTCATCCGAAGGAAGGCGCTTTCGGATTCTCTCTGTCTCTCTCTCTCTCTCGCCCCGAAAGAAGACAACCCACCTCTTAAACCGAGGTCCCGTGTGGTGTACGATAGCGGTATTTGAACGTAAAAGAGGCGAGGAGGCAAAATTTCTAGGTGTACGAGCTCACCTCCTGAAATTCCCCAACGAACAGCAGACCGACGGCAACCGGCTTTGATCGGCAGCCGGTTACGGAAAACACTGTCCAATATATCATCCTTGTTCAAAGGGACAGGATGAGTACCCGACCCTGCCATAGGTGGGAAAAGGGTTGGGAGTTGCTTTACTTCTATGGTAATCTTATCAACCCCAAATCTTATCGACCCAGTGAGAAGAGGCTGTAGTACTGCGTTACACACACTAGTTCTCGTCTGATCACTGAAGTTAAGCAAGACAACCCCAGCTAGTACTGGCATGAGTGACGGCATAGGAACACTGGGTACTACTAATACCCAAAAATCGCCGTAACAGCGTGGCGTCTGTGCAGACTCCGCATTACAACTACGCAGTGGACGGGGCGTAATGACCATTGTAGTTGAAGGACCCTAAAACACCAACGAAACGAAACAAATCGACCTAGTATCGAACCTGGAACCACTGGCGAAGCAATTAGAGGTGGGGATTATTTTGTTCTGCTCAGGAAGCGGATAAAAACCTGGTTAACAAAGTGATGCCAAAAAAAAGGATGAAAAGAATTTTCTGCCTTAAATGCGACGGTAGCAAATGAGCGCCCCAACTTCCCAATTAACTCCACATCATATTATGCGAAATTGAGAGTCAGAGGAGAAATTTTTTTTTCTCCCGAAATCAATATTTCTAGAAGTATAAAATGAAGGTTTTCATTTCAAAAGTCCTTCGCCGAAAGAAACCTATCAGACATATCAAAGACCATATGTAGTATGTATATAGATTTCAATGAAGAGCTGAAACGATTTTTACGCATCAGGCTTAAATTTTTACGTATTATGTTGAAAAATCTCATTACATTTACAGATTCGCTACAAAGCTAAAGGTTTTCTTCAGCGAAAAGAGAAGTAAAACTGCCATACGCCACGGATCCACGTCTATGAATTAGATTTCAACAATCGCTTTAAGTGAGAAAGCCAACAGTGGCGCTTGTAGTTGTTAAGGAGTCACACGCATAAAAACATACACCAACATGCCAGCAGATCCAAAACACAAAAAATATATATTTTATTTACATACGCTACTGACATTAGTTTTTATCATCAAAGTGAAACGATGGCATCAATTCTCCATCATATTTTTTAAACCGCATTCATAGCCAAGCGCAGCCTTCTACCATTTCCTAAATGTGCTATTTATATGCATGACAATCCTTAACATAAATGGCCTTGCTATTTTTGTCATGAACTACAGTCAAGTAAAAAAGATTAGCAACCGTTATTACACAAACTTGAAGGCAAATAAAAGTGCTCTAGAGCACTAATATAATGCACAACGCATTTTATATGAAAATCGCCATGAAAATAAAAAAGAAACGCAGGTTGAAGTCAAATAGTAGTAGTCAACAGTTGGAATGAATGGGGGCAGAAAAGTTCAATAATTACAAGATTAAAATTTGGACAAAATTTAACTACGGTATCCTTTTTATTATCATTATAGTTGTAAGATTTTCAAAAACAACTTGGTAAGATCCATTTCTATTAAGTCTCAATCTAATTCTAATTGAATACACTGTAAGCAGTCCTAGTGGAGAGAACAACTCCTTTTAAATTATTGAAAACCCCTAAGAACCTGAAGCATGGTATCTATTCCGCCATCCATTACCTACCTGCTATAATGGTACCTCTTTCCAGAAAGCTGTCAACGTCATCATCCCCAAGAGTATTCCATTGCCGAATGGTCCTGGGAGGGGGGAAGACCAGTAAATGAGTCTGTCCTTACCCTCAGCTCCTTCAATTTAAATGGATGGTTATTTCTTCCTCTATACTCTGCCAGGGATAAACTGCCAACTGGTGAACCATCATGCCCCATTTTCAATCGTCTGTTAAAAAGACAAATGCTTTAAAAAATACCCTTCTCTGGCTTAGTGTGTCCCGGGCCCAAATTCTCTACTCGTGTCTGACACGCACTCTCTACGAGTGAAACGATGTAGCACAATTCTTGCTGCCCTCCTTTGGATCATTGAATTTAAAAAAAATCATTTCTGCCTAAAGGGAAACCAAATTGGACTACAATACTCCACAATTGGCCCTAACAGTGAAAAATAAGCTATTTCTTTTACTTACTTTGTGCTGTCTCCCAGTACTCCTCTAACGTGTGATCCTTCCAGGTACCCTGACTGTTTAAAAATAATTGCAAGGTGCTTATGGGGAGCGGCGCTATTGCGGTTGCCACACCAGTTCTCGTGGGATCACTGAAATTAAGCAACGCAACCCCAGCTAGTAGTAACATGGGTGACCGCTTGGGAAAACTGGGTGCCGTTAACAGCTAAATATAGTCGCATTAGCTGAGTGTCTGTGCAGTCTCTGCATTGAAAATACGCTGTCGACGGGACTCTAGTGGCCTTGTGGTTAAGGGCCCTAAAACACCAAACAAAAAAGAAGCTTATGGGTCTCAACCCCCACACTACGTATGCAATACGTAAAATCAGCTTGCTTCCTAGACCTGGATATCCTACGTGAGAACCTCTATTAAATCTCCACTAAAATCCGCGCGATTGTCTTTATTTTTATTACCCTCCCAGGACACAGGTAAGTATTATAAAAAGTATGTTGCATAATAGTCAAGGAGCTGCTTTGTCAAATGCTACTCTAAGAATCAATATTAATGAACGGATGTCAAGGCCACCCAAAATAAATTTCAATCACATTTCTTCTCCTTCATATATACGGCTTTTAATAAAACTTAATCTTTTTATAATAAGTTAATTTTTTTCGAGTTTAAACATTACTGATGTGATGTGGAAACCCAGTTTTGCACCAGAAAAAAAAAAGAGATTAAAAATCGACTTTTCTCATTTTTATCAAGAATATCAAAATAATTCAAGGCGGTTCTGACAATGCGTAAAGAAAAGTTCCTAATTGCACGTTGGAAGAGTGGGGGAAAAATGTGTGGATGGCAACAGTACATCTAGAAGTTTCCCAATCACTTTTTGTTTCTGGAAAAAAAACATCTGGCTGGCATTTTGGTAGCAGGGAAAGAAATAGGCAGGAAAGCGTAGATCCTACAGCGAGTATTTTTTAGAAACGGTGTTTTAATCGTATCCAAAAACTCCTTTGCGGTTAAAAGAAAAAAAAATACAAAACGGAAATAAGCCACACCCTAACGAAATAATCTAGAATAATGAAAGCAAGAAAAAAGTGCAATTAGAGCACGTTTTGCTAGTTTTGGGAGGAGCCTACACAAATAATGTCTCAATTTATAAATATATAAATGTATATGTAGAAACTGTTGCAAAAATGAAGTTATTATTAAATGCAACCAAAGTGCAATGTGAAAATCAGTTACAAATGATATTAAACTCATCATTTCCACATTGTTTCGTTCGTCGTCACAAGATGCCGTTGGCAAAAAGCGAAATTCTTATCAGTGTGTTCTATGCTTGATAGCCAAAACTATAAAAATTCAACGAGATAAAATAAATGGTTTGTAGGAATATTTAATAGTCCTAAATAAATAAAATTGATGAGGCTGCAAAATAAGCACCAAACGTAATTTAAGCAATGAGAAGTTGCTGCTTCTGTTATAGTCCGATGGGACCGTCCAAATAATACGACGCAATACCAACATTCCAAGACTCACTGCAAAACTTTTCCTCTCTTAGTGAAACATAAAAAGCATCCCTCCTTTTGTTCGTTCGTTCGTCGGTGTTTTAGGGCCCTCTACTACAAGGTCATTAGAGCCCCGTCCACTACGTATTTCTAATGCAAAAACTGCACAGACTGATGCGACGATTTTAGGGTATTAGCAGTGCCCACTTTTCCCAAGCGGCCACTCATGTTAGTACTAGCTGGGGTTGCGTTGCTTAACTTCACTGATCAAACGAGAACTGATGTATTCGACGCAATAAGCCGATCTCTTCCCGCCTCGGCGGTCCAGTGAGTAGCACGCTCGGTAACCGCGGCAATGGCTCTAGGTTCCACAACGGATCGAGGTGGATCGGCTTCTTTCGAGCGAGAGAGAGAAGCTCCGAGTGAACCTTCTTTCGGATGAGGTCTCGTGTGGTGCACGAAGTCAATTTACGTAAAAGAACCCTCAGCGGGTAGATGAGGCATAATTTCCAGGAGTAGGAGCATGCCCCCAATCCCTCCTGGCGTCTGATGGAGGTGGAGTGCCCGAACGAACAGTAGACCAACGCTAAATGAGCATAGGGGTTGCAGCTTTGGTCTGCTGTTTGTTAGCTTGACCCTCTGAATGGACACAAGGGTGATATATTGGACAGTGTTTTTCCGCAGCCTGTTACAGAGGAAAGCCGCAACCCCTATGCTTATTTATCGTTGATCTACTGGTGGCACTCCACCTCCTCCAGATGCCGGGAGGGAGTGGGGGGGCGAGCTCCTACACCAGTGGTGGCAAATCTTTTTGCGAAGACGGGTCCCAATAACACGAAAAAAAACAAAAAGTTGTCCGCGGGTCAGGTACAAGCACTATTTAATTTTATGAATAAAATAATGAATAAAGATTATTAAAGTAGCAAATAGAGACCATCATCATAATACCCTTATCCCGCCTGTGGCAGGGTCGGGTCTGCATACGGACAACCTGCTCTCACGTCTGTTGTTAATGAGACGATAAACTAGATGCGATTCACGCTCGGGTCACTTGAAATTGAACAGTGGGTCACAGGTTCGCCACCATTGTCCTACACCTAGAAATTTTGCCTTATCTACTCATAGCATAGGGTTTGCAGCATTTACACCACACGGGGTCTCGGTTTTACTTCTCATCCGAAGTAATGCGTACTCGGGACTTCTCTCTCTGTCACCCGAAAGAAGCCAACCTACCTCCGTCCAGTATCGAACCTAGAACTATTGACGCAGTAGCCAAGCAGGCTACTTTTGCGCCACCGAGGTAGGTCGCTAAGTGCGCAGTCACCTCTTTATTACTGTTATTAACAATAGCTATGCCTCTTTCATTTTATATATTTCCGTGGATCCAATAACCGTAGTGCTCATACTAGGTTTTCAACAATATGAGAGACATTCATAAGGTCCATCAGAGTGTAATATACAAACTAAGTGATGTTGAGCATTACTTAAAGATGAATATTAACATGCCACTTGAGAAGTAAACCAATAACGAAAGCGAAACAGCGAACCACATTAATAATCTGACTAAAATGTTCATATATAGATATATCTAAGTATTAAAAAAAACTGAAATGGCATTATTACCCTTTAATGACAATACGATAACACTGCAAGGAACGGAATCTAATTAGGAAATCAAACTTCGTTCGAGGTTCAAAGCCAAATACGTAGCAAAACAACTTTGAAGGAAAATGTACTAAACAGTGACAGATGCAGGCGGTAATCTGTAAAGTATCAAACTGTCTTTTATTATTATACGCTATAAAAATAATCAAACTTATGAAACAGTCCAGAAATGAAGAGTAAAGTGAATGCGTGCAACCGCATTACACATGTAAAATATGTCCATTAACTACCAAGTTCCTATTTTACCATTCACCTAATTTTTTTTTGAAGATAAAGTACATCCGCCAAACAGCATCATCAATGGAAAAATACACAATGCAATCGACTGCATTTCATACATGAATGTCCATTTCAAAGGCAGGAAATATAAGCTATTGGTTGAAGCTGACAAACCCAATTCCGTGTCATTCTTTGTAATGCATTTCAAATGTTTCCCAGGCCAGTCTTTACACCATCCTACCCCCCGTCTCCTATCTATGCCCAACACTAGACGACGACATTTTCTTGCCAGCACATGACCTTCTGCTTTGGCCTCCATCATCTTCACCACGAGGCCCGACTTACTCTTCCTCCTCCTCTTCCTCCAACTCCTCTCCATCTACCAACATGTACCCTTTGCTTCCCTATCCCTTAGCCCAAACCCAGTTATGCACGCTTGGCAGCCAATAAATCGGAAAAATCCAAAGAGGTAGGGAAATGGATACATTGACAGAGGGAAGGGCAAAGAGAGAAGACATGTCTCGATTGCCTCCTCTATTATTTTTGCATCCTAACTCAAGCGTTAACCAAAAGATAAGGAGGTGATCAATTGGATTGGACCAAAGGCACTGTTCAGAACTACAATGGCAAATGTTAGACTATCTGGAAAACACCAGGAGAGAGAGAAAGAGGCAGGCGAGATGCTGCTGTTGCTTTTACTTGCTGTAAGGAATGTGACAATTGCATAAGAAAATGTTTGTGTGTAGCAACCACAGACCAAAAAAAAATCCAACATCGAAGACGAGATAGGAAAAAGATGAGAGAGGACGAAGAAAATGAGAGAGAAGAAAGAAAAGGATGAAAAGATATCAAAAGAGTAAGAAGATGGAAGGAGGCGAAAGAAAAAAAGGATGAGAAGACGGGAAATCATAACATCCTAAGAAAGGAAAATGTCAGCAGACGGTGAAGAAAAGTGGATGATATCAAGGAGCACCAATCCCTTCTTCAATGCTGCCAAATTTACTATATATATGACTATTTATTGGTTCTCCACCTTGTGAACTAAAACCGAGAGATTTTTTTTTCTCCAAATATCTGATCCTATTGATGTGCACACAATATATATATACAGTCCAGCACTGATTGTAATGAAAATGATGAGTTGCACGTCCTAAGTCCTCGCTTCCAAAACAATATGCTGACCTTTGAAAATTAAAACCTCTGACCTCTTTTCTTCTCTCGCTCCACAAATGGCAAGCTTTCATCTTAACAATTTCTGTATAAAATTGTGCCTTTTTCAACATCATATTTATTCTATTATTTACCACACGTTTTTAATAACGTAGAAAAATACGGCACCTCTCTTTAATAATGACTCAAGTTTGGAAATAAAAAACAAGTGCCATGAAATGTTTGCAAATGTCACTTGAAAAAAAAATAGTGGAATTCATTGTTGAGATATGTGCTAAGATAGTCAACCAAATATATTCCTCTAACAAATTCCTTGGTCTAGACCTGGAGTGACCCATCGAATCAATCGGGGATGGTTGAAGTGAAGACAGGCAAGTGGCGTCCTGTGTGATAGGAGGGTCTCACTCAAGTTGAAAGGAAAGTTTTCCAGGGCAGCGGTTAGGCCCGCTCTGCTTCTTTTTTTCTGCTGGTGTTTTTGAGGCGATTTTTGAGTTTTAGCGTTTTTGTTTGGCGATTTTTGAGTTTTAGCGGTACCCAGTTTTCCCCACCGACCACCCATGGCAGTACTAGCTGGGGTTGCGTTTCTTAACTTCAATTATCAGTCGAGAACTGGTGTGTCCAACGCAAGAAGCCGCTCCGCGGAAAAAATGACGGAGATTTGATTGAGGTGGCAGGGATACGTAATGAGTCCATTACAGGAAGGAAGGTTGTTGGAAGCACCCGTGGCACGGGGAAACCGAAACAGACGTGTTGTTGTTTGTTGGTGTTTTAGGGTCCTTCAACTGCAAAGTCAGTAAAGCCCCGTCCACAGTATAGTTCTTATGCAGAGGCTGCACAGACACTACACTAATGCGACGATTTTTGGGTATTAGCAGTACCCAATTCTCCCAAGCGGCCACCCGTGTCAGTACTAGCTGGGTTGCGCTGCTTAATTTCAGTGATCAGACGAGAACTGGTGTGTCCAACGCAATTCGCCGCTCCCGAAACAGACGTGGGAGTAAGTTGTCCGTAAGGATATGGTAGTGTGTCGAGATGGACGTGGTCCTGGTGGGAGTGGAGGGCTAGAACCCGCAGACGCGACCCAGCCCGAGGAGGGATAAGGGTATGATGATGATGAAACAAATTCTTTGGTGTACCCTTCAGAAAGATGTCTTTAGAGGAAAAATTGCTCTGAAACACCTTAGTGTGTGTGTGTGTGTGTGTGTGTAAACTCAAGATACGTATATGCACTCTACGAGTCAAAATGTCCCAAAATACGAGAGGCGCAGTGAAGACAAATCTTCCTCCTTTTATGAAATAAATTTCATTTAACATATTAAATGGCTAAGAGACATTCTTACATGAATGTACAATTCAAAACTAAAACCTCATTTACTGGATTATACGTCTAATTCGTAATCCAATAATGGCCCTGAAAGATAATTGTCGAAGATGAAATAAAAATAAGGCCTAAATTATATATGAACAATAAAAATGTTATTAAACCATAAATAGCGGGATGTAATTCACACGTTCATTGTTGCATCTTTTTCTTCTCGAAATATTAAAAGAGAGAGAGAAGGAGAAGAAAAAAAAAGGACGAGTGCCAAAGTAATTTTAATGGTTTTATATCAAGTGGTGAGGAAAACTCCACTAAAAGGGCATAAAAACACGTAGCCCATTAACGTTGCCTCACAACCGCAAGTATTTAGCATCCGAAGTTATTGATTGTGTTAAATTATCCAACCCCTTCCTCAAAAGAATGCCTTCTACATTGTTATTGTTATTCACTTCACCCTCAAAACGATAAAAACCTATCAAGGCATTATACTCTCTCATGAATACAGTATATCTTTAGCAGAAAATATTTTTTCTCATTTATTATCTCAAAACGATTTCTGTTTAGTAGAAAATACCATATAATTATACAGCAAGCATTAAACAGTTGTATTCGCAAGCAAACAGTACGGAGTCAAACGTTTTTTCATAGTTCTGATGCCCCTCTTAAATAATTATTATTACTCTATATCAAAATGATGATGACGATTTCGTTGATAGATTACCAAGTTTGTTTCCTAAACTGACTTCTTTTAACTCCTAACATCAGACCTCATCATCATCATACCCTTATCTCGCCCACGGCAGGGTCGGGTCTGCGGGATTTAGTCCTCCACTCCCGTCTATCTCCCACCAGGTCCCCGTCCACTCCACACACTACCATATCCTTACGGACAACATGGTCCCACGTCTGCTTTGGTCTCCCCCTGTCTCGGGTGATTCCAACCACCTGCATTCCTGAAATGGACCTAACGAACTCCTCCTCCCCTCTTCTCATTACGTGTCCCTACCACCTCACTCTTAACATCAGGCCTGTCGAACATAATTCTCTCGCTGGGGAGAACAAATTTTAAAAGCAGTGTTCATTTCTTCAATATCATCATCATTATACCCTTATCCTGCCAGTGGCAGAGTCCGCTCTGCGAGTTCTAGTCTTCCACTCCCGTCTATCTCTCACCAGATCCCCGTCCACCGCACACACTACCACAGCGGTTCTTAATTGATGCCCCGTGGAGCCCTTGGGCTCCGCCGCACGAAGCGCTGTGGATGCCTGGGGCACCAGAAACACTAGGTGTGGTTTGCACCTTACATTACGTAGTTTTGTTCTCTCGGTACACTGGACCCTTCTAACGCTCTCTGCTTGAGGTTTCTCTTCTGCGGTAGCAGTCGGTTGATTGTTGTGCAGTGATGGGAAGTGGTTAAAAACTGGAAGGATTTCTGGAACAAGAACTTGTTCCCAAAACATTCCATATTATATATTTACTTACAGTAATTTCTGCGCGTGCTTATTTTGCTTGAATCAAATAGGGGTTCCGCGAACGAACGGATGCCCGGTAAGGACTCCGCATTCCAATTGGCTCCAAAGGTAAGGGCTCCGCGAACGAACTAACTGCCAGATAAGGGCTCCGCGATTCCAAACGGATGCAGAACCGCTACACTACCATATCCTTACGGACAATGCTCATTTGTTCAATAGAAATGTAGAAATATAAAACTTCGTAAGGCGATCAACTACTGACGTCATTAAAAATTAAATTTCTTTCCATTCTGAACACAGGAATTTCACGGAATATTTCCACAAAGGACTAATTATACCGAGGACTGTGTACACACTTCATTAAAAATGTACTAGCTGGTCATTTATTTACTTCTGTAAAACAATTACGGAATTTTAAACAAACTCCAATAAGACACGCCCCATTGGCATGCAGCGTGTCTTATTGGGGACAAGAGCAATAGGCCGACACTGGGTTAATAGCTTTCGGTGGTTCAATAAAGACAGACACAAAGCAAATAGATTAACAGGATTAAGCTCAAATCGACTTGTCCGATACGGGGGTCACAAATGCTAAATTCAATTACAAAGTCCAGAAAACAATTAGTTGAATAAACCAATGGGGAAGGACAGAAAGAGAGAGAAACAGAACTGCTGGATACCATTTGCCATCGACGACGTCGACTTGGGTTCATTTCAAACCAACTTTTCTGGTCCAAATTCAATGGGAAAACTAACTTGTGTTTAATTGCATTTCACAACATTAAACTATCAATTGAACTTTGCAATTCAAACATAACAAGCACATACTATTTATCGTTGTATTTACTCATCCCCCAACCGTTTAGTAGTGAAACAACAATATTCAAGACACGTTACAAAGCCACTTAAAAGTCGATAGCAAAATCGACTGATTAGCAAAACAATTCTTCGTGTCACTATAACGATTCCATGTGCAATTAGACCAATGGTGCAATTGCAGTTCAAAATATTATTACGTGAATTGCGCCTTTAAATAATTAATCAACTACAGCATGATTAAATTTACATCACATTATCCCTAAATAGGCTGGCTGGTTGTTCCCGTGGCTAATAAAATACATATTCCTGACATACCTAGGAAGTCTGAATATAAAATCATATTTGTCTTGCAAAACCACTTGTAAGTTTTGACTAAGAATAAACTCTTTCAATTCATTGAGTGATATTTGTGGTCGAACAAGTCCAGGAATGGCAACCGTACCAACGAAAAACTAGACATGGTTAGTAGTAGTCTCTTCTCACCTCATCAAAATGTACGGCAAAAATGAAATACGGTATTCAGGTACCCTAAAATATACATACACATCATATTTTCACTCCAAGTAAAACAAGCTTATGCCGCTGCTTTCCTAACCATCCTTCATTACTCCATTAATCAGGTGAAACCGTATGTTCATCACCAAGAGATTTCGATTAAGATAAATAAGATGGCTATTATATCAGAAAGAAGATATGTGACGCACACAGACAGACAGACAGACAAACACCTAACAGTTGGAAATGATCTTGGGTATCTTCTTAAGTCATACAACGTAAAGACATCATCCAACTGCAATGCTATTCCAATATATCCTCAGATCAGTGCTATCACCTCCTTGCCCTGCTTATATTTTTAATGTATAAAGTTGATGTCCAAAAAAAACATAAGCACAGCAGAAAATAAAGCGCCCTATAAAAGTAGCATCAGTATTAAACCCGACACAGATAATGCAGCAACGAGATACCAATCATATGTTAACTTAGGACTGCTTTATATGCATCAGCGTACATACAAATACTGTTTAGGGGGAGAAAGAGAGAGAGGAAAAAAGACAGGGAGACAGATAAATATGTACATACCTTAATACATGCAAGAGTTTATTATCAAACGGAAAATAAGACAGGCGCGTTAAGGGCATTAAATATACGCTATAAAGATAGCACGAAAAAAAAATCTCTTTTTTTAAATGAGTAACACGGGTCCTGCATTCCTTTATTCACACCCCCCTTCCTGGATAACATTTATGAGCATTTTGGCTAAAAAAAAATCTAATCAACTGCTAATATTACTAACAAATTGCTTAAAAATGTTTGCTCTGTGATCACGAAAACCACATTAGCAACTGACTACCACATTTCTTCTATGCTGACTGCATGAAAGCCTGCAAGAGTTAGACGGCGGTGGTAGAGAAGGATTTTATTAGTTTCAATCTTGCCTACTCCAAGTCACTCAATCCGAAATTTTCATTTTGAGAAATCAAGTTAAAGTGCTGTAGGTACAGCTGTGTATTTTTCCTGTCATTTGAATGCAATTTAAGGACGGTGCGGCGGCGTATGGAAATGCAAGGCATAAAAACGAAGAGGTTGAAAAAAGATGAGATCACTCACTCGCATGCGTGAATGTTGATTTGGGGAGGATTTTGAAAAGAGAATAATGCATTTTCTGCTATTGTATACTGCCATCAAATTATTCACTACTTTTTTTTCCTGGCGTAAAATGATTGATTTCCAATACCTCGTGGCTAACATTTCAGAGTACAGGATAACACAGCAATGCACGACAATAATTTGGAAAAGTACAAGGATTCTTTCTTATTCACTACGAGTGCCTTCCAACAGAGCGATGGAGGAGAAACAGACAGATAGACTCAAAGGGTGAAATAATTAACCTTTAACGGGTCTATTTCATCGACGTACAAAACGTCTGCTCACGCACTTAATAACGGAAAAATTAATAGCGATGCACAATATCAAGTGTAACAAATCTATGCTCATACTTTTACACAACACAGAAGAAAAAGTTTAGTTTAAACTATTTTAACTCACACATTCTTTTAATATGCTGATGTTTCAATTAAAAATATCGTCATTAAAAATTACTTTAATGCAGATATAAATTCCTTAAAGCTTGCAAAGAAAAAATGGCAAAAGGACTAGGTACTGTATTTCATTTTCTGTTAAAGTAAATCACAAATCTATAAACAGAGATTTTAAAACCACATAAAATATTAAGAGATAGAAAAAACTGAAAAGAAGGGTGAGAGGGGAAAAAAATTAAATATCTTTTACTAGATAGCTCTATAAGAAACTTTTTCTCATTTCCTTTTCTTCAACTCTTAAAAAACTTCGGCAGTATATAACTCATGTAAGTTTCTTTTCCTATCAACTATTAATCAGCAATATCAGCAGAGAAAAACTAATGGAGTACATTACAACTGGAGGTTAAAAACGGACTTTTGAGCTGTTCAAGCGAAGATAGAAGAGAAAGGGGCTAAACACCACCTCACATAATGCTACATAATAAAAAAAAGAGGAAGAGAGAGAGAGAGAGAGAGAGAGAGAGACCTACAGAGTTGTGTGTATCAACCCAAAACCAAAAAATGAGAAAAAAAGAGCCATCGATTTTGTCATATTGTAAATTTCTCAACTACAAATACGAGCTTTTCTCTATTCCTTAGGCTCCAAATTTTGACTAGTTTCTTTCTCCCTCTGAGATAAGTGTATAGCTACCAAAAAAAATTGAGATAATCAAACGATGGCACCCACATCCCAACTTCCTCCGACACAATTTCTTGCTTTGATTTCACACACATATTTCGCCCTTTTTCATCATTCCTTTGTCGACGTCACGGAAAGCAGGTAATCAAAAGCACAAATATTCAACAACGTTTTCACTCCAAAGACCCATTTGATATCAAAAACATCAATCTGTACTGCCACTGACATTAAGTCACTCACTGCCCATCAATAATGTACCTAAACAATGACTTAGGTGCCTCCAAGATTGTAATTCGACCTCGTGTGAAACACAAAAAAAAATCTAAAAAAATGCCGACATTATTAGAAGAAAAGCTTCTATGTAATAGTTTATTGTCTTAATTTATCCCACCATCAATGTTAAAGGCCCTCTTGACACTCACCTAAAAGATATAGAGGAAATCATCCTCTTATCGGTCAATATTAACAGCAAGCAACTTTCCCTCAACGTTGCCACCTTTTCAATAGCTAATTGGCCTCACGTAATGGATACGTAACCCCTTTTACCATATCTATTTAGGCTCAAAGCAACAATGCAACTTCTGACAATGAAGGGAATTTAGAAATCTGTTAAAAGCCCATCATCACTTGACGATTTCTTTTTCTTTTTCTCCTTCTTTACACGGAGAGTACATTTCTCCATTGAGAACTTTCTTGAGAAGGATCATACAATGAACTACCGCAGTCTTAAGAAACAACGACTCCGTAAATAATGATGCTACACGGATGGTCTCATCGAGCAACGAAACTTCGGAGATGATAAGCTCAAATTGTTCTCATCTTTTCGACTTTGATAGCACATATTAATAGAGCTACTAAAGGTACTTCATTTTTTATTAAGCAGCAGGAGAAACAGAAGTTCACACCCAAAACAAAGAGAGAGAGAGAAAGAGAGTCTGAATCCCAACTCTCTCTTGAATCATACGCACATACTTTATGCAGTGTATACACCTTGCAAACTATCTATATAGCATCAGCAACTTTAAGATAACGCAAACCAATCATAAATGCAATTAATTTTCCTTTAATGAGGAGTGAAATCTAACAAAAGGTCCTGCATGACCAACAGATACTGAAAATGGTGATTCTATAAAGGGGGAAAGATGGCCAACAATTCCCATGATGAAACCGATGGGATTTTTTTTATTATTATTATTATTTCACATAAAGAATCAAATATCACCAAAGGTCTGACACTTTGCCATTATAAATCCACAGATGCAATTTAATATAATCTAAACAACAAGGGGAGAAAATTAATAATAAATCACGAGTGAAATGATCATAGCTTAAAAACTACGCAATGTATCAACAATATCCAACAAAGACTAATGATGCTGCTGTTGTATCTTTTACACGTTCGTTGCCTATAACAATAGGCCTTGCTTGCCAGCAAACAAATACATCTTCCGCAAACTTTTCACAGTGTGTCTCTGAGTCTAATTTCATTTATGAGGGACATGTTACGATGGACATATTCATAACATGGGAAAGTAGGCACCTGCCTCACGTGGGCGCTTCTGTCCATCCCAATAAAGACACTCTAGTTTGTATCAGAACAGACCCGTCTTCCTTTTTAGGCAGTCTTATTGCACCGATTAGTAAACACTTTCAGCGTCCCAACAACTAATAATTCCTAATCCGTTTCCCGCCTATGGATGGCAGGGTCGGGTACCAATCTTATCCCTCTGAATGGACACAAGGGTGATATATTCGACAGTGTTTCCCGCAGCCGGTTGCCGACCAAAGCTGCAACCCCTATGCTTATTTATCGTCGGTCTACTGTTCGTTGGGGAATTCCACTGACGCCAGGGATTGAGCCTCCTACACCTGGAAATGTTGGCCTCATCTACCCATAGTAAACAGGGGTTTTTTACGCGCAAATGCCATCGTACACCTCACGAAATCTCGGTTTTACTTCTCATCCGAAGGAAGGGGCACTCGGGACCTCTCTCTCCCTCTCTCGCCCGAAAGAAGCCAGCACACCTCGGGGAATAATCGAACCTAGAACCACTGACGCAGTTACCGAACAATGCTACCCACTGCGCCCCCCGAGGCGGAATCTTCAGGATCCCAACACAGTGGAAAAATTTTCTATTAGGTCATGGGTTGCCAAACTTTTCTTCTCAACGACCCCCTTTGAAAATGCCATAAAACTGCATAGTTTGCGTCATCCGTTTAATGAAATACTTTTGGATTGTGTTAATTTCCTAGTGAATAATAAGCTGCATTTTATAAACATTTACAATTAATCAAGCGGCATGGTATTTTTCTGTACTTAATTAAAAATTATTTCTAATAAGTAGGGTGGTAGATTTTTAACGGTCATCCCAGATAATTCTTAACTGAAATATATCAAAGAAAAAAAAACGTTTTGTAACAACAATTATTGGCGACAACCTAGACTCTGATATCTCTTATTGAATATTTAAATGTCAATAAACCTCTTAAAAACCAATTTATTCCTCACTGACCCCCTAATGATCCTTATTATCGACGCTCACAAGAGATCGCCACTTTTACGATCTCTGGACAGGGCAAAATGCGCCAATCACATGGTTTACATTGATTTCAACGCTTCTCCTTCGTTGAATTCAAGGCGGTGTATTAACCTTTACTAAGTACATCATTCATAGAAAAATTTTGGGGTGTAATTCGCCAGACTTAGAAATTTGAACTTCTCCAGTGAAAATGTCAGCAGAGAAAGAAAACCCCAAAATAAAACCAGTTTGTTGCGTCCTACATCACCATATCATTATCCCGCCTGTGGCAGGGTCCGGTCTGTAGCTTCCAGCCCTCCCACCAGGCCCCCATCCACCCCACAGACCACCATATCCTTACAGACAACCAGCTCTCACGTCTGTTTTCGTCTCCCCCTGCCCCAAGTGCTTCCAACCACATGCATTCCTGTAATAAACCTAACGAGCCCCTCCTCCCCTCTTCTCATTACATGCCCATACCACCTTAAGCTACTCTCCAAGCTACCTCTAATATACTCATTCCTAATTCCATCAGCTCTCGACACCCCACCTGCATTCTATTGACGTGGTTCTTCCTCACTGCCCAACATTTTATTTTTTTTTTGTTTCGTTGGTGTTTTAGGGCCCATCAACTACAAGGTCATTAGAACCCCGTCCACTGCATAGTTCTAGTGCAGAGGCTGCACAGCCATTACACTAATGCAACGATTATTTTCCCAAGCGACCACCCATGTTAGTACTAGCTGGGTTTGCGTTGCTTAAGTTCAGAGATCAGACGAGAACTGGTGTGTCCACGGTAATAAGCCGCTCCCTCTCTCTGCCCAACACTCTTCTCCACATAGCAAAGCTGGCCAAACCATTGCCCTGTAGAACTTCCCTTTCAACTTAATTGGGACCCTCCTATCGCACATTACTCCACTTGCCTGTCTGCACTTTCCTGCTCTCCCACATGTGTCACAATTTCCATTATAACTCAGCAGACTTATTCAAGGCAGTCACTGACTTATAACGTTGAATATCTGAAGATGCGTGTTGCTCAATAGTTGGTAGATAGATGCATACACACACATACGTATATCCAACTGTTGCAGACTGCGTTGTAGGATCAATTTTGCCAAACAAAATGTGTTTACTTGGCGTTTCATTTACAAGACTACTGCGAGCAGACTCTATAAATGTGTTTAATAAATGGCGAAAAACACCTCCTCATAGTTGTACTAGGATAAGGGAGAAAGGGTGACTCGTGCAATAGGGCTCCATAATGGAACACTTTAATGATGATAACCATGCAAATGATAACGAGGAGATTGGATAAAGAGAGGCGAATAAAACATATCTATATAAAATAGATCTTTAATGGTAATGCTGAAGAAAAATCTCATACAAGCATTTCACCACATTACAGTAACCGGATTACAGTTACTCGCGGTTTTCCACTCAATAATCCCAATAAGAACGAGAAAGTCTTTGAGAAATGAAAGGAGAGGGGGCAAAGAAAACGGTAAGATTCCGGCGGTTCTTACAGAAAGTCAATGAAAACACATCATCATCATCTCTCTGAAGTGGACTGGGGCATAAAAACTTTTTTTTCTCCTTACTCTTTTACCTATAAAGAAACTCATCATCCTAAGCGATTTTATCTGAACACTTTTATTTCAAAAGTAAAATTCCACATCGTCAAGAAAAAAAAATTTCCTTCAACTATTACTTTTAATTTGATATGATCAAGTAAAATAAAACCGCAGGACCATATTGCAGGTAAAAAAAAGAAGACCTCCATATTTTTATACTGTATATACAGTATATAGGCGTATGTAGCTGAATTCAAACCATGAAATGAGATTTCTTATTTCTCTCTTTTAACAAACTCGTCTTCATTATGTCGTTTCTTACATTTCTCAAACGAATAAAACTGAAAGAGGCGGATCAAATAAATGAAAGAGTAAGAAAAACAATAAAATAATTGAGCTATTCATACATACAAATATCTCATCTTAGAGGAAGGAAGGGGCAATTCCAATAATGCGTTTAGCAATTTGTGTCAATGTGTAGGATCATTATCATCATCTTCACCAAGAAAATAAGAGTTGGTTTCACATCTCACCCTGGGGAGAGTGCAAAATGCTTCCTTTTTTTATCACTTAAAAAAAAGAAAGACGAGATTACAATTTTCTCTAGTAGAGTAGCTTGGAATGGAAGAAGTAGGGCCTATTATTTTCCTCTCGTTAGGGACCATTCACCAAGGTCTTCTTCAAATTAACATTAGATCTTCGTCGAAGCATATCAAACGAATGCTCGCATCATTTTCTAATGAGTAGTCCCTTTGTTTCCAATGTAATGCAATTCTGTTAAAAATTATTCATTGCGTCAACCAATTGTGTCAACTGAAAGGTTCGACTGTTACTTAAGGTAACAAAACAAAAAATCGGAAATCGCATTATTGAAATGATGTCAACTGATCACAAACCTAATTTCAGTTTTTAAGTTTAATACTCTATTTTTTTTCCGGTTAAAAATGTAGACCTAAGGAATTACTTAACAGGGAAGGCTGCAATTCATGGGGAAAATTTGAATGCAACCTGTTATTTTATGAGCTCCCTTGGCACATGACAAGGCTAGTTAAGTGAAGTAATTTTTAATCATAATTCAATTACGTCTCTGTAATTGAATTACACCAACATCTTCACCTAATCGACGAATGAACTCGAAATTAAAAAAATAAAACGTCACTCTAATTTACTTTATGACGATGCCACGGTGGTGCTATAAAAAAAATGTACCATTGGCTCGCTATTACAAAACAATAGCCACTGGTCACTACTTTTGAAATGATGTGATGTTATCTGATCACCGGGTAGGAAATTGAGGTTCTTGCTGTTTGCTATAAATATTTAATACCGATTCCACATTCACCACTACGTCCACCACTTGTGATCCAAACTGCAAAAGATAAGTAAGAAAAAAAATCGACCGACAACAATTGAAAACTAAGTCAATTTTGACTCAAACCAAAATTTAAATAGTTTATATATCCCATTCAGTGGACAAAGGAGTCTCTAGTGGGTCGTTTCGGTAGTTCCTAAACACGCTGACTCCTCTACGAGTATCCAAGCACCCAACTATATCCAGGTCGAAATGGTTCCCAAACGACACAATTCAGCTAGTTGAATCCATCAAAAGAAGTTGATTTGCTCACCAGATAAGTTTATTATATGTGTAACATGGCAACAGACATTCAATTTAAAACACGAAATTCCTAAAGAGCTTAACAATTATCCCATGATTTATTTATGCTACTCTCATTCACCTATTGCCAACTGCAATTGTTCTGCAGCCACAATCTTTCACGTCTTCATCGTTCGGAATAAAAATTTCTTCGATAATTCCTCAGATAGTGTCTCAGCCCTAAATAATACTTTCTAAAGACGTCTACCTAGTGTGTTGAGTAGCAACTTTCGGGCGATTGCAGAGAGAAAGAGACGACAGACCACACAAATCTAAAAAGGCGGTAGGGGCTTTTCTCCCAGAACCACATTACCTTAAAATGTAAGACCCTAAACACTAAAAACCAAACATTTACAACAAGCTGAGGTAAATCATTAAGGTGTCGCTTTCACCTATAACACACTATTCCTAACTGAAGAAAATGTCTGGATACAGAATGGCATTGGGCTCCATCTTTAACCCAATTAGCACCTTTCAATACACAGAAATTCAAAGAATTTGTGCATCAAAGTACTCGTCAACAATACAGTGTCTGAAACGCTAGAACAGTCTACTAAACTCAACACCAAGTGTGTGCTCGTGGCCCTACACCTGGTGTTTTAGGGCCCTTCATCTACAACTGTGATTAGAGCCTCGTCCACTGCGTAGTTTTAATCACCTGGTTTTAATGCAGAAAGTGTACAGACACTAAGCTGATGCGACGATTTTGGGGTATTAAGCGGTACCCAGTGTTCCCAAGCGGCCACTCATATTAGTACTAGCTCGGGTTGCGTTGTTTACCTTCAGTGATCAGACAAGAACTGATGTGTCCACCGCAATACAGCCGCTTCCGTGGCTTTATTTAGACATCTCCACACAACAATGAGACTATTTTTTGAGACCTTATTTAGAATGCGTATTCATCTGGAGGTTCAAAGTGCTTCTTTTAAGGATAATATTGGACTCTGAAAAAATTCTTGGAATAAAATCATTCTCAAATGTATTCAAAGAGTGAATTTGCACTTTGAAGGCAGTCAGAAGATGAAGAAAACCGGAGTCCTAACGCCTCATCCTCTCTAGCATATACATGGCGATTTGAGTTGGGGCAAGTGCCAAAGCTGACTTACGGTAGTGGTAAACGAAGTCCGTGCAACCGAAAGCCAGAGAGGAAAGTAGGGTGACGAAATGCGAAGAATGACCGTCTATTCATCCATCTGGATGCCATTCATTTCCGGCTATATTCCAAATATCCATTTTTTTCTACCCTCCCCCCCTTTTTCCTTTCAAATCAATGAGAAATGCGCGTATTTCAAATAGAGGCATCAATCACTTTCTTATAGGTGGATTTCAGTATTCTTCCATCAAATGGCAAGTAAGATATAAATTTTCAGCAGCATAGATTTTTATGGCACGGTCAGAGAGCTATATAAACGTACATTATATGGTCAGTTTAAAAAAAATAAAAATTGAATGGGTGGGAGACTGTAACACGAGGTGAGGGAGTGATGTGAGGAAAGGCTACTGTCGCCGCTGACATTTCTCCACGCCAATCAATGACACGTAGTCCCCCCACTCCGACTATTCAACTATTGTGATCCAAGTAAGGAAATGAGAGTAAAAGGACTACATGAAAGGAGAAAGTCCGAAAACAGTGACTGCTTGAAAATTAAATTAAATCTATATTAAAAACTTTCCTTTCCTGGATTAGCCCCTTTCCCTCCACCTCCTCCATGAGGAAAGTCTCTCTCTCTCTAAAGAATTCTTACAGTTGCCATTATTACAAAGGTGGTGGAAGTGGTGGCGATATAATTGTTATTCAACTTGATCGCTTGTCGGACAGTATTAAGTTAATAAAAGCAGATGAAGTGAGGGCTCATTAACGTGCATTCAAGCTGGTAATTAAATACCAACGAGAAGCCAGAACCAGCATCTTCGTTGTATTACGTCCATTTCAATTCATCTCTTCGCTGATCGCATGACATTTGAGCTTTACAGTAATAGCAGCATCTTCATCCGAAGATTTTTACGGAGGAAGCCGTTTGAAAAAGAGCGAGCGAGAGATTTAAATTCATTTATATTAGGTCAGTACAAGATGTCGGTTCTAAATTCACCCACCCTGAAAGGTGAACGTTTTGGACGGAGGGTGAAAGAGAAAGGAAGTACGGGGCTATGTGTAATCTGATTTATCAAACTATCGATTTTTATTCATTTTTTTTAAAGAAAAGTTCAGTTTCAAATTTCAGAGTAAATCCGAGTATGCATCAGCATAACGGATAATCAATTTGCAATCATCAAAAGCAAATCTATTTTATATACATCTGTCATTTTTAAACACCCGTCTACGTCTGTACAAAACCTTATCTAATGCTCTGTCAATTTTTTATTGGCTTTGTGAACTTCCCTAGAATTTCTATATTTAACAAACACAAACTTTTAACGACGCTTAAGTTCCCAGAAAGGAATTGAATAATTTTACTACCTTCTAAGAAACTATTTTGGCAGCGATTGGAGCGAGTCAAGAGCAGATTCTCAAGCTACTACATTCCCCATATTACAACAGGAGAAAGAATTAAATTATACAGCTGAAAATGAAATACGATAATAGAAAATCAACCTCAGTGTTTTGAAATTCCACGATAATCGCTTCCCGTTTAGAAAAGAAAGTATTCACCCAACTTGCATCTAAGGTCAGGGACATCAAAATTCAATGCAGAATAAAAAATATGGCCATTTTTTTTTCTTGAGAATTCATGTGTGGGAAGGAATGATGACAAGTTATACTAAGAATTAAGTCCAGGTACTAATTTAACAGTGAACTGCTGTTGACTGGTTGCGGCCAGTGTCCTAAACTGAAAAAAACGTTAGGGCTCCGGGTCACCAGAGAATTTCTACTACCGAGACACGATGCTATTCTAATTGAATACACTGCAAGCAGCCCTGATAGGCCAAATTGGCGGTGGAGAGAATAAATCTCATTCCTAATTTTTAACTCATTGAAAACTCCACGGAACCTGAATCATAGCATCTATTCCCCCATCCATTCCCTACCTGCTATAATGGTACCTTCTTGCAGAAAGTTCCCCACATTATCCTCACCAAGAGCATCCCATTGCAGAATTACCCTTGGAAAAGAAAGACCAGTAATGTGGGTCTGTTCGTGCCCTGATCTTTTTCATTTTGAATGGATGACATTTCTCCCCCAAAGGATAAGCTGCCAACTGGAGGACCCTCGTGCCCCATTTTTAAGTTTGTTAAAAACCTTAATACTGTCAGATACCCGCCTCTGACGTAGTGAGTCCCGCCCTAGTTCTCTGATAAGACGTGTTAGGGCGGAAGACTTCTTTCGTTGGACGCACCAGTTCTCGTCAGATTAAATGACGCAACCCAAGTTAGCACCAACATGGGTTGTTGGTAGTGAATGTTGGGTGCTACTAATTCCCCCTCTCCTACATCCCCCTACCCCTATCTCCTCCTCACCCGTGAGCAGCCTCCACAAGGTCTAGACCGTTATGGCTACTTGGCTGACCCCAACAAGTTAGCATAGCATACATTTGTTAATTAAGTCATTGGTGTCCAAGGAGAGGAAAGTTTCATGTTCAACAAGGGAACATTTAAAACGTAAATGTTTAATTTACTTCCTTCTCAAAGGATTGTTGGGTAACTATGAACGGCCATATAAGATTTGAAACCTTCCTTTTGATGGCATCAAGCTTTTCCTAAGATGGAAAAACATTCAATCAGCCAATAGAAATCTACCTCCTAGTGACTCTTGCTTCATCCCACCGGTTCATCTTGCTCAAAACCCACGTGCACACATACGCCAATGATCGTGTGTGCCAAAAAAGCACGTGACTGCACATCTTTTCCGTAATTTCTGAATCAAGAGCCTTGTCTAACGGTATCTGAGTGTCATTTGTAATGGGGAAACCCAAAGTAATCTTCACCGTCAAGCGACGACCCCCTCCCACGGAATATGTTTATTAGTTGTCAGTAGAGAATGGCCGCAGGAGGTAAAGGGTTTGATTGTCTCACCACATGTGCATATCGTTTCACAGTTTCGATCATCCCTGTACATAATCGTTTTCCATAAGGTGCTATACCGTGTGCGTGCGTGGATGGCGGTGCTCTCATTGGTCGACGGAAGGCGGCTAACAACTTGCCATTAAACGAACCAATAAGTGGCAGCAAGATGCGCCTACAAGAGACGCCGCTGGTGGGTGCTCGTCGATGCAGCAAAGAACCTTCACTCTATCATTGTCGGTTGATGGAATGGATCGGCCCCAAAGCCCTATTCAAAACCTCATTGTGTGGGAGGGTTGCTGCCGAAGTCGATTCCACCACACCAATTCTACATTCATATTCACTTTACAGTTCAGAGTGCCTCTTTGCACCAGGACTTTCCCATTCCCTCACACATCCAGTTACTATTACTTTCAACGAACAAGTATCCAAATGAAAGCGCAGCAGCAGCAGTACTCGGGACTTGCAACGCATCTCACAGACACCACAGTACACACTTTCGATCCTTAACAGCAGCAGCAGCAACAACAACAACAACATCTCAGACCAACAACCAAATTGATTCCTTCCTCCTTGCGTGCGCTCGCTCAAGGATAACAGAGGCAAGAAAGAGAGCGCTTCAAGGAGCAGCACCATTGTCACGCTTCGCATTGAGTGTCCTAAATACGGTCCACAACAGTGGTGTTTTGGTCAACTTGTAGACTTATTAACACGACGTTTAAGAAAAACCCGCGGTCTGTCTTCCGTGTTTTCCTTACTTGTTGTTTTCTCTAAACATGAATTTAAGCAGTTGAAAAGCTAGCTGTCTATAACGTGTCAAAAATATGGTTCATGATTTAGTGTTAACTGACGGAAAAAACTGATCAAATGACACAAGAAACAACACAAAGTTAAGAAATCTTATCATTAAGAAGTAGTAGCATCTTGAATGAATATGAAACGTGAAAAACGTGAAACTTTTACATCGGAAGTTAAATGAAGCAATTGATTTATTTCTGTAGTACACACATTTTTGTTTAAAATCTAAAGTGTCCTAAAGCAGGTTCGCTACATTTCGCCGTCAGGTCACTTTCCATACATCGCTAACCAATCCCCCAACTCACCTGGCCTGTGCTCTGTTAGAGGTGGTAATGCAGCATACCAATCTGGACTTGATCACCTCCTATTGCTATTATCACTTCAATGTTGTTACAGTGCACTCGTCCGACGACCAAATTTATGTTAAACAAACAAGTCATCTTCGGTATAGTTATCCAATTACTCATCTCTCTTCCAGGTAAGTTTTAAATCACGTTACCAATTTTATATTTTCAATTTAAAAAGTAAACCTTGCTTTTTAATATCGTAATATGATTAAAAGGCAACGGTTCTCAGTTTATTATCGTAATTATAATCTTCACGGATGTCAAGAAAAACTTTTCAAAACATTTCTTCACCGCATGCCAATCTCTCCTGGCATAGTATATCAGCATCATACTTAGTACTTTTCCCGCTTTTAAAAGGCCCGGGTACCCTTTAGTGTCGGCTATATTTTACCTAGTCCACTGCCGACCAAATGCTACAACCTCCATGGTTATGCAACGCCGGGTTTAATAACACCGAGACAGTGGGGAAGGGCAGTGAGCTGAGCAACTACACCAGGCGGGACTTTTGCGGATGTGCAAGTATATTTTACTCCATATACAAAGGGTTCCTTTACGTGCACATGGTATGGTACACACTCCCACGGCTTTAATTCCCAGTCCACGGAAGGAAACTGAGAACTTTCTTGCCTGTGATCCGAAGGAATCCACTCCATTTTTTGACCAAGATCGAAGCAAGTATGCGAGACAGACTATAACACGACACAGCCGCTCTTATTAAATATGGTTGCAGCATACAGATCCCTATCAGTTCAAAAGGTGTTAACAATGTTATTGTTGCTTCATTTAGCAGGTGTCAGTCGACAGAAAGTTGATTTTAAAGAGTAAATGCTAAATTATTTGAAGATTACTTAAAGGGAACCCACTTTAGTAATGCCTATTTTTAACCAAGACGTGATGCAACCCATATACTGTAATCGCTTTATAAAACCGGTTACAAAAGGTAAATACAGTACAGTATTAAAAAGTTAACGTTCCTGAAATCGAAATCAATCAATCCCTGAAATTCTTACACTCATAAAGTGATTTCCTATCATATAAATTTCGTAATTCACTCATTTTAAATGCCTGGACACAAATATCCATCGCCGAAATTCATCATCCCAATTGCTGATTTCCATTATACAAATATAAAGGGCCTTCTTTCTTCACCTTCGCAAGCAGATTGATAGTGGCGACGTATCGTCTTCATATTTTGACTTTTATGAAGGCATTCGATAAAAGTCTATGACGATGTTTTAGCTTTCCCAACTCTTATTCATAGTCATATAATATCATCATACCCGTATCCCTCCTGTGGCAGGGTCGGGTCTGCGAGTTCTAGCCCTCCAATCTCGCCTATCTCCCACCAGGTCCCCGTTCACCCCAAACACAACCATATCCTTACGGACAACCTGCTCACACGAAAATAGTCACAAAATATTACTTTAAAAATTTGAAAAGAAAGCCGTGATTCAATAGCAACATGTTGATTGATGATTGACATTATGCAGTATATAAATTCACGGGGATTAATAGGCGACAGAGTGCCCTTTCCCCCAAAATTTATACATCATTTTGTTTTTTTTTTCTTTAAAGCATATAATGAAGATAAATAACTCTGCAAGTCTTCTTGAATCTGAAATTACTAATAGATTGAATGGCAATGAGACGTATACGGATGCCCCTCACAATCAATGTCTTAATTAAGCAAATTCCTTAAGACGGGTGTAAAGCTACAGTTACACAACTAATACTCGTTTTAATGAATTCATTAACAAATTATAATTAGATGGATATATAACAGCCAGAGGTATATTTATATTAAAATACGCCTATGCCTTCTGCATAACATATGTTCAGTTCAACTTGTATCAAGGACAGAAATAAAAGAGTTGTCAGCCAGAGAGTGTAACTATAAGGCGAATGCATGCATTATTTACTATGAAAGGTATGTGCATATTAAGCTGATAAAATGGCACCTTATCTCTATGCCAGGTGGCATTAGGAACTTCCTCAGGAAGTCCGATATCAGTTCCATCACATAATAATGCCAGGTTGAATTCAATATAGCTAACATCTACTCTGTGCTTTCAGTTGATATTAAAAGTCATATTTCTGCTTTTAGGCTATTAGACTAAGTGATTTCAATCACAAATTTATAGCAATAACGGTTGGATACATGTGACACCATACTCTCGTCTTGTTATCTGTATGGAAGAAGTAAAACACTGAGGCGAATATTTGACTGGCTTTAAACAAAGTTGATTAGTTGATTAGTGGCATTCACCGGCCTCAATAAGCACAAAAAAAATACCTTTAAAGGAAAAAACTATAATTCGATAACACTTTGTTGTCATTATTTTAATTTGCTTCATTTAATTCAACAAGCCGACCTAACACCATTTTAGCAATCTATTTGATTAAAAAAGCACAAACGTATAAGGGTTTCTAGTTACATAGAAAAACACAGGTTCCAAAGAACAATAGTACTTGATAAATGAGCAGCAATTCACTTTGAATTATATTAGCGAGAGACGAAAACACATTGAAAGACGACAATGAAAGAAAACGGTAACAGACAACAACTGAAGAAAATATTTAATTGGAAATCTGCTCCCCACCCCCGGGATACCAAATACTACCTGCCAAAGTTACACCTCTTCATGAAAGTTCAAACTTAAAAACAAATTTAGGATGGGGATAAACAGAATCATCATCCCGCCTCGTTGGCGCAGTGTGTGGCATGCTCAGTAACAGCGTCAGTGGTTCTACGTTTAATACTAGATCGAGGTGGGTTGACTTCTTTCGGGCGAGAGAGAGCGAAACCCCGAGTGCGCCTTCCTTCGGATGAGAAATCAAATCGACGTCCCGTGTGGTGTACGATGTCACTTGCACGTCAAAGAACCCTCTCTACTATGCAATGAGTAGGTGAGGCAACATTTCCAGGTATAGGAGCTCCCCGGCTTATTGCATTGGACACACCAGTTCTCGACCAATCACTGAAGTTAAGCAACTCAACCCAGCTAGTGCTAACAGGGATGACCGCTGGGAAAACAGCGTATGCTAATAGCCAATAACTGTCGCATTACTGTAGTGTCTATGCAGTCTCAGCACTAGAACAAACTGCAAGTAGTACCCCGCTTTGAACGGGGCTCTAATGATCTTGCAGTTGTAGGGCTCTAAACCACCAATGAAACAAAAAAAAAATATGTAGGAACTCGCCCTCCTCGCGTCGGTGGGATTCCCCAACAGACATTAAACCGTCGATAAATAAGCAGAGAGGTTGCAGCTTTGGCTGGCAATAGGCTGCAGAAAAACACTGTGTCCATTCAGAAGAGCAAGATGGGTGCCTCATCCTGTAATAGGTGGGAAAAGGGTTATGAGTTGCTAAAGAGAAATCATGACGAAAATTAAAATTTTAGCATTTTCGTCGCAGAAGGACAAACATTAAAAATGCAAAAAGGGGTAAAATTAATGGTGTGGAAATCAAGGGATTTTTGATTGGCTGTTGATGTTACAAGGAAATTAGCTGGGCAAAAATAAAATAACGTCTTTGTTATTTTTCTACATGTAACTTGTCTACTTGGAATGGACGATAAAGTGGGCTCAACGCCTTGATTCCCGACTTTTGCAATAGAAAGCACATTTCCACTCCTGTTATGATTATCATCATTATAACAAGCTCAAATAACAGTGTCTCAGAGGAGTCATACAAGAATGGTAAATACGTTACAATGTATAAATTTTAAAACGGCGACACCATCTAACCGCTTTTGAATGCAATTACCTGCAGCACTAAGAAAATCTTCAAAACAGCGTAATCAAAGAGTCCTTATTTTGAGAAACCAACACAACAAAGGCACACAAGGTTTGATTAAAAACTCCCAACAGGAATTAATTCCCAATGTGCAACGCAATATGGTATCATCTCAAGTGGAGAGCATCATTCCAACTCGTTTCACCTTTTTTGTTTAAGAATAATTACATGAACGTGTCACATGGGATGGTTTACGTTGCCAAATTATGTAGTCACGATGATAATGTCATTTTGGCTTGGGTTACATACAGAATTAAGAGGCCAATGTTTTCACACGAGGGCTATTTTAATACTAATCTCCAACAGTACATAAACTAGTCTCAAACAAATATTCGAGGTAAAATATATAGAGGGACAAAAACAAACCCTCAGCTAATCGGATAAAAAAAGAAACGTTTTTATCGATAATGACTAAATGTATTACTCAATTCATTACTAAAAAAAATCGTACTGCTTTCGTAGTTTATATACGGATAATCAATTTTCTTGCAGAGGTTATGACTGAGGGAAAATAAAACCATTTGGGGCACTTAGGAAACAGGACTTCCGCCAAGAAGCTAACATTCAACGTCACTCGGACATGGGTACACGTAAAATTGATTGATTGATTCGTTGGCGTTTTAGGGCACTTCACCTGCAATGGTCATTAGAGCCCCGTCCACAGCATAGTTGGGAGCGGCGAGTTGCGTTGGACACACCAGTTCTCGTCTGATCACTGAAGTTAAGCAACGCAACCCCAGTTAGTACTGACATGGGTGGTCGCTCGGGAAAGCTGGGTACTGCTAATACCCAATAATCGTCGCATTAGTGTAGTGTCTGTGCAGTCTATGCATTAGAACTATACAGTGGACGGGTCTCTAATGACCATGTAGTTGATGCGACCTTAAACACCAACAAACCAACCACAGCATAGTTGTAATTCACAATCTGCACAGACACTACGCTGTTACGACGATTTTTGGGTATTAGCGGTACCCAACTTTCCCAAGTGGCCTTCAATGTCAGTACTAACTGGGGCTGCTTTGCATAACTTCATTGATCAGAAGAGAACTGGTGTGTCCAACGCAATACAGCCGCACCCTACAAGTAAGAAACGCGAGGAGGTCAAAGGTATGTCGTCATCTCTTCCTGCTGTCAACACCTAATCATGATACTAAGGTAGTCAAAACGCCAAATGAGCTCTAAACAACCTTCAAAATGAGTATGAAATCCATCCAGACATAAACTGTTGCCCGTACGTCTCATTATTTCGTTTCGTTAACGTTTTAGGGCCCTTCAACTACAAGGTCATTAGAGCCCCGTCCATTGTGTAGTTCTAATGCAGAGACTGCACAGACACTACACTGATGTGACGATTATTGGGTATTAGCAGTACCCACTTTTCCCAAGCGGCCACCCATGTTAGTACTAGCTGGGTTGCTGAACTACAGTGGTGAGACGAGAACTGGCGTGTCCAATGCAATAAGCCGCTCCCTACGTTTCAGGAATAAGACGTTTTTTGTCACAGTAAATGCTTACATGATCGGTAAGACTATATCAGAGAAAATAGCTTTATGAGAAAACAAATGATTAAAACACTTTTATCTATTATAAAATAGCTAAAACAAGAAAAATAGCTAGTTGTAATTTAATAGCACTACTACCTCAGAGAAACATCAATCACATCTTAAATGTAAACTGGATCAATACGAGATTATCAAATTGTTCTATTTTTAGCTAAAAGCTATTAAATGAACGGTTTGGATTCGAGAAGCTAAACAACGGTGGTTAAACTGTCCAATGAAATTCTACGAAAAACCTAGTATAAAAAGCCTGCAGTGGTATCATGAGTATAATTATCAGCATCTCTAGATTAAATTGTATATTATGATTACCGTATGGCACATATGACAACAACCGTGAATGCAGAAGGGCGAAAAGTTAGGTAATAAGAACGGGCATTTTCTTATAAGAATTCATCATCAACCCTTTTCACTCCAATGCCAGGGTCTGTTGGACGTCATTTTTACGCGTTTTCGTTTCCTTTCGTTGATGTTTTAGGGCCCTTCAACTACAATGGTCATTAGAGTTCCGTCCACTGCGTGGGCTTAATGCAGCGTCTACACAGAAACTACGCTGTTACCACGATTTACCACGTTGCGTTGTTTAACTTCAGTGATCAGATAAGAACTGGTGTGTTCAACGCAGTACAGCGGCTCCTTATTTTTACGCGGCCGGTTCCCAACCTAATGTTGCCTCCCCTATGTTTATCTAGAGCCGGCGATTTTCTTTTGTTGGGACACTTCTTTTAAACCGACGACAGTGGTGAGCTCCTACACCTGGAAATTTTGGTGAAGTGCGGATATTTTAAGCGCAAGTGACACCATTAATTACCACAAGATCTCTTTCGTCCGAAAGAAACTACTCCCCTCGAACCAGGGAGCGGCTCATTGCGTTGGATACACCCGTTGTCGTCTGATCACTGAAGTTAAGCTACACAACTCCAGCTAGTACTAAAATGGGTGGCCATTGGGAAAAACAGGGTACTGCTAATATCCGATAATCGTGGCATTAGTGTAGTGTCTGTGCAGCCTCTGGACTACAATTATGCAGTTTAACGAGGCTCTAATGACCTTGTAGTTGAAGGGTCCTAAAACACCAATGAAACAAAACAAAAACCCCTCGGACCAGGATCGAAACGTGGAACCAACACGCTATCGAGGCGGTTTCCTGTAAGAGAATTTTGTTTAGGTGTTTTACTTGCTAATATTGGGTGAAATAGTCTGTGCCGAGTACACAGTAAGGGACTCGTTCCATTACATGAGTAAAAATTCCCTTCAGTGTTATTTTATGTGTAGGATGACCCTTGCTTTCGATTCAACAGTCTCACCTTATCGACCGTTGAGCCTTGTTAATGTACACGTAGTTACAACATTAAAATATTTCAGCGAAATGTATATACAGTAGTTATTTTCTGAATTTACTTTTAAATTACTCGTTATGTCAATAAACCCATGAACGTGAAAATGTCCTACAAAGTATCAAAACCCGAATTAGACAATTTCAAACCACAGAATGTGTAGTAAAATGGTTTCATATTTCGGAATCAAATGACGAATAATGTGCTAATCTTTTACGGAAATGAAGTGTACGAGACCTCAACTATTACATATTTTAACGCCCTATATAGGTGCATCATTTCGGCTTCCTTCTCATATGAATTACACTAGAGTAATAAACGGGAATTAAATGATATTTTTATGCACATTCACTAAATACTTTTAAAGTTGTGCATGGCCGTCTTCTTGGAAGGGCGGTGAGAGCAAACGTGTTTCCCCTGAAATCTTTGATAGTCGGCAATCACACAATGCACCTGACCGTGTCCTGCCTTCAAAGTCTCATGCAAATCTCGAAATCGGCTTAAAAATTTCCACATCACGAATTTACTAAACCTACATTACATGTATTGCTTACTGACCATATCTAAGTGTCATTCGTCTTGATCTATTGTAGATGTCATGGCAAGTTGGGAAGAATGGTGGACATACGACGGAATTTCAGGTAAGAAATCACTATCAATACTCTTCTAATATACTCGACGGATAAGGTAACATCAAGTCAATTTTAATGCAACTAGCGCCTTACATTTCGTTTTCATTTGTGCCCTGAAGAGTTATTTTAGAGTACAAGGACTATTTACCGCTTTTGATTTGTTGGTGTTTTAGAGCTCTTTTACAGTAGTCATTAGAGCCCCGTCCAATGCATAGTTCTAATGCACAGTTTACACAGACATTAAGCTGCTACGACGATTTTTTGAGTAGTATTCGTACCCAGTGATTTAAGACGCTACTCTCATTCATCTATTGCCAACTGAAATTGTTTTGCAGCCACAATCGTTCACGTCTTCATCGTTCGGAATAAAAATTTCTTCAATAATTCCTAAGATAGTGTCTCAGCCCTAACTAATACTTTCTAAAGACGTCTACCTAGCGTTTTGAGTAGCAATCTTCGAAAAATTTCGGAGAGAAAGAGAGAGAGGATTTTTTTTGTTTTGTTGGTGTTTTAGGACCCTTCAACTACAAGGTCCACTGTGTAGTTTTAATGCAGAGTCTGCACAGACACTACGCTAGTGCGACGATTCTTTTGGATACTAGCGGTCACCCATGTTAGTACTAGGTGGGGTTGTGTTGCTTAACTTCAGCAATCAGACGAGAACTGGTGTGTCCAACGAAATACAGCCGATCCCACGGAGAGAGAGACGACAGACCACATAAATCTAAAAGGTACAAGGGGCTTTTCTCCCACCACCACATTGCCTTAAAATGTAGGGCTCTAAACACTAAGAAAAAACATTTACAACGAGCTGTAAATCATTAAGGTGTCACTTCCGCCTATAACACACTATTCCTAAGTGAAGCAAATGTCTGGATACAGAATGGCATTGGACTCCATCTGAAACCCAATTGCACCTTTACAAAAAATCGACAGAATTTCGAAGAATTTGTGCATCACAGTACTCCCCAATCATAGCGTATGAAACGCTATAAATGTCTACTAGAACCCAACACTTCAAGTATGTGCTCGTGGCCCTAAACATTTTTTCGTTTCGTTGGTGTTTTATTGTCATTCAATGCAGAATCTGCACACACTCTACGCTGTTGCGACGATTTTTGAGTTTCGTTTGTTTGTTTTGTTGGCGTTTTAGGGCCCTTCAACTACAAGGTCATTAGAGCCCCGTCCACTGCATAGTTCTAATGCAGGAACTGCACAGCCACTACACTAATGCGGCGATTATTGGGGATTAGCAGCGCGCAGTTTTCCCAAGCGGCCACCGATGTTAGCACTAAGTGTGGTTGCGTTGCTTCACTTCAGTGCTCAGACGAGAACTGGTGTGTCCATGTAGCCATATTAATTATTACACAGCATCCAGGAATTGAGGTTCGGGGAAAGAAGACGGAAATGGACAGCGATAGGACGGATAAGGAAATGTACGATTAGTCTTTTCACTTTACTATATGTACTATTTAATAATGAACACACGTACGTCCCTGGGTGCAAATGGAATTGTAGACAACAGTGTGATGATGACGACGACGACAATGATTATGTAAATATCACATACACAATCGCATCGACTTGCAAATTACCCCGATACACAACAAACATCCAATATTTTAATCCAAACGAATTACAAGATTATTTTAACTACTTCGAACATGCAAAGCAGCACTTCCGTCAATTTTATTTTAGGTATTCATTAATATTAACAATTATTACCATTACTATTGTATAGTCTAGCTGCTGTAGCGATGCTCTTTTGCTGTTGTAGTTGTTAGTGGATGATTCTAGTCTTAGTAACTTGCCTCTATAATTTGAAAAGTTCATCTCTAAGTCATATGTTAAGACATTCCACCACAAACCCATTTTTTTATTGTAACAAGAATAACAAAGCGGCGAATTGTGCTGTTAGTCGATGCCTTTCCCCTCCCCTTTACAAGTGCCCTCATCATGTCGTTATCTATTTAAGCATTTAATTATTACAGACGTGATTTAACATCAACTGAGTGCCAAGGTCTATGACTTTAGATATTTAATAATGCATGTTAACATCGCTAGCAATTCATGATGTTTTAATTAAAAATAAATGAAATGTCACCGATGAATAGGGATGAATCACGTGACGGATTCCCGAGAGAGAGACAGCAAAAGAGGGAGTGTTGCGAGAGTTTTGGGACTAAGGACAGAGAGGAACAGCAGTTCCGAGAAAAAAAAACAAATGACCAAAATGATAGCATTGCCGTTGCCAAGTAGAAGGGAAATGTTGGCACACGTAGCAAATTGAAATGCATTGTCCTCTCGTATCCAGGAACCGTTCCTAAGTTTTACCAAACTTCTCCTTAAATGGGTCGCCTATTTATGAGACACTGATGCGTTGCTTAGTGAACAGAAAAAGAAATATTTGCTGACACGCACCGTCGGAAAGTAATCTGGATCACAAATTAAGGAAAGCTATCTAAACTCACAAAGTGGCCACTGCCATTCTCATTTACCATGTTTATTCACCAATGAGGTAAACATAAGGCTAAAAATTGAAAATCCCAATCTCACACATACCAAAAACAACGAATGATATAACCCATACTGAAGCACGTGATTCGCGTTTGAAAACATTATACTTAATATCGAATCATTTAGACCACATTTCGGCCCAAAAATCGTCTTTCCAAGGCATTCTGAGCAGTTTTGCTTACACTTGTAACTGCCAAATCAGTTCTAACATTTATGATGGGGCAGTATTCAATTTAAAACTTTCCTGACTGAACTAGCTGCTCAATTTTTATCCTGACGATGATCAAAACACTTCGCAACGCTGCCCATTTTGCGATAAAACAACTCTTAACCCATTCCCGCTTATGGCAGGGTGGAGTACCCATCTTGTCCCTCTGAAGGAAACAAGGGCGATATATTGGGCAGTATTTCCGCAGCTGGTTGCCAACCAAAGCTGCAACCCCCCTATGCTTATTTATCGTCGGCCCCTATGCTTATTTATCCGGAAAATTCCACCGACGGCTGGAGGCAAACTCCTACACCTGGATATTCTGCCTCATCTACCCATTGCATAGTAGAATCTCGCCTCGGTGGCTCAGTGGCTAAAGTGCTCGGTAACTGCGTTAGTGGTTCTAGGGTCGATACTGGACCGAGGTGTGCTGGCTTTTCCGGTGAGAGAGAGCCCGAGTGCGCCTTCCTTCGGATGTGAAGTAAAACCGAGGTCCCATGTGGTGTACGTTGGCATTTGCATGTCAAAGAACTCTCTCTACTTATGTAGCGGGTATATGAGGCAAAATTCGCAGGTGTAGGAGCTCGTCTCCTCGTACACCTCATGGGGCATTGGTTTTATTTCTCATCTGAAGGAAGGCTCACTCGGGGCATCTCTCTTGCCCCAAAAGTAGCTAACCTACCTTGGCCCAATATCGAAACTAGAACCACTGACGCAGTTACGGAACACACTCCCCACTGGGTCACTAAGGCGAGATTGTAAGCTATCCATTTTGAACTAAAAATTTTGTTGAGCTCCACATTCTTTTGGATGTATGTGATTCCTGTACGCATGGTGAATAGGCTCAAGAGCCAAGTACATTACCAATTAGACTACTGTACGACGTTCTCAAATGGTTTGGGGAAGGCTTATGGCGTTGGACGTACCAGTTCTCGGCTGATCACTGAAATTAAGCAACGCAACCCCAGCAAGTACTGACATGGGTGGCGGCTTGAAAAACTGGGTACCGCTAATACCCAAAAGTCGTTGCGTTAGTGTGTAGTGTCTGTGCAGGACGGGGCTCTAACGATCTTGTAGTCGAAGGGCCCTAAAACACCAACGAACCAAACCAAATAACCCAAACCGGCTGTATTACAATTAAAAAAAAGCGTGCATTTTCTTCGTAAATAAATGAACAACATATTTGTATTTATTTTTGCAACTATTACTTGCAATGGAGTTAACGATAAACATAACAAACTACACTCATTACAGTAGAGCTTGGAAGAAACTACTGCTTATGTGCACCCACACAAACAGGAAGAAAGAACTGCAAGGAGTACAACTGACCAATCACAATATTCAACTCTAAAGCATAGAGTTAGTTGTTTGGTCAGAAGACATGCTACAAGACAATCAACGAGATTTATTGACGCAACATTAGATTGAAGTCTCATAACGCATAGTGGGTACGAAAAGTCAGGTTGGGTTAGAAAGATGTGGAAGTGAAAATCACAATCTAGCCTCTGAGTGTTTGGTTGACCAAGTAGATAACCTATATGAATGAAGCAGATTTCCTGGCGGTTGACCATCCAAATTCGATCAATTCAGCATGAAAGTAGCAGGAATATCTACAGGAAATACATAGGAATGGACCAATGGATTGAGTTTCCTTTCTTATGCCCATCTCCCATTTGGAGTAATCCGTACCGACGTTGATTATATTAAACTTCCTAAGATAAAGAAAGCAAAAAAACCCCCAACTCCAGTTCTCGTTTGGCACAGCAAGAAACTAACGATGAAAGTCAGATAACCAAAATTTAACATCTTGATTATGTGACGTAACAGCTAAAAAATGATGGAAAATGTTATTCAAACAAAACTTCACTGTCTACATATAAAGAGGTTGCTCCCCACATTTCAATAATTGCCTCCTTAAAACAAAATAAATAATTTTAAGTTACGATAGTAGCAACAAATGACCATCCATCAGGAAGGAGTCCGGAATAGTAGCGAGAAGCAGACATCAACAAACATGTGACACCCCCAAGCTCATAGATGTCGCTCTAAATGAAAAGTCAGAAAGCAAAACAACTCCTAACCCCTTTTCCACCTATGCCAGGGTCGGGTACCCATGGACACAACGGTTATCTATTGGACAGTGTTTTTCCACAGCCAGTTGCCGGTAAATTCTGCAACCCCTATGCTTATTGATCGTCGGCCTACTGCTGGGTGGGGCACTCCACCTTCATCAGACGCCAGGAGGCAGTGGGGGACGAGACTCTACACCTGGAAATTTTGCTTCATCTACCCGTTGCATAGTAGAGAGGGTCCTTTTGCGTGCAAATGCCATTATACACCACAGGCCTGTCTTTCTTCTTTAGGCAGCCTTATTGCGCCGAGTAGTAAACACCTTCTGCGTTCCAACAACTAGGAGCTCCTAATCCCTTTCTCGCCTATGGATGGCAGGGTCGGATGATATACTGGGCAGTGCATTTCCGCAGCCGGTTGCCAACCAAAGCTGCAACCCCTACGCTCATTTAGGGTCGGTCTACTGTTCGTTGGGGAATTCCACCGACGTCAAGGGATGAGCTTCTACACCTGGGAATTTTGCCTGAAGTACCCGTTGCATCATAGAGAGGGTTCTTTTACGTACAAATACCATCATACACCACAGGGGATCTCGGTTTTACTTCTCATGATAAGGAAGGCGCACTCGGTGCCTTTCTCTCTATCCCTTTATTGGCCGAAGGAAGCCAAACCACTTTGGTCCAGTATCGAACCTAGAATTACTGACGCAGTTGTGGAGCACCCGACCCACAGCGCCACCACGGCGGAATTGAAATGAAAACCCAGAAAGTTAACTACAAAAAAAAGATTCCCCATTTGCTTCTCGTTAGATTCTTAAAATTGTCAAATGCTATTACAATGGACGCTATGCGAAATTGTAGGACGCGACTAGCATGCCAAAATGTAAGCACAGACGTGGGAATTGTTTAAAACACTTATGGCAGCGTAATATTGATCCAGAAGGTATAAAACTAGCATCCAGTCCTAATTCATCACGAGTCTCTCAATTTAAGAGAATGCTGAGAAAAGGAGGTTAAGGAGGAATGAGTTAAGGGACAAGAGTCGACAGACTGGATTTAGGAGTGAGAACAGAGAAGGGGAAAACAATTCCCCCAATCACGTTATTTTATTGTACAAGTGCGAGGTAAGACAAGCATGCAAAGTTGCTATTCTTTCCTCCTCTACTTACAAAAGCTGCACAAATAGATATTTATACAACTTGTGTGTATGTGTGTGTGGACAACGTCCGGCTTACTGCCATTTCCATGGAAACTATCAGAATAGCCAAGATGAGATAACATCCTTCTCAGTCAGGCGACATGATATATTAAAAACTGGACGTGTAATCAAGACGACTCTATCTGCTACAATCTCAGCAGCAACCAACTCCAACTTGTCACTAAACATAAAGCACTAACGACATTTTAAGTCTTTAAAATTCATTGACCATTCCTACAATGAATCTCTTGACTTTTCTTAAATGACAAAAGAAACATGATGTGGTTATCAGACGCAGACACCTAAAAAAAAGACTACTTGACAGAAAAGTAAATTGTAAATTTAAGTTCTGCCAGTTGAAAGAACAGCTCCAGCTTGCAGTGGATACCAAGGAAGGTGGTCACTAGATACTGCTACAATTAGCACATAGTATTCTTGTGAAAACGTGATTTTTGATTACTGTGAAGTGAGCCACCTTTTAATTCTCACCAACTGAGCTACGATTCACAGAAATGGGAAGGGGGTTTCTTACACATCGTTTTTCATAATCTTGAAGCAAAATACCATTCTACTTTCAGGTTATGCTTAACCTAATCATATTCAAGATATAAATTAGATAAGTAATTCATTTCTTCAAGGTTCATTAACAGCAGACTGACAGTTCATCGCCCGACCAACGTAATCATCACATAAAACTTAAAAAAACTTCCAGTACTCGACTGATAGTCGCGATGACTTACAAAGTGACTAACAGATTCAGTCAAAATTAAATTAAGTTATGTATGCAGTCGATGTATTAAACTTTATTAAAGTCAAATGAAAAAAGATCAAAAATTGGATATTGCTTCATAACATTTCATTTGACTGTGAAGTAAGTCAAGATATCTCTTAAGTAAGATTTCTCTCGCTCCAATATTTAAATCGTTGCGGATGTCATTTACGATTTAATTCAGGTAGACATATTAATACAGGGCCTAAAGTCTTAGACTCCTTATTGTCTCAAAATTGTACAATATATGTATGTATACCGTATAAGATGACTTAATGTTCCCTGTTCGGTTTTTTTTCCTTTCGTTGGTGTTACAGGGCCCTTCAACTACAAGGTCATTAGAATCCCGTCCACTGCATAGTTCTAATGCACACTCTGCACAGACACTACGCTAATGCGACGATTTTTGGGTATTAGCGGTACCCAGTTTTCCCAAGCGATCACTCAAGTTACCACTAGCAGGGGTTCCGTTGCTTAACTTCAGTGATCAGGCGAGAACTGGTGTGTCCAAAACAATAAGCCGCTCCCCTTCCTGTTCAGTGGACAATAGGATCGGTACATTTATGACTAGCCAGTGGGTAGAAATTTGGAGCAATATTCATAAAAAAAAAAGAAATTATTACAACATATCTACTTAACATACTTTATCCATTTAGCACGCAACCCTAGACAAGGAATTGTACAGTTCCCCGACCTCTCCATGGCATATGGGAGTCCGGAATTTGAATTAGCATCCAACTCCCTTAATAAATGCCGTCAAGACGGTCACCTAATAGCTATAATTGGCATTTTTAAATCAGAAAATAATCTACCGAAACCAAATCTGCCGAAATGCTTTTTTCTTAGGGGAGGGGAGAGTTGAGGAACTGCGGCACAACATCGACAAAAGGATCCAATGACCACTTCGTGTCGTACGGAGTTGTTCTAATTTTGAAAGCAGCAGTTCTAAAAATACAAAATTTATATAATTTGACGTTGACTGTCTTTCGGAGGCATGTTCTTGATAACCCACTTGTGGATGTCCAATAAAAAACAAGGGGTTTTGTTGGTGTTGTAGGGCCCTTCAACTACAAAGGTCATTAGGGACCCGTCCACTTCTTAGCTCTAATGCAGAGTCTGGACAGACATTACACTGTTACGGCGAATTTTTTTCGGGGGTTTTAGCTTTACCCAGTGTTTCCAAGGGTTGCGTTGCTTAACTTCAGTGATCAAACAAGAACTGGTGTGTCCAACGCAATACATCCGCCCAAATGAAATTGGTAACGATCATGTTAAAAATGATCAATTGTTTGGTTTCAATATGGAAATACAAACAACGACGTAGTTCCTAAAATACAGCACGCTGACTGATGGAACTGGAACGATTGAAAAGAGCCCTAAAAATTTTCGGCTACATTGTTTCCATTATGTAGTCAGAGACCTGGATAGCATATTCAGTTGCTGCTTTAAAAGTCAACGGTAAATGTCAATTAACAGTATCAATTTCATTTCATTTTCACTTCGTATTTATGATTTACACGCGTTTAAAGTAACAAAAGTGTTTCAATCACAAGCGAAGTGCAAACAACCTTGAAAAATAAATGGTTGGACGATTTGATCGCGGTATTGTATATAAAATGAAGATTATTCGAAAATAATATGCATGAATTAAATTAAAATTTATCGCATTTAACATCATCCTCCAAGTGAAAGAACAGTGATGATCCTAATAGACTTAATAATAGTATCCTTTTCAATATTAATAAAAATAGTAATAAAATTACATGTAATAATAGGCCAACTCGCTTATATATGACATCTGTTGTTTTGGATTACTCTTGTGAATAACGCATTAGACAGCAATTCATTTGCTAAAATCGTTTCCCGTGCGCGGTCGCGCACTGATTTTAATGACATTGAAAAAAAATTGAGCACTTCAATTTATGTTTTATGAAAAATAATTATTTTTCTTTTTTAAAAAACCCTAGCTCAAGTACATTTCTATAGCCGCGCTGGTGTTTTAGGGCCCTTCAACAACAAGGTCATTAGAACCCCGTCCACTGCATAATTCGAATGCAGAGACTGCACAGACACTACACTAATGCGACGATTATTGGGTATTAGCAGTCTCCAGTTTTCCCAAGCAGACGCCCATGTCAGTACTAGCTGGGATTGCATTGCTTAACTTCAGTAATTAGACGAGAACTGGTGTATCCAACAGTCATAGTCACCCGCAGTCATAGTAAAAATTAAAAGGAACTACAGTTTCATACTAATGTGGAAGTTATACAGGCTCTACACTAGCGATGGCGAATCAGCGACCTTTGGGTCACAAAGACGGTGTAATTTTAAGTGACCCAAGCGTGAATCATATCTAGTCTTAATTGCCTCCTGGACAACAGCAAATTTCACACTGGTGTACTGTATTAAATAAATTATTATTTTAAGGTTTGTTCTGCATTTGCTACTTTAATAAACTATTCATTACTAATATCTTAATATCTTATTTTTATTCATAAAATTAAAGAGTGTTTGCTCCTAACCCGCGGACAACTTTTCGTTGGTTAATTTGTCATGCTAATGGGTGGCGGAGTTGGCCAAGCAGCCATAACGAGCCAGACCCTATGGAGGCTGCTTGCAGGTGAGGGGGAGGTAGGAGTGGGGGAATAAGCAGTACCCAGTGTTCCCAGCCAACCACCCATGTCGGTACTAACTTGGGTTGCATTACTTAACTTCAGTGATCTGACGAGAACTGGTGTGTCCAACGCAATTCACCCTCTTAAAAGCCGCTTTTTTTCGTGTGTTTGTCACCCGTCTTGAGAAAACGTTCGCCATCAGTGCTCCACACTGTTACGATGAAATGGGCAGAACCCAGTGTTCCCAACATTGTTTCTTCCATATTGGCTCGATTCCTACAACTATCTTTGAGCAACGAGCAGAGGAACGCGTGAGAGAAAAAAACTGGGTGTTAGCAATATGGTGGTGAGTTGCTTCTACCCTAAATCCACATTACCCTGGAAATGATGCACATTGAAAGTATAAATAAAGTATTGACATCATTCTACCCTGTCACAATACATAATAGCATGGGGAAATGAGTATAGCTACATTGGAGGGGAGTAGAAGAAAACCGTCGCAATCTGATGGACTAGATCCCTTTCCCATAACTTGGGTTGTGCCTGTTGCAAGCTACTGTATATGATTCAAAGTTGCATCTCGCAAATCAAGCAACTGTTTACTTTAAAATTAGGTGAAGAAAATCCTCAGGTATGACAACAGTCAGTGATTCCAATTGACACCGGAAATGAATTCAATTGATGGTAAGATTCACAATGTACAGGTTACATTTGTTGACTAGAGAGTATCTTACTCCGTTTCAACATCTACAGTCGATTTTATAACCACATCACGATCGATTCACTTGCTGATGTGGTGCAGAATAAAACCTTGCATACACCAATTGAGAAAACCATCCCATCATTTTAAATTCCACTTTTGTCCAAACAACAACAACAGCGAATAAAGCACTTTACAATCGAAACATCAAACGGCAGTTTTTTTTATTTATTCGAAACATGCGTTTGTGCAAAAAGTCTTAAAGACTATGGATTTAACAGCCATTAATGCCCTACTCAGATAATATGATTTTGAGTAAGAGCAAATCAGATTGCTTACATTAGAAATTGCAGTTTTCATCACTTCCAATTCCGTAATACCATAAACGTTAGTGGCGTAAAATGCTTTTCCGCGGTTATAATGCACTTAAGACCTCCCTGACCAACGCTAAAACTAAAGATCACAACCACTGTGGTGGAAGAAACGTTAGGATTTCGATGGTTTTACTATCAAATTCACTAACGTTATTAAGAGTTCATTGGTTAAAGCAATGGTCCCCAATCTTATTCTCAGTTCGACCTCTTTTTAAAATAATGCGCTTAGTTCATGGACCCCCGTTACATTTTGCTGTATAATTTGCACCTGAAACGCGCAGTGAGCAGGGTGCTCGATAAATGTGTTAGTGGTTCTAGGTTCGATACTTATTAGACCAGGGGTGGCGAACCTATGGCACGTACAGCAATTTTGTTGGCACGTGGCAGGTACAAGTACAGGGTAACGTACAGTATATAAAGCCAAACCAATCAGCAACTCCTAACCCTTTTCCCACCTAAGGCAGGGTCGGGTACCCATCTTGTCCCTCTGAATGAACACAAGGGCGATATACTGGATTGTCAGTTGCCGACCAAAGCTGCAACCGCTACGTTTATTTATCGTCAGTCTAGTGTTCGTTGGGGCATTCCACTCACCGTAGCTAGGGGGCGAGCTCCTGCACCTGAAAACGTTTACTTCATCTACCCGTTGCAAAGTAGAAAGAACTGTTTTACGTACAAATGCCATCTTACACCACACGGGATCTCGGGCCCCTGCCCCCTCCCCAAAAGAAGCCAGCCCGCCTCGGCCCAGTATCGAACCTAGAACTACTGACCCAGGTGCCGAGCATACTTCCAATCAATTGGTGAAATTTCCATTTACTGTAACAAACCGGAAGTACAGGTACCCTACTATATATTCCTTTAACACACTACTGTATCTGGCACGTTAGTAAACAAGAACTATAACTATTTAAATTTTTGGCACGCCTGCAGAAAAAGGTTCGCCACCCCTGTACTAGACCGAGGTGGGGTGGCTTACTTCCGACGAGAGAGATGCCCCAAGTGCTCCTTCCTTTGGATGAGAAGTAAAACTGAAGTCCTGTTTGGTGTACGATGGCATTTACACGCTAAAGACCCCTCTCTGCTATGCAATGGATAGATGAGGCGAAACGCCCAGGCGTAGGAAGCTAGGTAGGGTGCCTCAACGAACATGAGACCAACGATAAATAAGTACTGGGCCTGCAGCTATGGTCGGCAACCGGCTGGGGAAAAACAATGTCCCTTGTGTCCATTCAGAAGGACAGGATGGTACCAGACCCTGCCTTAGGCGCGGAAAGGGTTAGGAGTTGCTTTTGCTACTCGCTGCATAATAAAGACCCTATGGCAGGGTCGGGTACTCATATTTGTCCCTCAAAAGGGCGATATACCGTAACATCTCACGAAAAGTCCACAATTCAAATATAGTCCGCATTAGCGATGGGTATGTTTCAAATATAGTCCGCACTTTAACATTCCTACTGTAGCCAGTGGCGCAACTTGTAGGGGCAATGGGATCAAATAAATTTGAACATGAAATGCCAGATTGCTCTGACGGTGAAATTGAAATGTGAAAGATTTTATATTGCATTATCATAGAAATAAGAACGTACTGTGTAAAGTCGTGTTGTTAAGTCAGTGTAATAAAATGTTCAGAAAATGAGGAGCAGTTTTCATTGAGAACCCTTGGTTTCATTTATAGTCCGCACTCACATAAAGTCCGCCCTCGCGTATAGTCCGCACTAAATGACCCTATGTTTCGCGTATAATCCGCGGGCACTACGTGAGGTTTTGGACATTGTTTTTCCGCAGCCGGTTGCTTACCAAAGCTGCAACCCCTATGCTTATTTATCGTCGGTCTACTGTTCGTTCGTACACCACGCCTGACCTCGGTTATACTTATCACCCGAAATAAGGCGCACTCGGGACCTCTCTCTCTCTCGCCCGAAAGAAGCCAATCCACCTCGGTCCGGTATCGAACTTAGAACTACAGACGTGGTTACCGAGCGTGTTACCCATTACGCCACCGGGGCGGGTTTAAACACTGGATTAGAGTATTCAAAAAAATTAGGACCAAATAATTCTTTGTTATATTAATAAATCGTAAAAACTGCGAAAAAAAATCGTTGTTAAAACAACAATTGCACAGAAACATGTTAAGAGAGAGAGAGGGGGGGAGGGAGAGATGGTGAGTGCACCCATCATTAACCGACACTGTTATAACGACCACGTGGTGCAGAGATGTATCGCAACCATAGGAAATACATGAGACTGTACTTGCTTATAAATCAACCAACTATATCGTAATGTTCCGAGCATCTGTCGCGAGATAAACCAAATTCAAATCTCTTTCAAACGCTAACTTTGTTGGTCGCAGACAATGATATTGAAACACGTTTTAAATGAAAAAAAGGAAATCATATTTTCTTACTATCATCTTAGAAACGAGAAGAAAAATGTCTACAAACGTAATATATTAAATGAAACAATATTGTGCCATCATATTTTCCAAAGCAAAGATTTTATGAAATATGCAGATACACGATGTGTGTTTAAGAACTTCATTTCGCTATTCAAAATGGAGCCCTAATGTTCAAAAGGTCGTAATAATTCAACAGCGATGAACGGATAATACCGGTATCGACCAGGAAACAACTTTAATCTCTATACCTAAAATAGTTTTTTTTTAAGTTTCAAATATCTGCAATGATGGTTTCACAAAATATTTTCAAAAAGACTATTTTATTCAAAAATTAAGGTCTTCCATCTTTCGACGTGATCAATTTCTCACTGCATCTTTGCCTGATTTAAAAAGAACAGTTTCTTCTTCATTTTACTTTGGATTAAATCAAAGCCATTAACTAATAATCTACTACATGCAATCCATGCAGATATGCATGTGTGCAGAGCATGAGACATTCAGTCAGTAATTTAGCCCCGAAAGTTCATCACAATGGGATCGATGCTCAACGACACTATATAACTGGCCATTATTTTTCTTTCACATCAAAACTAGCAAACAGCAATAACTCTTTAATCTTTTTTTTAGTATAGGCTAATTAAAGAGGACGAGGTGGGAGGCAGGAAGCTATACTTTGAGCCATTCAAAGCTAGCACAAAAAAATCGCTTTTTTTCTACCAAGATCAACAATAAACACCTATTAACCCTTTTCCCGCCTAGGTGGGTGTCGGGTACTCATTTTGTCCTACTCTGATACATGGCAATATATTGGACGGCATTTTCATGCAGCCGGCTGCTAACCTAATGCTGCAATCCCTATACTTTTATCTCACGTGACAGGATGGGGTCGGGAGCGGCGAGTTGCGTTGGACACACCAGTATCTCGTCTGATCACTGAAGTTAAGCAACGCAAGCCCAGTTAGTACTGACATGGGTGGTCGCTCGGGAAAGCTGGGTACTGCTAATACCCAATAATCGCCTCATTAGTGTAGTGTCTGTGCAGTATATGCTTTAGAACTATACAGTGGACGGGTCTCTAATGACCTCGTAGTTGACGGGACCTTAAACCCCAACAAACAACAACAACAAAGGATGGGGTCTGCGGATTCTAGCCGTCTACTCCAGCTTATCTCCCACTAGGTCCCCAATCACCCCACCTTTATTTTCGATATTCAATACGCTATATTTTTAATGATATAGGGCTTGACATTAAATCCTTTGTTGAGCTACAGTATTTGCAGATGACACATGCATTGCAAAGGTGGTGGAAGAGAGACTATTGCAACAGGACCTAAATACGATTTATGACTGGAGTAGAAGATGGGAGTTGCCATGAAACCTGCACAAATGTAGCTTTCTTAGGATATCCAGGTCTAGGAAGCAAGCTTATTTTACGTATTGTGTAGGTTGTGTGAGGGTTGAAACCCATAAGCACCTTGGAATTACTCTAAGCAGCCAGGATACCTGGAAGGATCACAGTGATAAATTGATTGGGAATGCTGGGAAAGCCCTCCGTTTGTTTAGAAGAGTCCTGATGGGACAGCACAACGGAAGTAAAGGAAACAGCTTATTTTTCAGTAGTACAGCTATTTGTGGAGTACTGTAGTCCATTTTGGTTTCCCTTTAGTCAGGGCTTATCGTGGGAAATTCAAATGATCCGAAGGAGGGCAGCACTAATTGTGCTATACCATTTCTCTTGTAAAGAGTGTGTGTTAGACGTGATTAGAGAATTAGGTTGGGACTCACTAAGCCGGAGGTAGGTATCTCAGAGCATTAGTCTTTATAACAGACTATTGAAAATGGGATATTGCGGTCCTCTGGTTGGCAGAGTAGGGGGAGAGAAATGATCATCTACTTAAATTGATTATTATCAGGGCACGGACAAAAACTCATATTACTGGTCTTTTTTTTTTTTTTTGCCACTTCTGCGGCATTCCATTGTCAAGGACCATTTGTTAATGGAATGCTCTTGGGGAGGATAACGTGGAGAGCTATCTGAAAGGAGGTGCCATTAAAGCAGGTAGTTGATGGATGGCAGAATAGATACTATGCTTCAGGGCTGACAGAGCTGCTTGCAGTGTATTCAATTAGAATTAGAACTATAGTAACTCTTTGCTGCACCTCAGTTTACTTTTATACCTACTCCTTTTCACTACCTGTACAGATAAGGGTGTATCCCCAAGGGCCGTTGATCTACTCTCACTCCATGACGTTTCCTGCAGAAAAACTACACAAATCCTCCTAAGCTTTAAAACATAGTCGAACCTTGGGTTGTGAGTAGCTTGGCATGCGAGTATTTTGCAAGATGAGCAAAAATTTTTAATAAATGTTAACTTCATAAACGAGCAATGTCTTGCAATGCGAGCCATATGCTTATCAGCTGAGTGGCTCAAGAGCCACATCGGGGTGTTTTTGAAGAGATCGTTTCCACATTATGAGCTGCTTCATCACTGACAATGAAGCCTGGGATGGGGTCACTCAGGGAACCCTCAATTTTGCTTGGAAAAATTATGAAAATTATGACCTGATTGCATTCTGTAATGTAACTTTTAGGGGCTGGAGGTGAATTAGGTTGACATTCAAGAGCTAGCGGAGCACTGATGACCTGATGGAGTTGCATCATGAGCAACAACAAGAGGTTATGGAGGATATCTTGTTTGAGGAGAAAAAGGAGAAAAATGTATAAGAAATCATGAGTGAAAATAACATTAGGGAGATAAGTAAAATGTGGGATGTATAGTGCAAAATTTTGTAGAAAAGCACCACCCAAAAGAGGCTGCAACAATGCAAGCGATGAATCTGTTGAACGACAACGCAATATCACATTTCCACCAAATCCTAAAGAGAAGACAAAAGCAAATGTCATAGGATAAGTTCCTTGTTAAAGTAACACAAAAAGGAAAAGATTCCAATGAACCAAAAGATAGCAGCGTGGGTTATCTTTTTTTTTTATTTTCACTTCTTCCATCATTTTTATATGAATAAATAGTTGTGGAACGAATCATCCGAGTTTCATTATTTTTATGACGAATTTTTTTTTCCATATGTGGGTGCTCTGGATTACCAGCAAATTTCTGGAACGAATTATACTCTCAAACTGGGGTACCACTATTATCTATTGCTCTGTTTTTCGTGAAACGCCTCGGTGACATAGGAAGTAGGGTGCTCGTTTACTGTATACGTGGTTCCAGGTTGGATCATCAATCGAGGTACCGGTAGATTGGCTTCTTTTGGGCGAGAGAGAGGCCCCGAGAGCGCCTTTTTTGGATGAGAAGTAAAACCAAAATCCCGTGCGGTGTACGATAGCATTTGCACGTGAAAGAACCCTCTCTACTATGCAACGGGTAGCAACTTCTAACCCTTTTCCCGCCTATGGCAGGGTCGGGTACCCATTTGTCCTTCTGAATGGACACAGGGAGATATATTGGACATAGTTTTTTTTCTGCAGCCGGTTGCCGGCCAAAGCTGTACCTCTACGCTTATTTATCGTCGGTCTAGTGTTCGTTTGGGAATGCTACCGACGCCTCGGGGCGAGCTCCTACACCTGGGAATTTTGCCTCATCTACCCGTTGCGTAGTAGACAGGGTTCTTTTACGCGCAAGCGCCATCGTACACCCACACGGGACCTCGGTTTTACTTCTCATCCGAAAGAAGGCACACTCGCGGCTTCTCTCTCGCCCGAAAGAAGCCGACCCACCACGGTCCAGTATCGAACCTAGAACTACTGGCGTAGTTGCCGAGTGAGCTAACCACTACGCAACCGCGGCGGGTTGCTATGCAACGGGTAGATGAGACAAAATTCCTCAGGTGTGAGAGCCTACCCCTTGCGTTGAGTGCCTCCTAAAATCAAACTAGACCGATGATAACGGTTTGCAGCTTTGTTCGGCAGCCGGCAGCAAAACATGCAGTCTAACAGGTCACCCATGTGCCTATTCAGAGGGACAATCGATTGATTTGTTGGTGTTTTAGGGCCCTTCAACTACATGGTTATTAGGGCCCCGTCCACTGCGTAGTTCTAATGAAGAGTCTGCACAGACACTGTACTGCTACGACGATTTTGGTATTATCAGTACTCAGTGGAATCCCAATGGAATCAGCAATGGAATCCCAGATAGTACTGGCATGGGTGATAGTACTTAATGGGATTCCATTGCTTATTTTAATTTCAGTGATAAGATAGAACTGATGTGTCCAGCGCAATACAGCTGCATACTGACCCTACCATCGGTGGGAAAGACGGATAGGAGTTAGTTTGTTCTGCTTTCCCTAATGTAAGATTTGCTATTTTGCTTGGTGTGACAGCTCTGACTGGGGGTACCTGGTTGGGGTGCCCCCAGTCAGGTCTAATTTTCGAATCTTCATTTTGTTCATTTTTCGGCTTTTAATTCGGGGTACTCTCCCCTACTGTTTGGTCCACGGGATCTATATTGTTTCCCTGCTTCCCTCCGGAGACCCATGAAAGGTGTAATGAGGACTTTCCTTTCCGCCACCTGGGGACGCACCACGCAGCAATTCCCTCTGCCCGTGGTTTTTCCTGACAGAATGAAAGAAATAAAAATACTGGACGATTCAGGCCTCCTGTGTCTCGGAGGATCAGGTGTCTGGTAATCTTGACATGTGACTATATGAGCCTAAAGTAGAACGTTGTCCCTGAACAAAGTGTGCGACAGGAAAGCTTCAACTGTGACATCCGTTTGAAGGGGACTAAAGTTGTGGTACCGTGCGGTGTAGTAGACGCCATCTGCATCAGTAAAGTTCTGAGCTGTTATTTTTACTCATGAAATGGAGGGGGCAGTGCCGTAACGGGGGTATGAAGCGCCTGTGGCAAGTGCCTAACTTTCGCGTGCCCGTAACCCAATAATGACAAAAAACTTAAACATTTTGCGCCCCAAACCTAGTTGGGCCCTTGGCGGCCGCCTTCTTCGCCACGCCCTCGTTACGGCCCTGGAGGGGGAGCGGCTTATTCCATTGGACACACCCGTTCTCGTCAGATGAGAGTTAAGCAACGCAACCACAGCTAGTACTAACATGGGTGGCCACTTGGGAAAACTGGGTACCTCTAATACCCAAAACTCGTCGTATTAGTGTAGTGTCTGTGCATTATAACTACGTAGTGGACGGGACTCTAATGACCTAGTTGGAGGGCCCTAAAACACCAGCAGAAATGAATAATCGGTAAAAGAAATTGTGCTCAGAAAGGAGGGAGGCCGATGTTCAATAAACAGAGATTTTGGTCCTTATTCGACAGCAAGCGTGTCCCGTTTGTTTCCGATCAACGGGACAAATGATGATGATCCAAGTCCATTGACAAGTCAAGACCTGCTCGGGCCCCTAAAAATCAGTGCAGTATTTTTTGAAAGCCTCGCTATCTACGATAAGAGAACTGGTCCAAGGTTATATGACAGTATCGAAGTGTAATTTAGATGCTAATAAATCAGACCAGTGTGCTCACCTTCCCTTTAATAGGTTTACTTTCGTAACTCTTGATTAGTGTCACTCGGAGCACGACTATTATTTTCACATATACAACAGACATAATTTGTAAACAACAAGGGATAAATTAGTCCAAATAAACCTTTGTTATTTATGGTCGTAAACCAGCTATTGTGTTTGTCACGCGTGTCTCACATTTTAATAAAGGGACTACTAAGGTGGAAGGCGAAGAATTTAAATGGATTAAAAACAACAATTCATTGGGGTGTTAATTAAAAGCTTGACGTACGAGATACGTACGTGGCTGGACTTTGCAAAGGAAAACGTCAAGGTCTTTGACGGTCTGAAACTGCCTCACGTTATAGTCTTCAGTGGCCCACGCAAGGCCAACTTACTACAGTATCTCAAGATATTTATAATATACTGTATATATATGAAAGACGTCGCATAAAACGACGACCCATCCAACTAACAAATTATTAATATACCGCATTAATTTAGAAATAAGATTAATGTTTCGAGATAATAACCTAATTATTCATTTTCAATCATGCAAGCTCTATTACCACGTTGCAGCTACCGTGATACTAAACATCAGTCGAGAAAAACCAAAGTTTAAATACAATCAAAATTGCTTCATTTGCCCTTGGAGTTGGCCATATTGGATCATTTTCCACCTTGCATTTTGCAAAACGAAAATACAACCTGCAATCTTCTAAAATCAAAACAAAAAACCAATTTTATTTCAAGTGCTTTACACATTTATCTATTTTTATCTTATTAAGTAATCAAGCATCACTAACAGCAGCAGAGCTAAAGGGTCGATTATTGCTGCACAAATCGACAAAATTACGTTTCTCTCAGTGACAGTTTAATAGTTTTAATATCAAAAGTATTATAATCAAGAAACTCTAAGCTCGTAGTTCAAAATGAAAGCCACACAAATAAAATACAACTTAACACATAGAAAAAAAAGCAACTCCTGACCCTTTCCCTGCTTATGGCAGGGTCGGGTACACATCCTATCCCTTTGAATGGACACAAGGGTGATATATCGGACAGTTTTTTTCGCAGCCGGTTGAAGACCAAAGCGTGCAACCCATATGGGAATTTTACCTCCACCAGATGCCGGGAGATGTCCTAGTGGGGGCGAGTCCTTCACCTGCAAATTTGACCTCATCTACTCGTCGTTGCATTGTGTTGCGTCGTCATGCCATTGTACGCCACACGAGACCTCGGTTTTACTTCTCATCCGAAGGAAGGCGCACTCGGGACACCTCTCTCGCCCAAAAGAAGCCAACCCACCTCCGTCCTATATCGAACCTAGCAGGGCTTCGAACCGGAATGAAACCGAAAACCTAAAACCGGTAAAAGCGTTATTTTTACCGGAACCGGAAAAATATCGCCTTTATCGGTTCGGCACATGTAAAAACCGGCATAATTTTTGAAATTATAATTAGGAGCAAAACCGAAAACCTGGAAAACCTCAATTTTTTTACTGGAAAACCGTAACCGATATTCAGTATTACATATATATTTGACGTGAACCGTAACTGGAGCGAAAGAAATAACAGTTTGAAGCCCTGGAACCCAGAATCACTGAAGCAGTTACCGAGCACGCTACCCACTGCTCCTCCGAGGCGGGACCTTAATACATATGGGAAGACAGAGAGAAACACAAGTGGGCTGAATTTTGTTCGATTATTTATCAGTCGTTGAAAAAAGCAGCACCTTTCATATAGGGCCTACTATGATTTTTAATAGTAGTAGCAGAAAAGCAATCGTTTATTATTATTTTCTGTAAAAATCATCACCCTAGTACTATAATCCATAAAACCCAAATGCCAGTAAATTCTAATTTCAGCTTATTATGTGAGCAGAAAGTTCTTAACTAGAAAAGTCATTTTATTAGCAATTTTGACCATATTTCTGGAAACGAAAAAAAAAAATCTATTATTCACAGTCCATTTCCGCTCAAGATGCGATATTGTCTTTTCCCCTTTTCCCATAATGAGATGATGAAATATCTTGAATGAAAAGCAAAGGAAGAGGGGAAGAAAAAAAGGCAAAATGGATGCCTACGAGTTCTTAGTTGGTTGAGACTTCAATCTGACAGAGATATCAAGCAAACAACAGTCAAGGGAACATTTGAAAAAGCAAAAGCCGAAATCTGGGAAGATACATTCGCAACTGCACGTTGTCAAATGGAGTCGAGAGTGACAGTTAGGTGGTCAAATGGCAGCTGTGAATGACAGAGGAAATTGAATATAATACTCTTATAATGCTGTCAAAACTTCGCGCACTGTTTAAACATGGAACGTGAACACCCATTCACACTGAGATATAAAAGGAGCGCAGAGAGATGAAAAATGGCAATGCAAACACGCCATGATAATAATGATGGTAACGATTAAGACAAAAGGAAAAATCGAGATCAAACCTATTTCAAAGCACCTTCCTTTCTATCAAAATTGGATGAGCGTCAAAATTCACTCCGATACATCTTAAACCATCAAGAGGATGGAGAAGAAAACTAGTATGGCGAGCATCATCATCATCATACCCTGATCCCGCCTGTAGCTGGGAGCTGGGTCGGGTCTGCGGGTTATAGCTCTCTACTACTGCCTATATCCCACCAGGTCTCCGTCTACCCTACACACTATCAAATCCTTACGAACAACCTTGTCTCACGTCTGCTTTGGTCTCTCCCTGCCCTGGATGCTTTCAACCACCTGAATTACTGTAATGGACCTAATGAGCTTCTCCTCCCCTCTTCTCATTACATGGAAACAGCAGCAGGCGCGGCTCGTGAATTTCAGGCGCCCTAGGCAAGTGGGTTCATCGCCGGCCTTCCCCCCATTAAATTAAATTTAATTGTCGGTGCGTCCCTCCCGCCCTTGGGGTTTGCCCCAATGTCAATGCATTGCTAAGGCTCTACAACAAGACGCCTCGAAAAAGCCAACTTTTAGAAAAGGCCCCACCAATCAGAGAAGTTTGGGAACCCCAGGACCATGAATATTGCAAATAACCGATAGACTGCGTGGCAAGGAAATACCTCTGTAATTTAGCCGCCCCTATGAAATTTGCCGCCCCAGGCACCCGCCTAGGTTTGCCTGTCCCATGAGCCGCCTGTGAACAGCAGTATGGCGATATGGGTGCTAAAATCGCTATTTTCCAATATACTTTATTACTACTTATAATATTCTCCATTCCCCACTCAATAATGTGTTTTTAATATACTTAATTATTGGCATCATGTTGTCTAAGTATTGGTGAACTGCCGTGCAAAAAACAGCGCTAACGTATGAATAAGTGAAATAGGTAGATCAATCGGTTAGCAGCGACTATTTCAGGGAATTCCCCCCCCCCCCAAAAAAAAAGGGGGGCCATAAAAGCAGAGAGGATGACAAAGAGAAAAGTGCAATTGAAAATTAGATAACAGTATTGCATTATCAACTGATCAATGACAGACCAATGGCTTTTTTTTCTGAATTGTAAGATGGAGGTTAAAAACTAGTGCCTTGGCCATCTTTCATTTTGAAAAAAAAAACGTTTTCATTTTGGTAATCGATTCCCTATTAGTTATTTATTCATTAGAGTTTCATGAAACAGCGAAGTAGGTCAATTTTCCCTAGTCGCTCTTTCTCCAAATACTATAGGCCCTATATCATCATCATACCCTTATCCTGGTTGTGGTAGGGTCGGATCTGCGAGTTCTAGCCTTCCACTCCCGCCTATCTTCCACCAGGTCTCCGTCCACCCCACACACTACCATATCCTTACGGACAACCTGCTCCCACGTCTGCTTCGGCCTCCTCCTTCCCAGGGCGCTTCCAACCACCTGCATTCCTGTAATGGACCTAACGCCACACATGAATTTAAGTGATTATCAAGCCGAAACACGTTGATTCGTTAAAACCAAAATGTCCTATGACAACCCGAGATTCGTCTGCCAACACAGGGCAGACCGTTTAAGCCAAATTGCAACACAAATGGGAAATACAGCATATCTAATTATGACTGCATCAGCAAAATTCAGCGAAGAAAAGGTAAATAATAGACTATCATGTGAAAGCGCCTACTCTTAATATTTGGGAATTTTTTTTACTAAAAACATATTAATCATAAATTCAGAAAAAAAAGAGAAAGAGAGAGAGAGACCTCCTACTACAAAATATAACCAAAACTCAGTTTTGAGACAGACCTGTTACCAAATTTGCATTATTCATATTTTAATAATGTAAAATAGTAACATTTCACGGGAAACTTTTGAAACCTTAGATATACTTTAAAGGTTTCGGAAACATAGCGGTAAGGCTCAGAAAAAAAAAATTCTTGATGGAGGAACATAATCTTAGCAACAAACTTTATAGTTGTAGTAAGAAGAGCATGAAATTGAGGAAAACGCTCACAAAGACAACTTTGTGAAGGTTAGACATTATATAATATAATGTATAAGGTAATGGTTTCTTTTTTTTTTTACAAAAAAAAATAGCATAAAATTGCATGCAGTTTTTGCTTTCAAATATCGTAAATCAACAATTCGGATCTCAGTTTGAGAAAAATAGGATACAGACAGCACAAGAGAAGGAGAAGGCGAATTATAGCACCACTCCCACATTTTATATTTTCATAACAATGTAATGTCCTATACAACAACATCGTCATCCTTTGATGCACGAGATCTTCATACCAATAATTTTTACCAAGAGAATAGTCATTATGTAAGCAGTTATAATGCATAAAAGAAGGAAAAAAAACTATCAATAACTTCTTAAACATTAAAGAAGAAGAGTAGTAAGACTTCTCAGTGCATTCCGGTACATCTGAAACCAAGAATAACTATAGTGGTTGCCGTTTTTCATTTTTCCACTTTGACACAACAAAAGCATTACACAAAATGACAAGAAATGCCGGACAACAAAAAAGTTATCAAGAAGCACCAGCCTCTCCCATTGACTTCTGTCAGGAATAAAACACTGACCAATACCATTAGCTGATTAAGCCAATCGCCTTCAACCATTCAGGCTAACAATCACCACAATTCCATACAAAGAGAGAGGGAGGGAGGGAAGATAGTGAGGGGAGGAGAGAGACAAGTTGAAAGTAGAATGGCAGAGAGAACAAACTATCAAATAGTAAAATAGTATAAACGTGTAAAGCCAATAATAAATTGGTCAAAAAAATTAGGGGATATTGTGAAATGACCTAAGAATGCAGTGTTTTTAGGAATAGTGTTTGATGCAATCACTTTCTTGTGCCCCAATAGAGTGTAAAACATGTTGGATGTCATTGCAAAACCTGTATACCACTTATATGGCAATTATATGGCAGTGTCTGTAGTGTTGATATCAAAGGGCGTGGGGTACAAGTTGTGTTGCTGTCGTTGGTTCCATTTCAGTAGTCAGTTAGCGAATGACTCCACTTAGTGACATAGTGGCTTGGAGAGCCATAGGAAGGATGGAAGCTGGGCAGAAACACTGAGAGGTGGCACAAGCCATTGGGGTGTCTCAAAGTGTGATTTCTAGACGTTGGAATTGTTTTCAAACAACAGGAACTGTTAACAGAAGGGCAGGACAAGGTCGACCATGATCAACAACAGCAAGGGATAACAGCAGCACCATTACCTCTTATCAACAGCCTGTCGGAATGGGCGGCAAAATGCAGCTCAACTGCATAGTTCCCTTCAAACAGCAACAGGACTCAGGGTGTCAACTCCAACTGTAATCGACTTCATGGAGGTGGCCTCTATGTCTGTACACCCATGGTGTGTACCAGGTTAACTCCATGAGACCATAGAGAGTGCAGAAACTGGGCGCATGACCATGCTGAATGTAGAGCAGTTTGTTCTCTGATGACTTGGTTCCACTTGGTTCAATAACCCAATGCTATTGGAAGCGCCTAACTTAAAATTGCTGAAATCAATGCACCTTTCAGCTAACGGCACACTTTCGTCTCAGATGGCATTTTAAAGTATGACGTCCTCCTACAATTGCAGCAAACCTGCTGCCCTTTTATGACAGATTTGGGTGCCCACAAATTCGAGATATAAATACAGCAACAGAGCAATAAGGGCGATAATGAGAGTAGTATCATAACTGAGAGGTAGGCCAAAACAGGGACTAACTCCGACCTAATGTCACACTCATTTTAGTTCTCTCTCAATCTCATCCATGCAGCGAAACACTGATCCCACGCTGTCCAGTTCACTGATTGATTTGTTGGTGTTTTAGGGCTCTTCAACTACAATGATCATTACAGCCCACTTCACTGCATAGTTCTATTGCGGAGTCTGCACGGACACTACACTGTTTCAACGATTTTTGAGTATTAGCAGTACCCAGTTTTCCCAAGCGGCTACCGAAGTTGGTACAAACTGGGGATTGCGTGGCTTAAATTTAGTGATCAGACGAGAGCTGTCATTAGAGCCCTGTCCATTGCATAGTTCTAATGCACAGTCTGCACGACGATTTTTTGGGCATTAGCAGTGTCCAGTGATTTACCGATGCTACTGTCATTCACCTATTGCCAACTGCAATTGTTCTGCAGCCACAATCGTTCTCGTATTCCTTGTTCGGAATAAAAATTTCTTCAATAATTCCTAAGGTAGTGTCTCAGCCCTAACTAATACTTTCTAAAGACGTCTACCTAGCGTGTTGAGTAGCAATCTTTGGAAGATTTCGGAGAGGGGTTTTTGTTTTGTTGGTGTTTTAGGACCCTTCAACTACAACGTCATTAGAGTCCCGTCCACTGTGTAGTTCTAATGCAGAGACTGCACAGACACTAGGCTAGTGCGACGATTCTTTTGGGTACTAGCGGTCAACCATGTTAGTACTAGGTGGGGTTGCGTTGCTTAACTTCAGTAATCAGATGAGAACTGGTGTGTCCAACGCAATACAGCCGGCCGCTCCCCACGCTGCCCGGGAACGTTCAAATTCAGTCTGAAATCAACAATCACTTGGAAGCCCTTTCAAGTGGGAAAAGCTGAGTAACTGATGCTGTTCTTGTAGTAGAAATGACGATGGAAGCGGATGCTCGCCACTTTTCGAATGAGACATCGGTTGCAGAGAAATACTAGTGAGATTCGTCCATAAGACATCACCATAAAAAAGCAACATTATTTACTGACTGACAGGCATTCGTTTCAAGTGGAGAAAGTATCAGGAGAGTATAATGAGTAACCAGGATATACTGTACATGAAATGTTCCTAAAGTTTAAGCTGGTGACAGAAACCTAGATAGGTTGACTAACCTACACCACACCTAGACAGCTTTGAAATTTCAATCATTACATAATCCACAACTCATCAATATTTCTGCAGAAATTATTCTGTGCATACAAACGTGCTGAAATGACGTCTCTGGAGTTTTAATTAAGCAGCATTATCTTTCATTTCGACATCTATAAGGTCCTTTAAGTTGTAAGAGATGTCGAAGGGTCACAACTAACGCAAGCTTGAAAATGAAAGCCGACAAAACAGCAGCAATTGCTCCCCCTCAGTGCCTCAATGGGGCGCAACTGTAGAGACATTTTTGTATTGCTATCGTCATTTCTATACTGCCAGTCCAACAGTTGTTGGCCTGTAGTTGGCTAAACCAATGAAGATAGGGCATTGTCTAAGGGGCAGTAAAGGACCCATTGTAATTGCTAGATAGATTTATACTTGGGGCGCTCTTTTTTTAAGTGCTCTCCCCTGATATGTAACTGCACTCTTTTTAACAAAGTTTGATAACAAAAAAATTTATAAAGAATATGCATGAATTTAAGCCAACGAATTATAATTCTAACTGAATACACTGCAAGCAACCCTGATAGGACAAATTGGCAGTAGAGGAAATGACTCTCATTCCTAATTTCTAACGCATTGAAAACCCCAAGGAACCTGAAGCATAGCATCTATTCTGCCATATATTGCCTACCTGCCATAATGGTATCTTATTTGAGAAAGTTCCTCACATTATCCTCACCAAGATCATTCCATTGCTGAATGACCCTTGGCAAACAAGACCAGTGAATACGACTCTTTCCGTGCCCTGTTCTCCTTCAATTTGAATGGATGATCATTTCTCTCCTTATACTCTACAAGGGATAAGCTGCCAACTGGAGGACCCTCGTACCCTATTTTCAACAGTCTGTTAAAAAGCTTAATGCTGTCAGAGACCCGCCTCCAACGTAGTAAGTCCCACCCTGAAGCCCAGACATCCTTTTTCGCAATATCGCAGCAATTGGTCCGAATGTGCCTACAAACCAGGTAGGAAGTAGGACAATGCCAAGAAGTACTCTTATGACAGTCATTCCCAAATCCTCTGCCTGACGTTATTTTTTTTCCCTATTTTTAGATGATATATTATACGCAATTTTTAAACTGCAAAGATCAGTACAAAATTCCTCGCCATAATGTACTCCTATTAAATATGAATTTTAATTAACTCGTGGACTACTTTATCAGATTAATGGTGTCAAATGGATGGCTGTTTTAATTTTAGTCTTTTGTTTTCTTTCCTCAACGAAAGCATACCACTTCAGGAAAGAGTGAGACAGAGTAGAAAGGCAAATGAACACCGTTGTTGCCACTATATACTACAATACCTCTAATGGAGGCTTTTCTTCCTCTTCTACCTATTTTGAACATCATCCCATCTTTCGTTGCTCTCAAAGAAACCTGTTAGGCGTAACACTCATACTATAGACCCAGAATTCATCTTACAGAAATAAGATGGAGGGGAAGGGCAACTACACTTTTGGGAAGTGGAAGTCTAGGGACGTAATACAAGGATTTTTGAAAGAAAATGTAATGTCTTTCAATACGAAATCATATCATTCGCAATCAGAACTTTTAATGACATCATTTAAGTAGTTCCCAAATAAACTTAAGGCAGTAAAAACTGACTGCTTTTCTTTTCTGCTAAACACTTGTGTCAGATAAAATTCCTACCAAACATTTTTAAACGGTCATACATTTGCCTAGCTATAATTTTCAATTGAAATCTTTTCTCAACACGTGACAGTTTTATGCTCCCATTTTAGTAAACGATAACAAAAATTACTTCGTCATAATGAGGTAGATTAAGAGGAAATTGAACAGTCAAAATGACTACCTTCAAAGCTATTGTTATTGTTCTTCACCAAGAGTTAATGGTTTCGTTTGATCGAGCCACTTAATCGCACATCGCCCCTTCCCATTAGATGCTACATATATTGGAGGGGGGCAGTTCTAACATAGAAATTACTTCTTTTTCCATGAACTTTAAACACGCTCTTTCAAATGACCACAACCTTCTACCTAGACATCACTTGGAAAGCCCTGTCTTCAAAACAATCTCGTTCGCATCAAATGTAATTTTATATCTTATCCTAATACAATATAATATCGCGTCCAATATCGCGTCCAGATGCGTGGTTGGGATGTGGTTGGTTCGTTGGTGTCTTAGGGCCTTTCAACTACAGTACAAGGTCATTAGAACCCCGTTCACTGCGTAGGCCTAATGGAGAGTCTGCACAGACACTACACTAATGCGACGATTTTTGAGTATTAGTTGTACCCAGTTTATCCCAAGCGGCCATCCATGTCAGTACTAGCTAGGGTTGCGACTGTCCTGGTGTGTCCTGGAGTGTCCAACGCAATAAGCCGTTTCCAGCTGGGGTGTCTCTACTCATCACGAATAGGGTAAATATCAGATTAGGGACGTGGAATGTGGGGAACCCTACAGAAAAAAATAGGGGAAATAGTTAATGTTCTATGATAGTGTGGGGGATGGAAGGGGACCTGGTGGAAGATAGGCAGCAGTGGAGGGCTAGACTCCGCAGAGCCGACACGGCCACAGGCGATATCAGGGTATGCTGATGATGATCCTAATACAGTATGATAATGTAACCCATCGGCAGAAGTGAACTGCTATGTACCGGAGAACGAAGTCCTAACTGAACATGGGTGAGCGCAGGAGGAGCAGGGGATAAAATCCCCAACGAGTGGGCCCAGGACCGCAATCATGAAGGGGGAGGGTGCAGACCTTGGCTCCCGTGGTCAATAATGCATTGAGTGTCTTCTGTGAGGTAGGTCGGCATCCCTTCACAGACAGCCCATTCAATATTCCTGCCGTTTCAGTCTAATGTCAGATTTGGGACGTGGAATGTGGGGACACTCACAGGAAAAATGACAGGAGGAAGGACATGGTACTGCGTGGAGAGGACGGGGCTTGTTTTTGTTTCTTTGATGTTTTAGGGCCCTTCAACTACAAGGTTATTAGAGCCCCGTCCACTGCGTAGTTCTAATGCAGAGACTGCGCAGACATTACACTAATGCGACGATTTTTGGATACCAGCAGTACCCAGTTTTCCCAAGTGGCCACCCATGTTAGTACTAGCTGGGTTGCGTTGCTTAACGTCACGTTGTGTCCAACGTAATAAGTGGATGTCAAGAACCTACAGACCCGACCCTGCCACAGGGCGGGATAAGGGTATGATGATATAATGCGCGGCCAAGTTGCGTTAGACACACCAGTTCTTGTGAGATCACTGTTAAACCCACGTTAATACCCACATGGGTGGTTGATAGTGAACGTTGGGTGCTGCAAATTTCTCCTCTCCTGCACCTCCTACACCTACCTCCTCCTCACCCGCGAGCAGCCTCCTAAGGGTTCGGCCTGTTATCGCTGCTTGGCTTACTTCACAACCCGTTAGTGTGTAACAATGATGAAATACCTTACTTTCGTTCCCCCAATGTTTTCTAAACCGCCTCACATAAGAAGTTGTCCCAGATCTCAGTTTCGCCTGACTATTAACCAACGTGTAAAGAGAACACGTGACAAATCTACACTGAACTAAAGCGGGATAGTAATTTGTCTGAAGATTGACATTTAAAAATGTTATCGTACAAAAATACCCTAATTTTAAGCATTAAATTCCTACCTACACCTATAGAAACAACACATTTAACACAGGATCCGGATTATACACTATACTGTATATAAATAAAGGCAATAAAAATGGTAAACGGCATTCAATTTTGCAGTTACACTTTCACAATGCGCACTTGTAATAGGGGTATAACGGTTCCCTCCCAACTTTGATGATTTGTTTTTTGGTCTAACAGAAGTCAGCATATATACAGTATTTCCTTCCCTGAACACATTTTGATGAAAACGCAATTTCTTTCGCGACGTTTTCTTTCTTTAAAAACCAATTTTTTTGCTGTTTCCCGATTTCAGAGAGACAGCGGATACACGGTGATTTGGTCCAGAGGTTAAAAAAATTTATAATTGAAGCCTGGAAGCCAATGTTGACATATTCACTATGCTAATCGACTGTGATAATGTCAGGGGCGGTAACACAATTCACTTTCTCTCTCTAGGGCTTGCAATAGAGCAACACACTTCTGCACCGACGCGTATTTAACATCCAACGACACAAGTTAATTAAGAAGAGCCCTAACTCATTAAACACACTTTTCAAACACATTCAGCACCTATTAGTTCAACAAAATATGATTTTATAATTTAATTTAACGAGCAATATTCTTAGAAATTCTACTAGCTAGCATGCTAAACCGATAAGCTTTCAATCTTGCCATATTTCCGACAAATTACCCCTTGAAAAATTTTCTCTCACACAAACGCCTTTCTCGAAAACAAAAGACTTCATTAGCCCTAAGTAGAGGCCTTTGGTGAGGCTTAATTGAAGGTAACATTTTATAGTTCACAGAATTTGGAGAAAGTCACATCACAGTGCGTACTGTATATTAATAACCGTTCTCACCCCCCAATAACTGGTGACGACTGTATTTAATTGACCTGGCTAGGATACATCCCCTACATTTGTCTTCGTCCATTTTCTTAACATTGCAAATCCAAAAAAAATTGTCCCTAAAGCTCTCGAATCAATGACAGCCAAATCCATACAGAAAATGTCGATATAAACAGTAACACAAGCGTGAGTTATTCAATTTTGAATCATGCGGGAGGAACTTTATTCAGGCGGAAATAATTTCCTCTCTTGCCTTTTCGTGGGACCCCCAAACTTCGTTTTCATTTTAATACCGACCTAAGCCTACAGGAACACAAACTCACTTAAGAAACATACATTTCTTCACTCATGAATAACCCCAAGAGCAGGATATCCTTATACTGTACTTCTATTCTAGCATGCCTACCCAGGCTTTCTCCTAAGGGCCTGTCCTCCTTTCATCATCAATATCTTTTGTCAATATTCATTCCAACATTTTAAAAAGCTACTAATTATGGGCCAAGGTACTGGGCTTCCTTGTCTCTCTGCCTCTCTCTGTCTCTGTCTCTCTCTGGCAACTAGTGACAACAAAAGCTGTGTGTACACTAGCAAGTTACTCGCAGAATTTCTGGCACAAATACTTCCAACGCTGTATACACTGCTTGCAGGTTTTGTTGCCAAAGCACCTTCTGCAAGTACTTGCAAGACTGTTTACACTGTTATATAGTAACTTCTGCAAGTACGTGAGCTGCAAGCAGGCCTACTTGCAAGACTGTTTCCAACGTAAAATTTAGCGCATGCGCCTGTCGCTACCTTATGTCTGAAAATCAAACGGAGTCGGTAAACATATAGCCTAAAACGCGTTGATTTGTAGGGCACTAGTGGGTTTTTTAAATTAATATTATTTTTTTTAATTAGATGGGGGTGGGTGACATTGCGGAGAAGATGAGGGAGAATAGATTGAGGTGGTATGGGCATGTTATGCAAAAAGGAAGGAGGAGTTTATTCAGTACATTAGGGGACAGCAGATGGTTGGAGGAAACAGGAGTAAGGGAAAACTAAACCGCAGGGTATAGGTGGGAGAGGAGGATTAGAACCCACAGACCCGACCCCGCCATACGCGGGATAAGGGTGTGATGAATTCAGGATATTGCTCATATATGGAAATGAGCCTAATTATTTCATCTCTTGTCCATGTTTTCCTAGATCAGTGGTGGCGAGCCTGTGACCCACCGTGCAATTTTAAGTGACCCTAACGTGAATCATATCGAGTTTATCGTCTCATAGTGTGTGTGTGTGGGTGGGGTGGACAGGGACCTGACGGGCTAGATACCACAGACCCTACCCTGCCACAGGCGGGATAAAGGTATTATGATGATGTGCTCTATTTGATACTTTAATAAACTAAGCTATTCATTATTAATAATAATTTTTCATTAATAAAATTAAATAGTGCTTGCACCTGACCCGTGGACAACTTTTGGGTTTTTTTCGTGTTATTGTAACCCGTCTTCAAAAAAAGGTTCGTCACCACTGTCCTAGATTGTCCATGTTTTCAGCCATTGGTAAAAAAAAAAAAAACTTGCTGAAAACTTATCAAACCAAGCTCGATAAGTTGCAAGTTAGTGCTGCAAGTTAAAAAAATGGTGTCTACACGTGGTGACTTCCCGCAAGTTTTGCAAGTTTAAAAAATTCTACAAGCTGACTTGCTTTGCTGTCTACACGCTACAGTGCACTTGCTAAAGTCGACTTGTGCAAGTTTTATTGCTAGTTTACACGTGTAGATGAGGCAAAAATTTCCAGGTGTAGGAGCTCGCCCCCTGGCGTCGGTAGCATTCCCCAACGAACACTAGACCGACGATAAATAAGCGTAGGGGTGCAGCTTTGGCCGGCAACCGGCTGCAGAAAAAACTATGTCCAATAACACCCTGTGTCCATTCAGAGGGACAAATGGGTACCCGACCCTACCATAGGCGGGAAAAGGGTTAGGAGTTGCTTTGTACACACAGCTAAAGGATTTTAAACATAATCATCTGTCTACCACATCCGCGTAAAAATCACAACGTCGATAACAGCCTCAAGACCGAGTAAACAATTGAAAATCAAATTCAAAAACTATGTTAAACACAATCGCTCAATAGGCAAGAGTTTTTCCTTCACTTGCTCCTCCTGGAGCTTGACCGTTCGTTGATTACTATTTCAATATGTGTTCATGTTTCTCATGCGATGCGGAAATGATAAGGCAATGCAGATTTCAAATTGAAGGTATTTTTTGCTGTTACTATCACTAAGTCATTCGAGAACGGAATTATTTCCGAACGACAGATCTCGGATCTAACCTGAAATAGTGTAAAGGCTATGAAGAATTCAAGACCATTTAGTGGACATTTTCGGGACACACAAGCCCTATCACAGACTTAAAATATTCTCCCGCAAATCTCAGTCGACAGTGGTTTTGACACCGTTGAAACTAATTCAAAAACGTCGTCCAATGGCAGATATACACAACAAATAGATCTTTGCTTCTTATACAGTACTTCTGTGTTTTCTTGTTTGATAGGGAAATCCTAAAAAACATAACTTTTGATGTGATTTATTTTATATCTGACACATATGTCAGTCTTACAACAGCTATAAAAACACAGCATCCCTGAAAAGCGACGTGGAGATACAAGTATACGTGCATTCTCCTTCCCTTATCACTCCTAACACCTTAATTCTCCTTTCGTCACATTTGATAAATGATTTCCCTTTTTCACCTTGTTTCTTACCTCTATTTTAAGCATATCACTTACTGAACGGCTTCTTACCTCAGCGAATATCTGTTTCAAAATTCGCACACGAATGAATTCTCTTCAACTCGATCACATAGACAGAAAAGAGGAATGAGACACAAGTTTTGTAAGTAAAAACACAGCATAAGAGGGGACGTTTGGTGAAGAAATTCGGGCGACAAGAGAAGGAGAGAGAGAGAGGATGATGAGAAGGGGCGAATCGGTAGAGCAGTGGTAGGCCCAAGAAGTGAGTGGCAGTGGTTGCTATAATAAATAATCATCAGGCATTTTTTACGCCATAAAGAGTTTAAACGGACGTCAGCATCCTCCATTCCTTTTAATGTCATTTGGGCGTGTTCAAGTAACAATTCTTGCTCTCTTGATTGAGCAGGACGACAACACAGTAAGAGAATAGAGAAGGGGGAGGAGAGTTACCCTTTTCTCTATCAAAATCCCTCTTATTTTACTTACTCTTTACTCATCACTCTCACTCTACAGTTTCCTCCTCCTAAGACTACTAAAACTATCATCCGAATAAGGAAATAGCATTTTCTTATTTGACTTGTATGAGTGAATAATAGATGAGATGTTCACCGTGTGCATAAAAAAACGGCAAAAAAAAAATACGCACTGCAATTTCAGACTAAAAACAGACCCCTTTCACTCAGCCTTTCCAATCCCAACTTCTCTCCTCGCCACACAGCCAATCGCCCATCCATGAATCCTATTACACAAAACCAGGGTAAAATAAGAGATACAGAAAGAAAAATGGGATGCTCTCCTCTCCGAGTGAAATTTAGTTAGTAAGTGTACAGGAAATGGGAGTTACATTTTAAACTAAAATGGCCAATGGCATGCACGAACGAAAAAAAAATCACTTTTTTTCCATAATTGTAAAACTGCAAACTGCCGTCATTTTCTCGCTTTGAAATAGCCACCAAAGGGGCTCTCAACAAGCACTCGTTTGCAACATTCAACTATATTTCGCTCAAATTAGGAGGCATATACATTTGCACATATTATACATAGTAACGGATTCCCTTGATGCTAAAATATCTCTTCCTAAACGTAACTTTCAGAGTGCAAAAATTGATATTACATTTTAGTGACCACCATACAAAAAAAGGAGAACATGGAAAGAAAGGAAAGAAGGTTACAAAAAGTACCAAGTCCAGTTAACGAAATGAAATGGGATAAAAGGCGGGCAACAAGCTAGAGAGCACGACAAGAAATCGACCCATACGAGCACACTGCTTACATCCCGTACTTTCAATTTCAGTCGTGTCAAAAAAAAAAAAATGAGGGGAGATAGTTTGTCCCAAACAGTGCCACAATTCGGTCGGATGGTCTTATAATACTGCAACGTGCAAATTTAGCTTATGTTCCTATAAATATAAGTATGGATGGCGTGTATTTACGTGTGACTGCATCTTAATGTGGGGCATCACATTCAAAACACATTTGGAGGTTTCGGGGTGGATATCAAAGTAGAAGGGAAAGGAGAGACGTGGGCATAAAGGGCAAACGAGAGAGTGAGAGAGAGATTATACGCACAGAGAGAAAGAGAGAGGAAAAAATTACACGCAATAAACTGAGTAAGAGGCACTTAATTACAACTCTATCCATGCTGAAAAGCACTCTACTCATAAATGCTCCCTTATGCACATTAACGTTATCGTTCAGTGTAATTACTTGCACACCTGGCGATAAAAACCAAAGTCTTAGTGGGTTCTTTTTGTACGCCAAAATACCGATGCCACAAAAAAAACCGTGGTCTTCAGCCAATTTCTTTCACGCCTTAAAAACACGAAAAATGATGCGGCCCATCTTTTTTTATTTCTACACATAAAACCAACCCTAATAAAATTATAGACGCATAATTATATATATATAAAAAAACCTCACTCGTGACCTACTACCAACGAACAAGGTTACAATGACCACTGACCAGGAAATGAGGCAAAGCAGCAAGCATCACATGTTTCATGTATGGCTACATCTTAGAAATCAAATATTTGAAAATACTCTTAAGCAACTTATTAAATTAGTTGCAAGTCTATAAGATAACTCCTCTGCCAAGACAGGGCTCTACTAGTTATCTATCCTAAGCCACGTGATGGGTTACAGCGACAACGCTTGGATTTTGTTCGGTTCGTTGATGTTTTAGGGCCCTTCAACTACAAGGTCATCAGAGCCCCGTCCACTGCGTAGTTCTAATGCAGAGACTGCACAAACACTACACGAATGCGACGATTTTGGAATATTAGCAGTACCCAGTTTTCCCAAGTGGTGACCCATGTCAGTACTAGTTAGGATTGTGTTGCTTATCCTCAGTGATCAGACGAGAACTGGTGTGTCCAACACAATAAGCCACTCCCGACAACGCTTGGAAGCATCTTTTAAGGAAAGGATCAAATTTAAGAGGGAAAACTAAATGACTGTCAAACTTCAAGTGCAATCAAAACAAACTAAATTGAAATGTGCCAAATGCAAAATGTAACTTTCTTACTACGAACTGAAATGGCGCTTGATTAGTTTAACACTCAATTATCAAAGCCAGAGAGAGAGAGATCTGGGTGACTAAATAAACATTGCTGTAGACACCCACGCCACGACATTAACGTGGCCACTCCCATTTCCATCTGTCGCTTGCTCGTCCACTGCCTTTTATGCAACCTAAATTAAGTAAAACTTGTTAATAGATCCTTAAGTGCACATACGCAACTGTATGTTATCCAAAATACATACACAACTGCTATTACGTGACTTACCCTGGCATTTCTACGCAACTCTTCGTTCCTGCGGAATTTCCCTCAACAGAATGCACCTATAAATAATATGATGGATGCGCACCATATCTTCAATAAACGTACAATAGGATGACGGTGGTATGCAACACAAAATGTAGTGGAGGACATCGTTTGATAATTAACAATGAAATCCACGAGTTAGTGAACTCATATTTTCACACCTCTGATACAATAATAGAGTTTCAATTCGACGCGAATTCATACAAACAGTCCATTAAAATGCTGTTGAGGTCTCGTAAATTGAATCACTGAAGAACAGTGATATTAATAACAATCATGTGTAGATAGTCTTAACTTCAGTTATGTGCTAATCTAATCATCATCATCATACCTTTATCTCGCCTGTGGCAGGGTCGGGTCAGCGGGTTCTAGCCCTGCACTCTCGTCTATCTTCCACTAGGTCCTCGTCCACACTTCCATATCCTTACGGATAACCTCCTCCCACGTCTGCTTCGGTCTTCCCCTGCCCCGGGTGCTTCCAATCATCTGCATTCCCGAAATGGATTTAACGAGCTCCTCTTCCCCTCTTCTCATTACTAGTCCATACCACCTCGACCTACTCTCCCTCATTCTTTCCGCGATGTCCCCCATCCCCAGGCTACCTCTAATATACACATTCCCAACTCTATCAGCTCTCGATACCCCCTCATATACCGCAGCATTCGCATCTCGGCTACTTGCATTCTATTTACGTGGGTCATCCTCACTGCCCAACACTATGATCCATAGGCCCTATAGCATAGCGGGCCTAACCACAGCCCTGTAAAACTTCCCTTTCAACTTGATTGGGGAATACCACCGACGCCCTGGGGCGAGCTCCTGCACCTGGAAATGATAGCACCGTGCAAATGATAGCAGCAGCATTAATATAAACTCTGGAAGTTAATCATGCTGGACCAATGTGGGTTCTCTTCTGTCGGGCGAGAGAGATGCCCTGAGTTCGCCTTCCCGAGGTGCCGTGTGGTATAGAATGGCATTTGCACGAAAAAGAACTCTCTCTGCAATGTAACGAGCAGATGAGGCAAAATTTCCAGGTGTAGGATGTCACCCCCTCTCCTTCTTGGGGGATGGTAGAGGTGGAATGCCCCAACGAACAGTAGACAGATGATAAATAAGCATAGAGGTTGCAGCTTTCGTCAGCAACCGGCAGTGGAAAAACACTGTCCAATAGATCACTCTTGTTCCCATTGAGAGAGGCCAAATGGGTATCTGACCTGCTATATATATATATATATATAGGTGGGAAAAGGGTTAGGAGTTGCTTGCTTCGAAACATGCCCGAAATAATCACAGAAATTAGCTCAGGCCATATAATTACATCTGACATTCTTGAGACAGAAGTGAAGCCGGAAAGAAGAGTATCCAAAGTGCATTTATGACATACCAAGTATTAAAACTGCGCGTGCGAATTATCCTCTTGTGTCCTATGCTCTTATCTTACGCCTCCCTGCTCACCAAAGTGTGGAGTGTAATATATTTGATAAATATTCTCCTTCCAAAAACCATTCCTACCTTAAAACAAGTCTACACCATATATTCAAATTGGTGTACATAACCTGCAATCTCACTAATTGTCAAAGGTCACAATATAGGACTAAGACAACTAGAGTAACGACTGAAGTTTCTTTTAATTTAAGATCAGAGTAACTGCAATAAAAGTATGTCGTAAAATGGATAATACTAAGTGAAGAAACCATTCGCTTAACGGAATATCAAGCTGTGTCTATTTACAATGAAGTCCACAAAGGCAGCCAATTTCAAGCAAACTAACACCTAACCCTTTTCCCGTCTTTGGAAGGGTCGGGTAACCATCTGATCCCTCTGAATGGACACAGGGGCGATATATTGCACAGTGTTTCTCCACAGCCGGTTGCCGAACAAAGCTGCAATCTCTATGCAATTTTTATCGTCGGTATACTGTTTGTTTATTGTGGGTTGTTGTTGTTTGTTGGTGTTTCAGGACCCTTCAACTACAAGGTCATTAGAGCCCCGTCCACAGTGTAGTTCTGATACAGAGACTGCACAGACACTACACTAATGCGACGACTTTTGGATACTAGCAGCACCCAGTTTTCCCACGCGGCCACCCATGTCAATACTAGTTGGGGTTGCGTTGCTTAACTTCAGTGATCAGACGAGAACTGGTGTATCCCACGCAATTCGCCACTTCCCGTTTGTTGTGGGGGAGGCGGTTCTACCTACGCCAGGGGCGTGCTCATAACCTGGAAATTTTGCTTATCTATCCGTTGCATAGTAGAGAGGGTTCATTGATGTACAAATGCCATCGTACGCCACGGGACCTCGGTTTTACTTCTCATCCGAAAACAGGCGTACGTGGGGCCTCTCTCTAGCCCGAAAGAAGTCAACTCACCTCGGTCCAGGATCGAACTTAGAACTAATGACGCAGCTACCGAGCGTGCGACCCACTGCGCCACCGAGGAGGGTCTTCAATTTCAATTTTTTTTTTATTTTCAACATTTTTTACAATTTTAATCACTAATATCCATTACTGACTACCTTTCCTAGGATTTTTGATCTGTCGATGTGGCAAACATTGGCGAAGTCGTCTGATAACTGAAGTTAAGCAATGCAACCCCTGTTAGTACATAAATGGGGGCGGCTTGGGAACACTGGGTACCGTCAGTACCCAAAAATCGCCGTAACAGCGTAGTGTCTGTGCTGACTCTGCATTAGAACTATGCAGTGGAGGTGGCTCTAACGACTTATGAAGTTGAAGAGCCCTAAAACACCAAGAAATCAATCAATGAACGCTCTAATTCTCACTTGAGGGGTCAGAGCTTAGAATTCAGGTGTTAGTTAATTAGGGAGGGTAATGGAAAATAAAGTGCCCGCCTTCATTCCACATTTCTCCCGAGGGTGCATGAGTCTTTAAGAAGAAAAAACAACAGACTCACCGTGTTACATTCCTTCACCTCCTGGACTCCTTACAATTTCAGATCATTAGATGTAATACATTCAGAATCGATGACACCCTAGACAATGTTAATTAAATGTGTAGAAAGTGATGCCTGTGACAGTAATCAGCAGGCTTTCTTAACATAAACCGTTTTAGAGTTATAAAAACCTGCAACACAGTCCTACCTGAGCTCGTGAAGATTAATCTCTCTCCCTATCCTCCTTCTTTCCCTCCTTCTAACTAAAATTCCCTCCTGACTTATGAAATTCATGTCGCGTCTACATGGAGAGTATCGTAATGTTAACGTTCAGCTTTCATCTTGTTTCATTCTATCTAAAATTGATCGTAAAACACATGCACACACAGCCCTTGAGTTACAAACTGCACCTCTCAGTCGCATATTTTTTTACAGCCTCCACCAATAAGAAAATCTGTTGGGTGACATGCTGCCTGTCCGCTTTCTCATCATTTCTTCTTCATTCCGAGGAGAGAGGGAGAGAGCTCTCTCTCTCTAGAGCCCTCAACACCACCACCAACTGTGATGCCTTCCCGGCTGTCACATTATGTCTAAAAACTTCTGTGACTCATCGCCCCCTTTTCATTTTCCCATCAAAATATCAACTTTTGAATACCTTACTACAGAGCACATTTCGAGAGAGAGAAAGAGAGAGCCCAGTGATCTTTCCTCCCTCTATCTCTCTCTCTCTCTTTCTCTCCTTAATACAGAGGTAGTGAAGGAAGAGAGGTAAACAGAATTGAGAGTGGGAGAGAGAGGTAACATACGGAGCACAGTAGTGGCAGCAGTGGTTGTTACGCTGTAAGTTACTGGAAATTTATTTGAAATTGGTCGTTCAACATGCGTGAAATTAAATTGTATTGCAACTCGAGACTCAACCATGAGAGTAGCAAATACCCAACATGTATACCATATAGTCAGATGTCTTCATCTCAATCACAATAAGTATTCTAACGGATCGAATTAACTCTTTAAGAAATCAGCAATTACTGATCTATTTAAAATTGCATTACTTTCCGTGTGATAAAACGTGATTCTTTTTGGTGCATGGGAAAAAAAGGAGCAGATTGGGGAGTACGAGTGCATGAAACAGTGTAGCAGCAGGATAAAACCAAATCGCATTAGCGGGGTTTAAACTTGGATAAAATTACATAAAATCTCCTTTTCACATTGGGTACTAAACCACGGTTATAAACTTTGGGATGGAGTACAGAATGATGGAGCCAACTCCTCCAACAATATCATTATAAAATATTTCCCCCAAGAAAAAAAATCATTCCATCGGATTTTTCTCAAGCACGTAAAAATGAAAGTATCGCTTCATTAAAGGTAGGCAGAAGGGTACCGGAGCAAAATACTGCGCAAGTAATTCTGTCAAACTCAGTGTCCGGGTACCCCCATCTAAACTAAACTTATGAAAAAATATGATAGGAGCAGAAGGGCAGATGCATGGGCTCTTCCAAATGATATATATATATATATATATATATATATATATATATATATAGCAACTCCTAACCCTTTTCTCGCCTATGGCGGGTCGCGTACCCATCTTGTCCCTCTGAATGAACACAACGACGGTATATTGGACAGCGTTTTTCCGCAGCCATTTACCGATGAAAGCTGCGATCCCTATGCTTATTTATCGTCGGTCTCGAGACGTCTTGGGAGCGGCGAGTTGCGTTGGACACACCAGTTCTCGTCTGATCACTGAAGTTAAGCAACGCAAGCCCAGTTAGTACTGACATGGGTGGTCGCTTGGGAAGGCTGGGTACTGCTAATACCCAATAATCGTCGCAATAGTGTAGTGTCTGTGCAGTGTATGCATTAGAACTATGCAGTGGACGGGTCTCTAATGACCTTGTAGTTGACGGGACCTTAAACACCAACAAACAAACAAAATCTAGAAGACCCTATGTAGTAAAGCTCTTAGCAGATCTAAGCTGACCCGGTTGGCAGTCCAAAAGTTTTTGTCCCTGGTTGGTGGAATAGTGGTTTGTTTGGTTGCTGCTTTAGGACCCTTCAACTACAATGGTCATTAGAACCGCACTTTCAAATTCCTACTGTAGCCAGTGGCGCAACTTGTAGGGGCAATGGGATCAAATGAATTTGAACATGAAATGTCAGATTGCCCTGACAATGAAATTGAAATGTGAAAGATTTTATATTGCATTATCATAGAAATAAGAACGTACTGTGTTAAAGCGTGTTGTTAAGTGTAATAAAATGTTCAGAAAATGAAGAGCAGATTTCCTTGAGAACCCTGGGTTTCATTTATAGTCCGCACCCATATATAGTCCGCCCTCGCATATAGTCCGCACTAAATGTCCCTATGTTTCGCGTGTAATCCGCGGGCACTACGTGAGATTTTACGGTAGGTTACCTATGACGATTCTAGAGCTTAACAAAAATTTTTAACTGATGGAAAATTGTTATAATAAGAGATACATACTGGACACATTTAGAAATCGAGAATCAGAATTTCTGCAAAGAAAGCAAATAATTCTTCTAGGTAGGTTTTCAATTGATTTTATTTTTATCCGCTGCCAATTCACCCACACAACAACAACGTCAACCGACAAAAAAAAACCACATAAAAGCTTCCTAAATAAAGAAGTATACGTTAAGCAAAAGTTTCATAATAAAATACGTAATTCTCATTACAATGTCTGGGGGACTGCTGCAAATCGTGGGGAGGGACAAATAAATACAAATGGATAAAAGATTGAATCTTAGAAATGTAATCGATTAAAAGGCGAAACAATATCATATATCTCTGGATGAACTGTTGACATTCAGGGAAAAAACACGCAGCTGAAGGATGATGAGAATCAAGCTAAGAACCATGTATTTTTTTCATTTCGACATCTTATGTTCGCGTTATTTTATTGACTTCGGTTCCCCGAGAGTCAATTATACCAAGATATTACATTTTACTTGTCAACAAATGATCCGTTAAATTGCATCTCCGTAGACGTCAGAATCGGTACATTCCCCAACGCTTAAAACGATAATTGCGAGAACGCCCAACAAAGGACAATATTAAATATTTCACGGATCACTCGTCATCTCTCCTTGACTCATTCCGGATCAACCGAGTTTAAACGCATGGTCAACACGCCAACAGTTGCATTTGCCTTTTCCTGTGGTGGTGATGGAAGGGGGAGGGGGTGGATATGTGAAGTAGCTGACAATCTCGTTAGTAGTCAGATGGCCACCCCTCTTATTTCTGTAAATCGCGCGTGTGATGATGGTGGTCAAAACACCTATTCCTGAAGGTATGGCTGAAACAGTTATTACGTAATAAAGATATTTAGGGCACCTAGTAGCCCTTTACAGTGGACAGTTCAATGTCCTTTTTTTGTTTCGTTGATATTTTAGGGCCATTCAACTACAACGGTCATTAGAGTCCCGTCCATTGCGTAGTTCTATTGCAGAATATGCACAGACACTACGGTGATGCGACGATTTTTGGGTATTAGCGGTACCCAGTTCTCTCAAGCGGCTACCCATGTTAGTACTAGCTGGTGTTGAGTTGCTTAGCTTCAGTGATCGGACGATTCATTGTCTTGCCGGCGGTCTCAGGCGACATATGCACAGCAGAACTCATAAGCTGATATCTACGTACTTGCACATTATTTAGTAAACTTTACATCTAAAAATTTCAAATTACAACAGTCTGATCACTAGTAAGAGAAGGAATAATCAATTATATGATCCTCAAAGTTTAAGCCAGGTTTCCCAGACTTTTCAGATCATGGGCCACTAACCCCTACTTAATCCAGCAATTTAAGGTGTTCTAAAATTTGCGTTCGCCTAGTGCCATTTGTGAAACGCTGATCAAAACAAGTGTTTCTTACAGTGTTGTCGGGAGCGGCTGTATTGCGTAGAACACACCAGTTCTCGTCTGATCACTGCAGTTAAGACACGCAACCTAATGTAGTATTGGTATGGGTGCCGCTTGAGAACGATGGGTAGGTCTACTGCTAATACCCAAAACATTGTCGTAACAGCGTAGTGCCTGTAGCGCCTGTGCCTTTGCCTATGCGTAGCAGCCCTACGCAGCCCTAAAACTCCAACGAAACAAAGCAATCAGAGTTTTCTCCGTAGATCCATTGGTAAATCAGGCCTTTGTGAGATACAGTATTTTGTGTTTTTGTACTTTGATACAGTAGACTATTTCATTTGCTATCATTTATTTACCCTCCTTGAAACTTTTAGTTTGCTTAAAACATGGATACTTCACACTCCAAAGAGAGTTCCACACTATTCATCACGACTCTTTACATTTAAATTCCCCGAGAATACCTGTACTAAAACTCTCTAAATACCTGCTGTTGCTTGTGCAAAGCTGTAAATTCATTAAATGCAAATGACCCGTACAAGCGGTTAGCTCACATCATCATCCTTATACCCCTATCCCGCCTGCGGCAGGATCGGGTTTGCGGGTTCTAGCCCTCCACTCCCGTCTATCTCCCACTAGGTCCCAGTTCACCCTACACACTACCATATCCTTACGGACAACCTATTCCCACGTCTGCTTCGGTCTCTCCCTGCCCCAGGTGCTTCCTATCACCTGCATTCCTGAAATGGACCTAACGAGCTACTCCTCTTCTCAATACGTATACATACCACCTTAATCTACTCTCCCTCACTTTTTCCGCGATTTCCCCTACACCCAGGCTACCTCAAATATACTCGTTTCTAACCACCAGCTCTCGACACCCCCCTCATATACCGCAGCATTCGCATCTGGGTTACTTGCATTCTATTAACGTGGGTCATCCTCACTGCCCAACACTCTGATCCATAGGCCCTATAGCGTAGAGGGCCTAACCACTGACCTGTAAAACTTCCCTTTCAACTTGATTGGGGTTTGGTGACAGCAGAGTAATATTATAAGGGGAGAGCGGAAATGACAGTGAAAGAGTGAGAAGCATCTTAAAACTGTGTTAGAATGTGATGGATAAAGTATCTGACAAAGTGCAATGTTTGTAACCTATAAATAAAGTGCTCAACTGAAATCTTCTTTGAATGAATTTCCGCAAAAAAAACAACATCCTGACAGGCTCCACATGATAACTTGCTAAAGATGTGAATCTTAACCCTTAAGAAAAAACATTGGTTATGACATCAAAACGACGAGCACATGGGTGCTGGCGTCGCCTTTCGAAAAGTTCCTACATTAATATTTAAAATGAAAATAAGTGCCTAAACCCGAAACTACATTACCAAGCGGCCGTTCACCTTTCTGATATCCTCACAGTCATATTTCTGGCGTTGGCCTCTCAAAAAAACATTTATTAGATGTCATCTCTCCCACTGCCCTAAAATCTACTACGTTTTGTTTGAAAATACGGCCTTTATAATAATAAGTGGAGGATTTACAGAAGTATTATGTAGTTCAACACAATTTGCAATTTAGCAGCCACAGTGACAAGAAATATATATATTTTTTTCCGGTCTATCTTGAACATATGAAGAGCGAGAGATGGAAGTAAGGACACAGGAGACATCCGGGAGAGGGTAACAATGAAGTTGACAACCAAACTGGATCATCAATTACACTCCAAACCCCTTTCCAGCAGTAGAGACAAGTTAAGCAATGAACTAAAACAATTGGTCATCAATGGACTTTGGTGGCATCCAGTTGCAGCACAGAGACGCCAGCCATTCCCTTCCACAGTACGACTGCTACATCAATCAAAAATAAATAAGGAAATACTATTGGGCTATTAAAGATGGAGGCAATGAAAGAGGAGCGTGAGATTTAGGGAGGCGTATTATTAACGAAGCAATCTTCCATCAACATATAAAGATTGAACGCAAATGATGATGAATTTCAGTACAAATAGAGAAGATGGGGAGAATAATGTAAACGTGCTCGTATCTCATCAACATTGCATATTTACAAACAGACACACACAACCTGAAATTAGTAATCATTAAACCAACACACAGGGAAAGAGACCTAGCTAATACCAATTAACCAACCTTTTTGTTTTGGACAGCAAAACAAACATCCCATTAAGGAAAATAGAGAAGAACCCAAAAGAAGAAACGCTTCGTGAGGAATATGGGCTCTGCTAATGGACTGAGCATGCAATGATCGCATTTCGGAAATTCACCAAACACAGGTATCCCTATTCCCGATTAGAACAGAAACGTTAAAGGAAAGTCCTGACCTTTTTCCCGGCTATGGTAGGATCGGGTACCTATCTTGTCCCTCTGAAAGGACATAAGGGTGATATATTGGACAGTGTTTTTCCACAGCCGGTTGCCGACCAAAGCTGTAACCCCTCTGCTTATTTCTTTTCGGTCTACTGTTCTTTGGGGCACTCCACCGAGCTCCTACAACTGGAAGTTGAGCCTCATCTACCCGTTGTATAGTAGAGAGGGTTCTTTTCCGTGCAAATGCCATCGTACACCACACCGGACCTCGGTTTTACTTCTCCCCCGAATGAAGGCACACGGGAGGCCTCTCTCTCGCCTGAAAGAAATCAATCCACCTCGGTCCAGTATGGAACTTCGAACCACTAACTACACCCACCGAGGCGGGGTGGTTAGAAACGTTGTGTTCAAAGTTGTAAAACTTCCCTTTCGATGTCCTGAGAAGAGAAGCAGGCGAAAGCCATTTTCCCCTCATTATTATGGAGCATTGGGAGCATCTAAGGTGACGCCTTCTAACAACACATCATCATCATACCCTTATCCCGCATGTGGCAGGGTTGGGTCTGCGGGTCCTAGCCACTCGATGTTTCTTTAACTGCGGGAACCCCAGTCAGGCGTCTGGAACCCGCAGAAATATTGGTCGGGTTGTCGGTAGGGGATGCCGGGGTACCCCACAGTACCACCCTTCTAACAACACCTGCATTAAAATTCCACAAACGTACCAACCCCCTTGAAATGATGACTACGTGCTCACAGTGTACCTAGCTTCATTAACAGGGAGAAAAACAGAATCTTAATTTAGTGCAACAAAGGCCTTCACCTTCATTTACGATTCACTCTCTCTCTCTCTCTCATTTTATTTCTTTTCCAAGCTTATTTAAAACAAGTGAGTTCTGCTTATAAACACAAATTGGTAAAGGGAAAATTGATTTTGATGATGGCAAGAAAGGGAGTACCTGGATGTCAGAAAGGTACCTCATCATGGAAAGAAGGCAATTACTTCAGAATGTCTGGGATTAGGCAATTTCAATTTCTTATAATATAGGATCAAAAAAAGAAAGGAGGCAACTCAATCGTGTGAGAAAGATGTTTGTTCAAATCATTCGAGATCTTTCTGTGACCTTCTGCAAATAATGCACTTCAGATGACAGACAGTCCTCGATCGATATTTACCGAATATATTTGGATACCAAAAATGGTCTTCTGCCCGACCAGTAACTGAAACCTCGACATTTATACATTCCTCGTGTGTATCGATCTTCATTGAAAAACTGTCTGTCATTAAAATCATAAAGAAACAAAAGCCTCTAACAATGCTACTATTTCACTTTGACCGCTGACGACTACAAATCCATACTATAGGATCATTTGGAATCATTTGTTGGTCATGCAAGACAACTAACTTCATTGTTATTCTGACAGACATTGCTTCCTGCACTGAAAATACTACTGGTCTCAATCAGAGATCTTCCAACTCAATTCTATTAAAATTACGATTCTATCTTGTCGTCCCGAAATAAGATCTGCCTTCCACATCGCTCTCCTAAGCTTAACGATTCACCATCGGGGATTTTACTGTCACTAGGCACATCACCTTGAGTATTACCCGTTCGAGTCACTCAACCGCTAACTAACACGTATTCTGGCACCGTTCCTACGCATCCTGGACTCTTCATTTGCAGAATGTCGCCGACAACGCATGCACGCTATATCTGCACCATTAATGATGCCGACAGCAAGTATTTAGAAATCACGAGACCAGTAGTGGATCTAGGTTTTTCGGGGCTTAAGGCTTACTGAAATCCAATAATGTTTCAATGATTAAATAAAACAAATACCGTAATACTATAAGGCAGCGGTCTTCAAACTGTGTTCCGCGGAATCCCAGGGTTCCGCCATACATCTCAGGGGGTTCCGCGAGTCAAAATGAAAATTCGTTAGCAGCGGCAAGATATACTTCTCTAAAGGTGGGATAGGGTTCCCCCGAAACATTTTATAGTTCTACGGGTTCCGTGAGTCTACAAAGTTTGAAGACCACTGCTATAAGGTAACAGTGCCAGTGAGCAAAGGCAAACTAAGGCACGTATCCACCTGGATAAAAACAGTGAGTGGGGGCAGAGTTCGGTTATGGTTTTACGGCTTTTTATGCATAGAAATATATCTACGTACTTGACGTTGGTCCTACGTAGGAAAACTACAATTCTGTAGCGCAGTGGTTCTCAAAGCGTGTTCCGCGAAACCACTTCAAGTGTTCCGCAAAAAATTTAATGCCCAAATAAATCAATGGAGAGATACTCTGATGGCAAGCGGAGTCCTGTGTGATAGGAGGATCCCAATATAGTTGAAAGGGGTTCTACAGGACAGTGGTTAGACCAGCTATGCTATATGGATCAGAGTGCTGGGCAATGAGGACGAGTTACGTAATTAGAATGCGAGTAGAGTAGTCGAGATGCGAATGCTGTGGCACTGTGTGGCGTGTCGAGAGCTGACAGAATTAGGAATGAGCATATTAGAGGGAGAATAGGCTGAGGTGGTATGGACACGTCATGCGAAGAGGGGAAGCGGAGCTCGTTAGGTTAATTCCAGGAATGCAAGTGGTCGGTAGCACCAGGGGCAGGGGGAGACCAAAGCAGATGTGGGAACAGGTTGTCCGTAAGGATGTGAGTGTGTGGGGTGGACGGCGAACTGGGGGAGAGATAGTGGAGGGCTAGAACCCGCAAACCCGACCCTGCCACAGGCGGGATAAGGGTATGATGATGTAATAAATACCAAGTGTAGAAGGTGTACAACCTGCTTTAAAGTTTATGTTGAATTTTAAGTGTTCCGTGCTTGTAAAATGTCAGTTTAGTGTTCCCCGACTTCAAAAAGATTGAGAACCACTGCTGTAGCGTATCACAAAATGGTATTGCGGGATCCTAGAATTTCCGAATTGTGTGCTCTTGCATCAACGGAAGAGTTAGCTTCTGAATTTGCCCTAGCTCATTTTTTTCGGGAGGTTGGCACGTGCCTTAGTAATGTCTGATGAAAAAATATTAAAATTTATGAGTCCCTATTAGTCCCTACGTAGATCCTCCCCTGCACGTGACACTATCTTATTAAAATACAAATAAATTAAAATCATGACCTTTTCTACTCAACTTATGGGCCTTGTTTTGTGAACATTATGTGAATTAAAATACTTGTCAGTACATGCTTCAAAACATTTCTCAACGAAGTGAATAAGTTGTTGGCAAATAGTGGTTGAGAGAATGGCACACAGTTTCTTCGCTTGAGATATAGTCGTCATCCAATTCCTTCACGTCTTTCCTTAACCTCAGTCTACGAGCATCTACTTCTAGAGATAATTTACCGACACCAGAGGGGGTAAACCACCTACATCTTCAATTTTTTTCTAAGACAAGTGGAAAGGAGTCTTTTACTAGCAAATGATATAGTACGCATCACACGGAACCACGGCTGTACTTCCCATGCAATGTAAGACGTACTTAGATGGATTTCTTGGTGTTTTAGGGCCCTTAAACTACAATGGTCATTAGAGCCCCGTCCACTGCATAGTTCTAATGCAGCGTCTGCACAGAAACGAGGCTGTTGCAACGATTTTTGGGTATTACCAGTGCCCGGTGTTTCCAAGCGGCCACACGTATCCATACGTTGGTGTGTCCAACGCAATACAGCCGCTTACCGACTTATTTGGAGTTCCCTTCTCGCCCATATATTGGGTCACCTTAGATTATGGGTTATTTAATCTGTGTGGACAACGAAGGAGGAGAATTTATTAAAAATTTTCGTTCAGAAGCGGTTCTTTTACGAGTTTATCAATCACCTATCCTATCCCTGCCGAGACAACTGTCGACATCGACTAGGATCATCGATCCTACACTAAAACAAGTTCGCGAGACGATAATGCGATGAATGAACCATCAGGGGTATGTGTATGGGTAGCACTAGTTGTACGTGCTACAAGTCACCTCCTCCCAAAATTAATTTGACATGCAGGCGCCTCTATGTGTTTTGTCCATTTTTATTCTGATCTAGTGATGCCTCTTCCGCATTGGTGCCCTGGCAGCTCCTCGTTTACCCTGCCCTTCGGCCCGGCTGTGAAAAATATCGGAAACTGTAACATTAAGTGACACAAAATGTAGTTCACGCCATTATAAATATCAGTGTTCAGTCCTAAAAATATCAGAATAACAGCAAAACCAAATATTGTCGTCAGTACCATTCTTGCGGATAACCACCACCTTAAACTTCCAGGAGGGTGACAATAAATGCCTCAAGAAGGGAAACTAGTGAGTGACCTTCAAAGAAACATCCAGAGCATTCTTCGTGGTTTACAATGAAATATTATTGCCACTAATGGGCGTGGGTCGTTTCAATCGCCGAGCAACCGTTAAGCATTTTAAAAAACTTGACATGTAAGGTATATCAGTTTGGCATTGCTGTAATGTCTTGAAACTATCACGGTTAGTATTTCAGATAATTTTTAATACAGAAATAGAAATGGGTAATAAGTTGGCCATTAATAATTTCAGGCTAATTAAAGTAGAAAGTAAATAACAGTATCAAATAAAGAGAGAGAGAGAGAGAGAGAGAGAGAATAAAAGCTCTGATTTCTACACCACTACAAATTACTACTATGCTATTCGTTCACATCCTGTTTTTCAGTGGAGAAAAGGGGACAGGGACCTTTTAGGATCTATCAGGGAAAAACTTATTTCTTTTCCAATCAATTTAATGGACTTTATTTTGGTGCCACCACGCTATTAACTAATAGGTCACCACTAGCTGACAAAGGAAGGTATACAGCCCCGCGTAGAAAGCTGTAGCAGCAACCCATTAAGGATATTAATTCAAGACGAAGCAAGACTGAATCAGGAAAATACAAACACAGGGACAGAGAGAGAGAGAGTGAGAGCAGCCAGACAAAAAGCAATCACTTGGAAATTGTTTTATATATTAGAAAAATCAACTCGTCAAGAGAATTCCGAGCTGCATTTATAAACAGATAGCATCATATTACCGTCATTGTTTTTAATTGCCACTGATAGTTCGTCTCATGAGAAGTGGCTTTTGTAACAATACGAGCATTATCCTTTCAAGCAGAAAGATTACGGGTTTGAAGTTCCTTGGCGTGGATTTCATCATCTTTGATATGCAAATCTATTTCATCCTTAATTTTTCACAAAACATAAAAAAAAATTATCATCAATAACAAAGAAAGCACATCCCGATCTTCTACATCTCTCCTCTCCTGCAATCTCTCGATCCCCCATTTCCTCCGTCTATCATATAATGGAAATTATCTCTCCTTTTTTTTGCACAAAATAAAAAAAGTTACTGGTATTTTTCATTTTTCTTTAACTCATCAATTATGCTCATTAAAATCCCTCAACAATCCAATAATGAAAAGGCTTCCAATTTCCTAAAGCAGCTAGGTTCCCCCTTTTTCTCTTTCATATTTTTAATCAATAAAATATAGCAAAACTCTATTAAAATCGTACACCACCTCCTTCAAATATGATAAGTTTTGTTCAAAACACAAACACAACACTGCGGTTTTCCGCTGTGTGTTTCATTGTTGCAATGTGTTTGTTGTCATATTGGGTTTGTCAGATGGAAACTAATAAGAAATTTGATCCTCTCGGTGTAATTAAGAAAAAAATGTGATACACAGATTCTTCGTTGCTAGCCATGAAGAAAACTTGAATATGACAAAATTAAAGATGTCAGTTTTGTCATTTTCCCGCCGAGTTTTAACTTACAAACGGTGCCGTCTGACAAGGAAATTTAATTATGGAAAAGGAGCGGTATTTTTTTTTTTTTTTTGAAAAAAATATTATAAACTCAATCGATTTTCCACGCATATCCATGTCTAAATAATTACTATTTTGATGAATCAGACTTGAGGAGGAAGAAAAGAAGGACACAACAGTAGATGACAAAAATGAGAGAAGATGAGATTGGTATGTAGAGAATGGCTCTCTCTTACCCTCCCTCCTGCCCAGAAATTTACATACCGGTACATTTTTTTCACTAAATCGCATTTTCCCATCATCATCATCATAGTAACAGTAATAGTAGTAGGAATCTCAACAATTACACACACACAGCTTTGTCAGTTGCCCAATCGATCAATGCACTAACGCAGTACTGATAGTAAATGTCCTTTCAGACAATCAATGCCACTATTATGCTCTTCTGCTCAAATTAAAATCAAAGTTTATATGTAGGTAAGAATGAATCCACTACCAGTGTTAGAATTTATTTGCCCAAACCGCCCTTGCTCTCGGGTGCGGCTGCATTGCGTTGGACACACGAGTTCTCTTCTGATCACTCAAGTTAAACAACGCAACTCCAGCTAGTACTAACATGGGTGGCAGCTTGCGAAAACTGGGTACTGCTAATACCCAAAAGTCGTCGCATTAGTGTAGTGTCTATGAAATCCCTGCACTAGAACTATACAGTGGACTGGGCTCTAATGACTGTTTGTTGGTGTTTAAGGTCCCGTCAACTACAAGGTCATTAGAGACCCGTCCACTGCATAGTTCTAATGCATAGACTGCACACACACTACACTAATGCGACGATTATTGAGTATTGGGTATTGCGTTGCTTAACTTCAGTGATCAGACGAGAACTGGTGTGTCCAACGCAATTCGCCGCTTCCGGGAGCTCTAATGACCTTGTAGTTGAAGGGCCCTAACACATCAACAACCAACCAACGAATTAGTTGAACTCCAACCATAGTTTAAAAGACCTTTCTTTCACAGCTACAGTACATCCGAAGTGGAATCAACGCTCTCCATTCAAATGTGTAGGTAAAAACCGCGCACATTCAACATGTGTCTCTTGTATCAAAGACGTATTCTATAAATAGACAAAGCACTGATGCATCCCTTGATACATTCATCCGTTGGAAGGAAAGGGGGAGGGCAAAGAATATACTTCTTACAAAATCTCAATTTCACTAATGACTACTCACACGCACACATATTCCCTCCCACAAACTAAATACTGCGATTTCGTGAATATTAAATCTACTCTGTTTGTACCAGATTTACGTGCAACTACATAATCCACATTTGAATGAATGTTGTCAATTCAGATAAAGCAGGAATTTGTTGAAGGATTAAGAAACGTTTCAAATCACTTACACTGTTATTCTCAGCATAAAACAGCTAAAGGTTTTTATTGTGAGCATTAAGGTAACCCAATACACAAAACACATACGTAAGCGTGTTCCCCAATTTCGACTATCCTCTTTCACATTTTCAATATATCCGGCAAATTCAGAAGGTAGTTGTCACAGTAAAGTGTCATGAACTTTTCTGTCTCTGTCTCTCTCTGCCTCACCGTCTCTCTCTGTCTCTCTCTGCCTATCTCTCTGTCTCTCTCCGTGTGTCTCTGTCTCTCTCCGTGTCTCTCTGTCTCTCTCCGTGTCTCTCTGT
>JAAFCE010001036.1:579169-739295 GCA_013389805.1 Trigoniulus corallinus
TCTCTCTGTCTCTCTCCGTGTCTCTCTGTCTCTCTCCGTGTCTCTCTCTGTGTGTCTATTTCTGTGTGTGTGTCTCTCTGTCTCTTTCTTTGTCTCTATCTCTCTGACTCTCTCTCGCACTTCAAATTAAAAGGCCATGTAACGACGTCCAAAACTCTGCCCTTTTCATCTGTTACATTTTCTTGTTTTCGGCGCACTATATCGCAAATTATCAATGAGAAATTAGCATCTGCTCCGGAATTTAAATCACTTAAGCTTTCAACCCCATGTTCTCAATAAATAATTCCAACTCAAAGATGTTTACATCTTATACTTGTCCAGTGACTGCAACATGTAAAATGCGAAAAGTGACTTGGAAAAGTGTAAAATGAGTTTGAAACCAAAAATGCAGGAGGTCATTGTGGCTGGGTTCTCATCAACATCCCTCCATTACCTTCTCTGATTTGAACTCCTGTTATTGAGAAAGTGGTTACGAGTAGGTAGGAAATGGCAGTGGTTGGAAAACTGAGGAATTAATAAACATTCGTCTGTGGTTCAATATTGATTCTCAAAGAATTAGTCTACAACCCCGTCCCTAAATTATGGAGATGGTAAACTAAACGAAAATGGAAAAAGCAGAAAGGTGGAGAAACAAGGAACTTTAAGCAGCTGAAGGTGAATGCCCGTGCAATTTCAAGTGATCCGAGCATGAATCATATCTAGTTTATCGTCTCATAAACAACAGATGTGAGAGCAGGTTGTCTGTATGCAGACCTGACCCTGCCACAGGCGGGATAAGGGTATTATGATGATGGTCTCTATTTGCTACTTTAATAAACTTTACTCATTATTATTAATAATTTATTTTATATATAAAATTAAATAGTGCTTGCACCTGACCAACACCTTGCGCCGCCCAAGGGTTCCGCCAATGGCAAGGTAAAATATAAAAATAACAATGAAAACACAAGAAACGAGAGCGACTTTTGTCTGTCAAAGATGAACTTCGGGTGTCTCTCTCAAACATTAGGCCACGAATTCAACTGCTTATGCTAAAACACTCACCTGTATCAATTAATGCTTTTTTTCTGTCACTGTATGGGGTTCCGTGAGAAGTCTAAATGCTCCAAAGAGTTCCGTTCCTATAAAATGGTTGAAAAACACTGTTCCAAACCATCCCTGCCCATGTAGGCAATAAAGTCTCCTCCAATAATTAGGTGCTCATTTCCCTTGTCCTGTCTAATTGTGCTCCAAAATTCTGCTTTAGCTGTGTCACTCAGGCCAACTTTACTAACTTCACTGTATAATATTATTAATTAAAATTTTTATGAATTATAGGAAAAACATTTATGATATTTTCATGATTTAATTTTTGTTTTAATTTTTATGTCCGCCATTATTGATTATTTTTCGCGTACCACCAACCAGCAACTCGCGTACCACAGGTTGGGAATCGCTGGTATAATGAATGGAAAGGAATCGCATTTGGTTTTCACAATATCTTTCATCATCATCATCATACTCTTCTCCAGCTCTAAAGTGGGTCAGGTCTGTGAGTTCCAATCCTCCACCCCCGCCGATCCCCAGCCAGGCCGCCATCCACCTCGCACACACCCATGTCCTTTTTGAACCATCTGCTCCCACCTCCGCTTTGGTCTTCCCATCCCCTGGTGCTCCCGACCACCTACAGTCCCACGATGGTCCTAACTAGCTCCACTTCCCCCTTCTCATCACATGCCCATACCACCTCAACCTGTTTTAACTCATATTCTCAGCGATGTCTCCCACCCCCAGACTACCTCTAACATGGTCGTTTCGGATCCTGTCAGTTCGTGACACCCCACTCATGAGGTGTAGCATTCGCACCTCAACCACCTACACTCTCTCAACACTCCGAGCCATACAGCATAGCTGGTTGGACCACAGTTCTGTAGACTTTGCCTTTTAGCTTTATAGGCACCCGGCGGTCACATAGGACTCCACTTGCCTGTCTCCACTTTAGCCAATCTGCCTTGATCCTATTGGACACATCGGAGTCTATTTCCCCGTTTCCCTGGAACACTGCGGGAGCGGTGAGTTGCGTTGGACACACCAGTTCTCGTCTGATCACTGAAGTTAAGCAACGCAAGCCCAGTTAGTACTGACATGGGTGGTCTCTCGGGAAAGCTGGGTACTGCTAATACCCAATAATCGTCGCATTAGTGTAGTGTCTGTGCAGTATATGCATTAGAACTATAAAGTGGACGGGTCTCTGATGACCTCGTAGTTGACGGGACGTTAAACTCCAACAAACAACAACAACAACTGGAACACTGTTTCTAAGTATCTAAACTCCTGCACTGCTGGTATCACCTCACTTCCTGAGCGAACCTAGCCCTTTGGTCCCTGACCACTCCAGGTTGTCCATAAGAATATAGCAGTGTGAGGGGTGGACGGGGAACTCGTGGGAGATAGATGAGAGTGGAGGGCTAGAACCCACAGACTCCACCCTGCCAAAGGCGGAATAAGGGGTTGATGATAAGGCAGGTGCACAAGCATCCCACATTTCAAAATCGGTAAAAATTTTTGCTAAAGTTTCTTTTCTTACTTAGTAGGGGGAAAAAGTTTGTTTGTGTGAACAGCACAATAGCAAAATAAGTGCCACTGCTTCTCGTATTCGAGAATATCGTATTTGAGAATCTCCCATCTCAGTGACAAGTTCGGTCAGTATACGGGAAAATTTTTTTCTCGTATTCGAGATTTCCCCGCATGGCCTCCATCTGAACAATCCCATATGGTTTTAATTGTCACTTCTTTATTCGGGAAAAACTCGTATACGGTATACGGGAAAAACACTGCCATGTGAACGAGGCCTTAGTGTATGCCTACCTGCAACATGAAGCTTCTTTAAACTTCTACCCCAAACCATCCTCACCCTAGCGATAGAGCTGTCATACATATCTTGCATTATTCTAATGTGGCCTTCATCTACCCCTTTTCTTCTTAGCACGACCCATACTACCTGTCTAGGAACACTATCGTAAGCCTTCTCCAGCTCAATGAATACAGCATGGAGGTCCTTCTTTGCTGCCCTATACTTCTCTATCATCTGCCTTAGGATAAATATTGGCTGCATTGTGGAGCTACCAACCATAAACCCAAGTTGATTACCCCAGACAGTAGTGCACTGCCTGAGGCGACCTTCAATGAATCTTTCCCACAGCTACATAGAGTGGCTCATTAGCTTGCTGCCTCTATAGTTTCCACAATCCTGGGTGTCACCTTTGCCCATGAACAGTGGAACTATCCAGCTTTCCCTCCATTCTTATGGCATTCTGTCTCCATTTGATAACTTATTGAAGATCCTTGTTAGCCATGTTATTCCTGTGGCCCTCAGGGTATGCCAAACATCCATGAAATCTTATCTGGGCCTACTGCTTTGTGTCCTTTCATCTTTTGAAAGGTGCAGACTATTTCTTCCTCTGTCACCCTGTCAGCTGCCTCTGAGGTGCTTGGGTGGCTCTCCATGGTCCTTTCCTGGTTGGCAGCATTCTGCTGGCTGAAATAGGACTCTGCCACTGCTATCCTTGACCGTTATGGCCCTGGTTATGTCCTTACTAGTTCGATCCCTGATCTTGGCCAGTCTACAAAACGGTTTTCTTACCTTCTTTTGTCACTAACTCATCATATAGTGCCTCATAATTTTGGTGTTTGGCCAGGGCAATGAAAAAGTCTATTTGGGACCTTCCCTGTGAGGAAAGAAAGGCAATGAGGTGCTTTTCCTTCTCTGTGAACCATGTATTGGCTAATGCAAGACTGTGTGCTTGGGCTGTCTCCAGGACTTTCTGGCCTGCATCACTGACCAGGTCATACCCACATCCCCATGTGCCACTGAAGTCCCCCAATAATTAGGCATTCAGTTCCCAATGCTCTGGCAGATCCTGCCCTTCACTATCTCAACATCTCTGTCAAAGTCCTGCCAACAATCATCTCTTATATCACCCACGCCTGCCTGGGGGGGGTATAAGCACTGAGAAGGTGGAACCCAATCCCCTGCCAGACTACTGTTACTAACATCAGCCTACTGTTTATGTGCTTGACTGCTGTAACTCATTACTCAATATAATCCCCACCCCATTTTGTCCTTCACTGTCAGTATAAATGGATTTAAATCCTTCCCCTAGCGCCCTTGATCAATTTCCATTCCATCTCGTCTACTGTAGGAAATCTATGCTGCTACATATGCATATGTTTAAGGGTGTCAAATAGTTTCCTCATTTTCCCTGAGAGGGTCCCCACATTCCAGGTCCCTAACCTCAGCTTAACCCTTTTAATGTGCGTGACAGTTCTGACTGGGGGGCACCCCAGTCAGATGTCTGGAAGTTGCAGCAATAGTGGCAGGACTACCTTGTGTAAGGGGCGTCCTACCCCCACAAGAGACACTCATTAATTCTAGCATTGCGAAGTGTGTGGAGGTCTCACACTCACTTCACTAGGCACCAATTACACTGCCATATGCATGTAGTTCTAGTACTGAATGTCTCCAGCAGGAAAATGCAACCAATAAGCAACCAAAACAATAACAACAGCAATAATAATAGTAACAATAATGAGGAGAAAAGAAAAATTTTGGCTGTCAGCTTTTGGTGCTCCACTGCAAGCACTGCATGGCGCCTGACTGAGCAGACCACATGCTACACTATAGCAGCTGGAAATGCCACAAGGATAGGCTTAGCAGCCAAAACCTCACAACAACTGCCCCACACCACAAATGCACCACATACACTAACAGCCCTCCCTTATTCCAGAACAATGGGTTGATTGCCTAGACAAAGGTGTTTTTTGTTAAAATTTGGAAATAATCCCAAAGAGGCCAAAATCGTCAGAGTAAATGACAGCACACAAACAATCACAAACACCACCTAGCCTCAAATCTTTACGCAGTATCTATGGGTCTACATAATTATGTGAGCTATCATTTTCTAAAAAGAATTACATGAAATGTAAAATGAAAAACCTAATTACTAATGCCCATTGAAATCGTGCCTTAAATTAAAAATGACCAGTTACCAACAGAAAATACAGAAACTTTCTAAGGGAATGAAGGCTTATTGAATACCCTGATGAAAACCAATGCAAACAATTTTTGTGATTTCTTTTTCTACATCATCATACCCTTACCCTGCATGTAGTAGGGTTGGGTCTGCAGGTTCTAGCCCTGTGCTCCTGTCTATTTCCCACCAGGTCCCCACTCACCCCACACACTACCATACCCTTATGGATAACCTGCTCCCACATCTGCTTCAGTCTCCTCCTAGCCTGGATGCTTCTGACCACCTGCATTCCTGAAATGGACCTAATGAGCTCATTCTCCTCTCAACCTATTCTCCGTCATTTTTCACCAATGTCCACCACCCCCAGGCTACCTCTAATATATGCATTCCTAATTCTATCAGCTCTCAACACCCCACTCATGTATCACAGCATTTGCACCTCAGCTACTGGCATTCTATTGACGTGGGTGTTCCTCACCACCCAAAACTCTGATCCATACAGCATAGCTGGTCTAACCACTGCCCTTTAAAACTTCCCTTTCAACTTGATTAGGATTGTCCTATCACACAGGACTCCACTTGCCTGTCTCCACTTCAACCGTCCCCCATTGATTCTATGGGTCACATCAGAGTCTATCGTCCCTTTGCTTTGGAACACTGATTCTAAGTACTTTACTTCTTGCACCCTTTTCACCAGTTCGCCCCTAGAAATTACATCCCCATTATTTTTCTGTCCTTCCCAACTGCAAGCTAAATGCTCTTTCTTCTTCATGTTTATCTTTAGCTCTCCATTTTCTATCACTCCTTTAATATCGTTAGACTCTTCTCTACTTGTTCTCTGCAGTCCCTAAGTTTTCTGATATCGTCGGCAAGTACCATGCACTGAGGGGCCCATTCTCCTACTCCCATCAGCAGCACGTCCATAACCAGAATGAAAAGGTGTGGACTTACTGCTGAACCTTGGTGCCACCCAACCTTCAATGGAAAGCCCCAAGTATTTCCCCATGGGGTCCTTATCTTGGCTATGGAACCATCATACATATCCTGAGCTATTTGAATAAACCCTTCTTCTACCCCACCTATTCAATAATTCCTCCCAAACTATCCCAAACCAAAAAAAGTGGAGATCTGTTTTGCTGCCTTCTACTTTTCTATCGTCTGCTTCAGAATTACGACAGGTTCCATTGTGGACCTACCTGGCATAAACTCAAACTGATTTCCACAGACATTAGTTCTATTCTGGAGGCGACATTTTATTACTGTCTTCCAGAGCTTCATGGAATGACTGATTAACTTAATACCTCTATAGTTACCACAATCTTGGACATGCCCTTTGTCCTTGAAGAGTGGTACTATTCAAATGCCATGCAGCTGGCATTCTATCTCCGCTAGATATCCTATTGAAACGTTTCCCTAGCTCCCTGATTCCTGTCATCCCTAGGCTACACCACAATTCAATAGGGTTCTGTCTGGATCTACAGCTTTTCGACCTTTCATCTTCCTAAGGGCCCTGACTACTTTCTCCTCTGTTATGCTGTCGACCACCCCTGAAGTTGTAGGATGAGTCGGAAAGTTATGGAAATGCCTGCTGATCATGAAGAAATCTATTGGCGACATCCCCTGTGGCGACTGAAATGTGATCAGGTGCTTGTTCCTTTTCCTAAACCGCGTATTTTCCAATGTAAGGTGTTGTGCAATTCATTTTTCTACACTCATAAATATATAATTAATACAGTATTATACCTTGTTGTAATATCACTTTAAATTGTCCATATTTGTAAAAATACTTTTATGGCTCTGAAATACTTTTACAATTATTGTGAGGGACAGATTTGGCCTTCCGCCCCCAAAGTTTGCCGACCTCTGAGCTATTGTATTCTGTTAGTGCCCAAAAACGGTTAGGAAATGAACATGTAGTTATAAATTGGACATTGAGGCAGGAGGAACATGCAATTATAGCGGTAGCTGGGACGCATGGCCTAACACTGACCAAGATCGCGTTTCAGGAAAGGGAAAAACATTTGATCACGTTTAAATCAGTAGAGTTATATTCCAAATATATTTCACTGTGGCTAGAAAGCAATGCATTGTACACACCAGAGTTGGTGCTTGTGACGGCTACACCCTCCCAGGTGAGGACTTCCGAAAAAGTGTATAGGGGTTGGAAGGGAAGAGCTAAAGGTTAAACAGGTAGAAACTGCCTCCCGAAATGAATGACATTGCAGATAGCAGAGAATTGGGAGTAGGGTGGAGCTATTGATTTAGTGTGGGACAAAGTGGTAAAAAACTGGGAATATTAAGAAGCAGTTTTTGGCCAGTCTAGATTAAAGGGTACCAGAAGCTGCCAGCGTGTACACCACGTGGCGCCACGGTTTTGCTCCTCACAAGTGCACTCGGAGTTTCTCTCTCACCTGAGAGAGGGAACCAGAATCGAAGCTGCTACAATGGACTGACAAGTGAAGTACGCTACCATTGAGCCAAGAAGGGAGGCTGAAGAAAAGAGATGAAAAGAGGGCATTAGATGAAAAGAGGGGAGAAAGAGCTGCTTAGGTCCATTACGTTTAGTGATGATGACGTTTAGTGATGATGATAGAGATTATCCCATTCAGCATTTAAATACCAGGAAGCTGGCAGAAAAGTGCCACGTCGTATGTGGATGCTACCTTATGGGTATTAGAAACGGATATCCCTTGAATGCAGTAACCCCATTGAGAAACAGGTTGGAACAGAAAGGGTTTCAAGCAAGATCAGCAATGCAAGTATATTAAGGGAATTTGAAAGGACAATATGGCGATGCTACTTTTTAGTACATGTTTATATAAAAGTGGTGTTCAGACTTAAGCCTGGGCCAAAGGTAATGGTTTGTCGTTAGTGTTGCATTATCTGGAAAGACTGAACAACACGATTTACACAAATCGTGCGGCTACACTATTCGAACCTTGTCAAATTTTTGCTCTCTTTCCAAACCCATCACGAACTACTAGTCACAATAATTGCACTACGTGCCAAAAAGTTGGAAAATAAAAAGTCTGCACGTCGTTCACAGTGGTCCTGGGAGTGGTTAATGAAGAGTGGGGCATTCTCCCATGTGAATCTTCTCCAAGAGCTATAGCAGGTACCAGTTCTTATTAATGAAAGCAGCATATGCTTAGTTTTTCTTGTCTCTGTTTCTATAATCCTTTGGTTTCACTTGCCAGAGGAAAAGGAAAACTTTGGTATATTTCAGGAAGTTCCATGAAAAAGTCGTGAGACCAATGGCAGGGAAGAGACGTTTGACACATTAGACTAAAGCACGTCTACACTCACTGACTTGTCGGCCATCTTGCATGTACACAAAGCTCCAGTCAATCTTTTAGAGGTTTGTCAAACTTCATTCGCGTCATTCAAAGCGTCCAACTTGCCTTCCACTTCTTACGTGTGGACCAAGCTTCAGGGTCAGATCTAGGGGAGAAAAGCAGCAATTGCTTCCCTCTCACTGCCTCAATAGGGTGCATATTTCAACTGATGCACGATTCAACTTTGAAGATAGGATATTGTCTAAGGGCAGTAGAGGACCTATTGTAATTGCCAGCTAGATTGTACTATGGGATTCTGAATATTTAAAAACAATTGTTGAAGTGCTCCTCCCCCTGCTAAGTTTTAGTCAAGCCATCCGATTGAGAGGAATTACAACTGAAATTGAGGTGTAAACACCGAAACGTAACAAATCGCCTGAAATGATGCTTATATTCACCAATCATACGTATAACACTACTGCCATTATTACCGTCAGGCATTCCTTACTTTCTTGGGAATCGGAACGGACTTTGACACTCGCAGATAACCAATTTAAATCAACAACTTCAACTTATTAAACATCCTGCAACGCGTACAGGAAGACGTACTACGCAACAACATCCACTAGCAGCGCGTAAATTCCCTAATCCAACCCACCTCTAAATTCATTTAATGAAGATTTATTCCCACTTAACATTCGCTGCACGAACTCTTCTCTCTCTCCCGCCATTCAAGCGGCTATAATTAATCGTCGAAATTGCATTATTGGTTAATAATAATTTCCAGGGTAAAACGACTTCATGAAAAGCGACTTTGATGATAAGGGAGGCCCGTCAATATATTTCTTCTACCCTCTCGCCTATTTCAAAGCTTTATATCCCTCGCAATCTTTTTCCTTCTTTCTCAAACAGCTCTTCCAACCTGTCATCAAACGTTAATCACATATTCACAACTATAAATACAAATACTTTAAGCTGCAATATTCGCCATAAAACAATTCTATGAAACTATACAATGCTTTCAATTTTCTACATATTATTAAACTTGTTATCTATCCATTTTTAGATGAGATCAGTGACTAAATCTTCAACAAAGGTACAAGACTTTTGTTTTCATCATAGGAACACAAAACAACCAGCATATCTTACTATTTTAAAACATGTAAACGCATGGGATAGAGGGAGACCTTTAAGATAATTTATCCACATTTCAAATAGGAAATTTGATTAAGGTCCACAGTTGAACGTCAAAAGAGGGATCGGGGAACCAGGGACAAGGAAGAGGGGTTGGGGAACCATGGGTCGTCTTCAGCCTTGATTTTTTTTGCGCAGCGCATAAATTTCCTTTACAGGATTACATCGAGAAAAGCCCTTTTTTATTTCACTGTCAACACGCGTGCTACTTAAACGAAGACATTAGCAAAACGATGCGATTGGAAGACTCAAAAGATGTGCTTGGTGGAGGGAGAAGAAGGACCAACCGCACACATGAAAGCTTAAAATACATTTGAAAATTTTTACAACAATGTATAACGACGACGCATTGAAATCTTTTCATCCTGTACTTTACTTTCCTCAATTCAGAGATGTATTATTATCATTATTATTAAAAGATCCCTAAGAGACCAACATCCTCAATATACCTTAACGGAGCTATACAACGTCTTAACATCCTAATAAGTATTAACTTGAGACGTGCTCACATCTCTCAACACAGAAAGGTTAACAAGAGAAAGGAGACGAAGAAGAAGAAGGATAGGAGAGAATGGAAAAGCGGATTTGGTTGGCCGTATTCCTTTTTTTTTTGGGCTCCTTCCCAAATATGCATCCCTGTATCGGAATAATTAATATAATTTCTTCCACACCCCTTACTGCAACACTTCTTCTCCTTCAGTGGTGCATCTTCAACAACAACAACAAAAAAAAAAGACTGCCACGCTTCAACTAATCAGTCTGAATGGAGACAAGTGCAAAAGAGGCCTGAAAGCAAGAGTAATTTCATTGGCATATCACCAACATGTAATCCGATTACAAAGATTTAAACACAATTCCATCAGTCCAACAAATCCCTTCCTTCCCACTACACTTTTTCACCAGGTGGTGATTACACTTTTTTTTTGAAATTTTAAATAGTGCCTCAACCAAACAAAGTTATCCAATCCCATTTGAAAAAGATGTTTGCTTCAAAGAGAAGGAGAGGGACGTTCCTCGTACCTACAAACTCCCACCAAAATATACACACAAGCAAACATTGCATTACATGTTGGGAACTTTCATGACCCTTTCAACAACTGCACTCACCTCAGCTCCACCAAGTACGTTGTTAGTAATTTCCCCACCAACGCGTAGCCCTACAATTTAGTCATTATTTATAATGCCCACGCAGCTTAACTTTGTTACGCCGTAAATATTATGATGACTTCGAAGTTATTTTAATTAATTATTTGAAACTTTACATTTTGCATAATGTTTTCACAGCTATGACTTTGGACTCGGGTCATAAGCCGCCCCGGTAGTTACTCATCCCACGATTCCATGGGAGCGGCTGTATTGCATTGGACACACCAGTTTTCGTCTGATCACTGAAGTGAAGCAACGCAACCCCAGCTAATACTAGCATGGGTAACCACTTGGAAACACTGGATACTGCTAATGCTCAAAAATCGTCGTAACAATGTAGTGTCTGTGCAGACTTTGCAGTACAACTACGCAGTGGGCGGGGTTCTAATGACCATTGTAGTTGAAGGGTCCTAAAGCAGCAACCAAACAAACCACTATTCCACCAACCAGGGACAAAAACTTTTGGACAAAACCTTTACTACATAGGGTCTTCTAGATTTTGTTTGTTTGTTGGTGTTTAAGGTCCCGTCAACTACAAGGTCATTAGAGACCCGTCCACTGCATAGTTCTACTGCATACACTGCACAGACACTACACTAATGCGACGATTATTGGGTACTAGCAGTACCCAGCTTTTCCGAGCGACCACCCATGTCGGTACTAACTGGGCTTGCGTTGCTTAACTTCAGTGATCAGACGAGAACTGGTGTGTCCAACGCAACTCGCCGCTCCCAGGGTCTTCTAGAACCATAAAAAATATAAATAATTATAAAATTAGAGTTGCATATTTATTTTACTCAGTCGTTATCAGAATACGGCCATAGCCAACCTCACCAGTAGAAGCCGGACAAACTGAAGACAAAGTACTAATGGCATTAATTGTACATTTCCTATAATTTTAAGTGTAGGAGAGATACGAATAAAGATTTAGTCCAACATAACATCGGACGCGATTCAGGGCCATTATTAAAATATTTGAGAGCAACGGTGATAACGATTTGCATTAATGAAACTTTCTTAAGATTTCAGGAGCCCATTATCAGTGAGACTTCATTACTTCGTATAACAGCAAATTTGTGAGAAGCTCTATTTGGCACAAAGAACAGAGGTGGAAAAAAAAGGGTTATGCAATTAAGTCCGCCACCCTCTCTCTTCCTCTCTACAGATAACCCACTCGCATAACCACCACCACCTCCTTCAATGGACAAGGACTGATATGGAAAGATTGATGATGTTTAAGCCCCCTTTTTATATTACGTATGACTTCTGTTGAACGTAATACGTTTCACGGAGAAGCGGCTTAAATGCTGCTGATTTCCATGGTTGATGTGCGCCGAGTTATATATACACTATCCCCTCCTACTCCTACACCCTCACACTTTTCGTCTGCAAATTCCACACCTTACATCCCGCCTGAGATCTAACACTGTTAACGCTCAACAACACGGCACAGAACATTCGTCCATCCACCTCTTTTTCCAGGGCCATGTGCTTCCTCCATTTTCAGCTTCCACATTTAAAAACAACCTCTCACATCTCAGTACAAATGGGCGTCTGTGTAATTAAAAATAAAATCTAATTATCTTGATAGTTCTCCTTATGTGCATAACGAAGATCATTTTACTGCAAGTTGCATGCGTTCGCAGAAGCGTAGAATTCGCTTTGAGTTTCACAACGTGGAGGGCAAGAAACTTTTTTTCTCCCCTCTAAAAGATAAAGAAAATATATGAAGATGGTCATGCCGCTTGAGATGATATTTCTCAGTGACTGCTTTATCAGATGTCGTTTCTCCGGGTGTTAGCAAAAAGAAAACTTTAAACGTGTCATTACTTTCTTAAAAATTACAGTCGATGTTATTACTCTATTAGTGTTGGTATACAATCACAAGTACAGCATCCGCCCACCACAGCATCAATCTGTCACTCCCGATTTCTCTCCAACTTACACACACCAATGAAACAAACCCCCGCCCCCTTCGGGAAAGACATAATCATATGGAGAAAAGGGGGAAGGACGAAAAGTCGAAATGGGAGCAGCCTCAAAAACCTTTCTCAAAACCACCGTGGTTTTTTTTTAAGAAATAACAGCACACACACCCCCCCCCCCTTAACTAAAATCCATATCACAATGCTGCATAAAACTCCATCAGAAAAACAATGACGCGTATCCAAATATGATTTGTGAATCCCTCTTTGCCTCAATCAAATGATGAAGTACCACATTCATTTCATAGCAAGTAACTTACTGGCAACCTTTTGGTTATCAGACAACATTCGAATAACATCATACCTAAATTAAATTTTGAACTTCCCCATGGCATTAAGAGAGTGACTGTATTGCGTTGGACACACCAGTTCTCGTCTGACAACTGAAATTAAGCAACGCAACCCCCAACTAGTACTAGCACGGGTGGCCCTCGGAAGCACTGGGTACTGCTAATACTCAAAAATCGTCGTAACAGCGCAGTGTCTGTGCAGACTGCATTAGAACCATACAGTTTTTTGTTTTGTTTCGTTCGTTGGTGTTTTAGGACCCGTCAACTACAAGGTCATTAGAGCCCTGTCCACTGAATGGTTCTAGTGCAGAGACTGCACAGACACTACACTATATAATATTGACAGGTAGGCAGCCGCCGGGTTGGAGGAAACCAATCACCATAACGAGACGTACACAACGAATGTGATCGCGGGAAATTGGGACAAGGTAGCAGGGCACGGAAGGGGTATTGAGGGGGTAATGCGACGATTATTGGGTATTAGCAGTACCCAGTTTTCACCAAGTGACCACCCATGTTAGTACTAGCTGGGGTTGTGCTGCTTATCTTCAGTGATCAGACGAGAATAAGCCGCTCTCGAACTATGCAGTGGACGGCGCTATAGTGACCTTGGCATTTGAAGGGCCCTAATTGTTTGTTTGTTGGTGTTTAAGGTCCCGTCAACTACAAGGTCATTAGAGACCCGTCCACTGCATAGTTCTAATACATATACCGCACAGACACTACACTAATGAGACGATTATTGGGTATTAGCAGTACCCAGCTTTCCCGAGCGACCACCCATGTCAGTACTAACTGGGCTTGCGTTGCTTAACTTCAGTGATCAGACGAGAACTGGTGTGTCCAACACAACTCGTCGCTCCCCTTGAAGGGCCCTAAAACGCCAACAAATCAATCAAAAAACCTATTGCTTTACATATTTGAACGCCTCTAGAGTAACTGGATAGAGGTGGGGGACTAGCATTTATACCAAATTATTAGACAATAAGGACTGTCTTATTGTTCTTTTTCCATAAAAGCATTTTTCAATCGCCACTTGTTTATTTCAGGTCCAGCTTTCTGGGGACTCATTAATCCGGAGTGGAACTTATGCAACAAAGGAAAACGACAATCACCTATCAACATTGACCCATCTAAGCTACTGTATGACCCATCCCTCAGATTCATCCACGTAGACAAGCACAGAGTAAGTAAAATGTTTGCGAGCTCTTCATATAAGCAATTTCATATAGAGTCGGCCCTCTGTATCAAAGAGTTCACCAACCATGGATTGAAAAAAAAATTCAAGAAAGATCAAAAAAGGCAAGACGAATTTGTGGCAAGTCGTATTTTACGTATATTACTTACTTATCGTCGGTCTACTGTTCGTTGGAGCACTCCACCGACGCCAGGGGGCGAGCTACTGCACCTGGAAATTTGGCCTCATCACCCGTTGCATAGTAGAGAGAGTTCTTTGACGCACAAATGCCATTGTGCGCCACACGGGACCCGGGTTTTACTGATCTTCCGAGAGAAGGCGCACTCGGGGACAGAAGCCAACCCACCTCGGTTCAGTATCGAACCTAAAACCACTGACGCAGCTACCGAGCACGCTGCCACTGTGGCGGGATAATCAACACAATAGACGACATCTACAATATTTACAACACATTTATAGTGCAGCAGATATTGTGCATAATCTAGAGATGATTTAAAGTTTAGGGCAGGAAGTTCGCAGGCTGTATGAAAAATAGCACGACACTTTACATAAGGAATTTGAGCAATTCGGCTGGTTTTGGTTTGGTATCGTCGGGGGTGGAAATTGTGAAACTAATCCCCCACGGATATCGATGGACGACTGTTCTCAAATGTGTAATACAAGTGATATAATAGCAATAGCACGAACTTCATAAGCAGTCCCGATCAGGGATTTCTGTCGTCATCTATCCAAGTCCCATTCCATCGTACCAAAAGGTCGGTCAGTTCATGATTAAAGTTTGCCAAATGTTTCGAGTTGCCGAGTTTCTACAGTTAAAAACACAAATTCGCCTTCGGGGAACAATTCGAGCAGAAAGACGACGTTTCCTGAAGCGAATAGTAGTGGTGATGGTAATTCAGCAGAACCCATTTCGCCTCAGTATCTCAGAGTTTATTATCCCTAATTGCACTGCATGCACTCTGCAAAACTAGAATCATTAAACAATTTATTTGGTCAATTTTCTTATCAAGCCACGATTTCATCATTGAGTTGAAGAAAATGCGCAATGCATCAATGGGTAATCAATGCAGTCTTAATGGCAATGGAGGGGGAGAGAAGGGACTACAAATGTACCCTTTAGATCTAACACAAACCCATATTCAAAGAAACAAACTATGCTGAATAAAACAAACGGGAATTGTATCAAGATTTCATAAAACGTAGTTATGTTAACTTCGCAGAAATGATTCTGAGGGAATAAAAAAAACAACTGCCCACAGCTGTCATCATGAGATTCTAGTCTTTATTATTCCGTCAAAGTATGGTGTCGGACTCATGGTAACACTATACGCCGTATCTTCCAAAACAACATTAATATTAAATATTAAGATTGTCATAAATAGAATGACTTTCAAATTCTTGGATGCTCCCCACCAATCAAGATACTGTAGCTTACACCCCTTCTCAACAACAAGGGCAATCCAAATTTTCAGAAAAATTCCATCTCTCGAATCCTTTCTCCTTCTCTCTCTCTCTTGCCATCTATTTCAAGGCCTAATAAGACTTTTATGAATCCATTCGTCCCTCAACCATGCATACCATAACGACTTTGACTTTTCACGGCGTTCTGCACAGTTGCTTCTTGAATGATCGAGACACAACCATTACATTACGCAAGAAGAGAATGCACAAATAAAGGGGACCCTTGATTTCCTCTTCCGTTTCTTTTTTTCTTCTTTTTTTGGTGTTCGTCTTCCTCTTAACAGTTCCCCACGCTTCTTGGTCATCCTTGACGAAACTGTTCCTACCCTAACCAATAGGCATCAGAATAATCCCAGAGGCATGTTAAGTCTACGACTGCATCACAGCAGTAGACACTGGCAAACACTAAAAGAAGACACGATAATACGTTGGGACCTACTCAAGATGGTGGCACTACAAAAAAAGGGGTAGGAAGAATGATCCAGGGGGGCGGAGAATAAGAAGAAAGGGGTGGAGAAGGGAATACCAGCAGTGAAGTGATCATCCTATAGATGAAGTCGATTCGATTTCATGATTTCACCTTTATTCTTCTAACAAATCTATCTTCATTGAGTCATGCGTGTAATGGGCTTCGCGGCTGTCATCTTATCTGGAAATCATTGGACAAATGCATCGCTTTTTTTAAGGCAACTATCAGTTCTTTCTATCAATTCATCTGAGCATTTTTTCCCCTTACTTGCGGAAGATGGTCAGACTTTCCAAAAATAAGGAGTCGAGAAGAGATGAATTCATGAATTTCAACCAAAACTTTTATTGTTATTCCTATTATTTTACTTATTCCAACATGAAAAATGAACCCAATGACAAAGAAGTTTAGGGTGACTTCAATAACAGCGTAAAAGTTTGCTAAATTTCCCAAACCATTTATAAATTATGAAGGAACCCTTCAGAGCAAGAAAATTAACGGAATTTCGTTGAGACCTAAGATGGACAGTCTCAATGAACTGACTATAACTTTAATTTCAGAAAATAAAATTCAATATTTCCGTTTTCTTTTTATAATTTATAATAGCATTCAACCGATAACATTTTAGTTAGCTCAATAAGCACGTTGTCGAACTACCACGAATCCTTAAATGCATAAATCTATCTTTAGTCTATTGGAATTTGCACATACTGTATTTCTGAATTATTAGAAGTTTCATCATCATGGCACCCGTATCCCGCCTGTGACAGGGTAGGGTCTGCTGGTTCTAGCCCTCCACTCTCCTCTATCTCCCAACAGGTCCCCGTCCACCCCATACACACTACCATATCCTTACGGACAACCTGCTCCCACGTCTGCTTCGATCTCCCTCTGCCCAGAGGGTTTCCAACCACCTGCATTTCTGAAATAGATCTAACGAGCTTCTCCTCTACTCATTACGTGTCCATACCACCTCAACCTACTCTCCTTCATGTTTTCCGCGATGTCCCCCAACCCCAGGCTACCACTAATATCATCATCATACCCTTATCCCGCCTGTGGTAGGGTCGGGTCAGCGGGTCCACTGGACATGCTCTGACTGGGGGCACCCAAGCCGGGCGTCTGGATCCCGTAGGAAATATTGACTGAGTTGTCTGTGGGAGGATGCCGGCCTACCCGACTGTTCCAACACCGCATTACACACCAAAATAGAAATTTTTGGCAGGTAAATTAATGCTTTGTTGGTTATAATATTGCATGGAGGCTGACCTTTTGCACAATAACTGCAATGCAACAGGAAGGTCCTGCTTGAGGGCTCTTGACACTTAGGGACCCAGGGCTTAAACCCTATTAGCACCTGGTTCTCAATTACTATTTCATAACTCTCTTTCACCTTGCTCTTTAGCACTTTTCCATTTCACTTTTCATGGGAACCTATGATAAGCGTCTTCTGAGTCAATGAAGATGATTTTTAGATCCTTCTCAACACATTCTTACTATCTGTGGACCTGCTTCGTATGAAGCCTATCTGATAATTCCTGAAACTAGCTCTGGCTCACAGTGAGCATTCTACGACATCCTTCCCAAACATCTTATCGTGGTTCTTAAATTTAATCACAGTTTATGGTTACCGCACTCTTAGATATTCCTTTGCCATTAAAGAGTGATATCACCTAACATGCAGTCAGCATTCCATCCCCATTCCTATCTTATTAAGGAATTTTCTTATTCACCTGATTGCTACAGTCCTCAGGGCTTGCCACACTACTGCTTACTGGTTCCTATCCTATCCTAACCTAAAAAAAAAAGGTAAAATCCTTCGTGTTTTTTTTCTAGCTCTACGTTGCGTTGTTCTGGACTACAAATTCAGCCACAACGATTTTATATTTGAGATATCCATGAAATCACTATTTCTAAGGCGAAACAGAAATTAAAGGAGGGGGACAACACAGCAAAACAAAAAGATGTAGTTCAACTCCTCTCTTCTAACGGCTGGTTACTGAACGTTTAACCTAAAGTACCGCCCTTTTACTACTTGCAGAAGTCTCGCCTTGCGATCATAAGCTCAACAATCAATATTTCTTCTTACTACCGAACACTCCAATCCATTATATCCTAGGTCTCGTGGCAGAGATCATATTTGCCTGTCATAACTTTCAGACTTCTGTTACCTAACTCAGTCTTGTCTCTAATCCAACTCTGCAGTCACTAAAGCACTCAGTTATAAGAAACAGTAAGCACCTGTCCGTGACCAGGACTAACAGATATGATTTCCACCATTGGTTTGGTTTGGTGTCCAGTGTTTGGGGGAACAGCCAATTTCCCATAACAGGAGAACCTAAAGGTAGGAAAGAAAAGTCGCTCCCGGGACCCTAACAGATAAGGTTCCTCATGCGACCGTAACTTTGATTGTGGTGTTCCACATGAATGTCGTGAAATAGTGCAAAAGCCCCACCGTAAACTCCGAAACTCCCTTACAACGGCATTAACAAGAGATACGGAGTATGGAGCATAAATGTTAATCGTCAAAATTACTATTAAGAAAGGTCGTTTGATAAGTTTAGACGACTATCGACCATCACCTACTTATTTTTCCATTCCTGATGTATTTAATATTTGGTAATCAACATATAATTGAAATTCCTACGTGCTGACTGTAGAACAGATATTTGACTACCACTGACAGGAGTACCTCCGGTAATGAAGAACAATGATGCTTCAAGAAATTCCATAGAAATATGACTCCATTTCCTCAAGAACTGAATGTATAAAACTTATTGACTCTCATCGTTATAAATGAAACCACAATAAAGACGTGGACATGACGACAAGACAGAGCGGCTTATTGCGTTGGACACACCACTTCTCGTCTGATCACTGAAGTTGAGCAACGCAACCCCAGCTAGTACTAACATGGGTGGCCGTTTGGGAAAACTGGGTACTGCTAGTACCCAAATATCGTGGCAGTTGTGAATGCGATTTGGGTATTAGTAGTACCAAGTGTTCCCAAGCGGTCATCCATGCTAGACGAGCTGGGGTTACGTTGCTTAACTTTAGTGATCAGACGAGAATTGGCGTGTCCAACACAATACGGCTGCTCCTGCTAAAGTGAGAAAGACTCTAAGAACTAAGACTACTCGAAAACGATGGGTGGTTTTCCATCACAAGATGGACCGAACTCTGAGTTGCCATTTTACCCAAGGGGCAGCCCAAAGCTATGAGACAAATAACACCCCAAAATGTATTAAAACCATGGCAATGACACTGCGTGATTGGAGTACGAAAATAACAACAGAACTTGCAAACTTATGTCTCGCTCAGTCACATTGTTTTCTTCGATTCTAGACAATTACGTCTACCACTACACCACAACGAATCAACAGGAAATTAGGTTAGAAAATCCAAAAGCATTACTAAAACAACGAAAGCAAGAAGAAATAGAAAAAACAGTCTGAGCAGTAAAGTCGGGTGAGCCTCTTTCAAAAATGAAGTCGCCCAATTCAACACAAATTCCGTTTATTAGATTACAATGATCCCAATGGCAGACAAGGAAGTGTTTGGCAACAGTGGGAACTCTAATCTCTCTATGTCGTTATGTGTCTCCAACCGCAGGAAAAATGAACTTGGAGGAAAGTGCTGATATTAGAACGCTGACTCCTTCCAAAAGGGGTCACTGCCTCTATGGTAACAAGTCGACCTTTTCGAGATTCCTTGTTCCATCGACAGCAGGAAGATCTGATTTCAACGTTAGATACTGTGTTCAAATTAATTCATGAGCTGAATACGAAATGGTGCAAATGCTGCAATTGACGTGCAACGATTGCGATTCGTTGCCTCTTTCGCTTTCTCTTCGTGAGCTGTTGCTTACGAGTTCAACTCCACGTCTCTTTTTTTGTGAAGCAAATGCCAAACGCGACACAAGTCTTCCATTAAGGATTAGGATGAAAGCCATCATGGTGCATAAAAATCACTCTGCTTTGCCACTGCAGAAAAATTAAACTGGTGATCAATCAACTAAAGACGATTTATTTTCAAGAATTCCACCAAATTACACCTACACCCAAATGCATATAATCAAATATAAATGAATGGTGCTTAAAAGATGGCAAAACAGTTAAAAGGTTTAAACGCTAACTGTATGAGTTCTAGTCATGGAGAGGAGGGTAAGAGACGGATGGTGAGACAGGGAAAGGGAGAGACATACACTCATTAAAAGTAAAATCACAACACCACGAAGGAATGCGTGTAGCCGCATGCAAACCACATGACGGGTTGAGGGTGCCACAGCATGTCAGAACAGAGATATGCAAAATACACCTATTTATTTAGTAATGAATATTGCCCCCCACGGGCAGCGATACCGAGTTCGAAACGGTGAGACATACTGTCGATGTGGCGATTAATGGTCCCCTGAGGTATCATCCCATGCCAAGCAGCATCAACTGCAAGGTTCACGTCATCTAAGGGTCTGTCGGTGGTCTCTGGTGCATCTCACGTCCAACCAGGTCCCACAGGATTTTGATGAGAGGGATCTGGCAAGGAAGGATGTCAATTCCGTTCAAACTGACGAGAGTTCACCAGGCAACGTGCAATCAGGTATTGTCTTTCTGAATCACCATGCTTGCACCAGTGCAGAACCAAACATTCCACAATTCGCGTCACATACTGATCCACTGTCAGGGGCCTTGCAATGTGCATCAGAGTTGTGCACTGATGGAACATGGTGCCCAGTGTGGGGGCCAGTGTGATGTATGGTGATAATAGCTGGCACATAGCGCTCTTCTGGCAAACAATACCCAATGTCATTAACTGGTCCGGCTGTGATGATGATGACATCCTTGCTCATTGTCGATCGGTTAATGATACCCCAGTTGCTGGTTGTCGTGATGCAAACTGTTGTAAAAGGTTTCGGTAGGCACAAATGTACCCGTTGATGGAGAAACGCGCCTTTAGATGTCATGTGCTACGCTCAACGGGTCCCAGGAAGGTATTCAGTGAATCCGCCGGTCTGTGCACTCCGTCATGCACCAGTGCCATCCACTCCTCTTTACTTTGTTTACAAATGTTTCTACATCATTCATGTCGCACATCACTGGATGGTACTTTCACCGTGCTCATCACAATGGACAACTGCAGGCATTGGCAAACCAAGGCCCCACAGCTCCAGTATCTGGTTTCCAAGGCATTAATTGGTTTTATTCAACTTAATGGCGTCCCCGAGTCATTTTCCATAATTCTTCAAAAGTTCGCCTGCCACGGACTCCTCACTCGTAACCTTTAAAGCCAAACCCAGTGCTGGTGTTTATAGTCCAAAGCTGGATGCCACGTGACATTATGCGACGATTTACATGTGGCCTATGAGTATTCCTTTTCGTTGTTGCGATTTCACTTTTTATGAGTGTTTATCCGAGTGTTTAACCAGGGTTGGGTCTGCGAGTTCTAGCCCTCCACTCCCGTCTATCTCCCACCAGGTTCCCGTCCTCCCCACACACTGCCATGTCGTTACGGACACGACAACCTGTCCCGGGTGCTACCGACCACCTGCATTCCTGTCCTCAGCTGGTCCTCTCTTCAAATGACATGTCCATACCACCTCAGCCGATTCTCCCTCATTTTTTCGGCGATGTCCACCACCCCCAAGCTACCTCTAATATACGCATTCCTAATTCTATCAGCTCTCGACACGCCACTCATGTACCGCAGCATTCGCATCTCGGCCACTTGCCAGAAGCTTTCTCAACCAACATTTAAAAGCAGAACTGGTTTCATTTGATATCTATCAATCTGAAATTTACAACGGTCAACTTAATTTAAGGACTCAATCTAGATTTTTTGTCTTTTGCTGAATAGTACAAGTTAACAACGGGAAGCATAGAATTCAACAATTATTAGTTAACTGTTCAATATCACTGAAGCTAACGTTTTGTGAGATAAAAACGATGCTAAATGATTAGATCTAAAAAAACAGTACATCGATTTTTGTTATATACTCAGTATTTTGAACTTCAAGCGAATCAAATTACAGCTTTATTAACTTCAAAATTCTGTTGCAAAACCTTCGCAATTTATAATGTAGTCAATTTTATAAATCTACCCGAGAAACTTTGGACAAGCAATCAATCCTAAATGATGTGGGATTCCAATCGCCTCAATTTGGGTTTTGAGCATTCCTTTACTGTAAAACATTTGTTTTACCTCCCATACAGCAAAAGACAAAAGCACATTTCAGATCCCTGCAGCTGTTCCTGTCCTTCTCTTGCTCTCGCTCTCTCTCACTCTTGCCAGATACGGCCTATTGACATCGGCCAGAGGTCAGTGCTAAAGAAGTCGGCTTTTAGTTGTTTGTACATCTTGTGAGTTTCTCTCGTAGTTTCCTCCTGGGAGAAGGTAGCAATGACCTCCTAGAACACCTTGATATTCCTCGAAGCATTCTCCATACAAGTACGACATATAATACGGAATCAAGAATTCAGTAAAGTTTTCTCTTTTAAGATTTCGCTCGATTCTCAAGAGGCTACTACCTGCATAACGAGAGCATGTCTATTTAATGAAACAAAAAACTTATTAGGTGGAGTAAGAAAATCGGTAAGAAGGACGTCGTCTCCATGAAATTCATTGCAGTGGTGCATATTTCAGTCCTTTATGGTAGTTTGTTCGGTATTGTCTCGTGCAATTTCTACAACAGGTAGGAATAAAAAATAAGATGATGTCCTTGCTCTTATTGTTTCCCCATTTCAAGCCCTGTCGAATGTGGTTCGCCTCTCTCACCTCACTCGTTAAATTATGCACAGCCTTGCATCAGCGGCATAGTGCTGCATTAAAATACTGCTTACGCACATACTTGAATGAGTAAAAGATCAGCAACTTAATTTCCAAATTATGCAAAACATACCCAACATAAATACATATTTCAAAGACAAAATAGTTGAGGGATAGGATCTGAGAAGGACCGACCAACCACACCAAAACTTCCTTCTTTCATTCTACCCCACCTCTTTGTCTCCCTCTCTCTCCACATAACCAATTACTCAGTCCTTCAGTAATCATGGGAATTCAAAATCCAAATTGTAATGCATTTAAATCTTCCACAGCGTATAATTCCTGAATTTTAACGATCGATTCATCAATGTTCATATTCACGCGCGGTGCAGACTCCTAATGATAACGACTGGAACCTTAAAAATTTTGAATGACAATCATAATTCACACTACAGAGAACTCAAAACAAAAAACCTCCTTAATTCTCTGAAATACAGACGAGCAGAAAGAAAACAAGAGATGACATCGATTATTAATATGCAAATGAATCCATGAAGCTCCATCAATCAATAATGAAAATTTAATTGCGATTCCATAAGTTACCTTAATGACTGTGAATTGACAAGAACTCCAGGCCTGCTATAAGGTCAACCATATGCTAAAAGAGAAGCACATTCAGATTTGACATTTTTCTCACAGAATGACCACTGCTGGTCCGGGTTGACGACAAGGAAATCGATTCCTACAATATGGACCATCCTTATCGCGGTTAATAAATACACTCGCATCACGAGCCTCGGTGACCAAAATGCGACATTAACAGCCTGCAATGACCTCAACGTCTCCCCTTTCGGACATATAGACAGACTGACTCATCACCCTATCTGCTTCTATAAAGATCTTAGAAGGACTCGAGTCCTGTTATCATACAGACGTTCTTATCAAGTGAGATATTGACCCAGCAAGCGCTCATCACCACTATCATCCACACTCTAAAGTCAAGAGACGTTATGACATCGACTAGAAAAGATTGAAGGGAGGCAAAGGGACAAGTTGAAAGACATTTTCTTGCGACGCAGATGCTACTAATAGTTTCCATATACTCTCTCCCGCCTGGAAGCCAACGGTTATTTAAAGGCTAAGGGTTCAAAATCTCAGTCATGTCTCACATATTGCATTATCTCTCCGCCATGCACCCATTATTCTTGTCCTATGTCTCACCTGACAACACATGCAGGCCTATCAAATAACTGGAGTTGTACAACTCAAGAAGCTGTAATCATCACTTAACTTTTCGACCGGGTGTTTTGTCCTTCTAATAAGAAACATCAATAATTTACAAGATTAAATTCATTTCACACTGACACATGATATTCTCCTCTAGACGCATTGTATTTACGTTAATTATCTTCAACGGAACTGCATCTAACACCATTTCTACGTGGAACAGCCATGATCGTCATTATCGTCAACACGTCGATTAACGCGGTTACATTGATCTAATAAACATCTTTTAAACAATGCAAGGTAACACGATAGGTCTCATCATAGTTGTAAACCTTTCGGTCACTTGGATACGGCACGTTGTAAGGCTGGAAATGACTAACATTCAGCTGCAGACAGAGAGAGGGGTTCAATCCATTCTCAGATGAGAGACAAGATCAGTTAGATCACACAGGACAAATGGCCATGCAATGTGCAGCACCCTCTCTGTTTGGCAGTGCTGATATAATTGCTCTCTCTTTCTTGTGACTTCAAAACACTTTCAATGAAATCTCTTAATTGCCTTCGTATATCACCTTGGGTTATCTAAACTACAGACAGTTTATTGCAGAAAGGCCCTCATTTACCACGATGTTCTGTAAACCCTTAAATTATAATATTGTCTACAAACAGCTGTAAAACGTTGGCCTCGCTCAATCTTCCTTCTTTGATGAGGAAGAATGGGTGGGACTTAGGTTCGCTCCTACATACAAGTAGCCTCGTCAACAACCAAAGTTTATCACATTGCTATATCCAAAATATACTGCCGGGGGAAGAGAGCCGGAAGTTAACAAGGAAAGGAAATCAGTTTCGTTTGTTCGAAACAGAAAATAAAAGATCGTTGTCCGTTGTGTTTGTTCACCACTAATCAAATAATTTCATACATCATTTGTTGCAGGTGAGTGGAAATATCACAAATAACGGCCACAGCGTGATATTTCGTGTGGAACCCAATTCCAGACATCAAGTGAATTTCACGGGTGGTCCACTGTCATATAAATTCCAATTTGAAGAACTGCACATTCACTACGGCATCGGAAGCGATTTTGGAAATGACATCGGATCTGAGCACACTCTTAACGGATATTCGTTTCCAGCAGAGGTAGTGTTCATCAGGAATGACTTTCGGTTGAAATGGATCAGGTTGGACCAAATGCTAATTACTTTCACTATTTTCAGGTGCAACTGTTTGGATTCAATTCTGAGTTATATAAAAATATGTCAGAGGCCAGCAAAAGTAATCAAGGACTAGTTGGGATAGCCTTAATGATTCAAGTGAGTATTGTGGCTTAATTTTCAGAGACACTTTTTCACATTTTCTGCCCTAATTGTCTTTGACAGGCACGTCTTTTACTTCTAGATAGGCGAGTCTCCAAATCCAGAGTTCAGGATAGTCACAAGTGCACTAAACAAAATTCAATATAAAGGTGGGTTGGTGAAATGAACCTCTCTGCAGTTATTCTGAGCTATCGGTGAAATAATTATTTAGCTTCGTCAAAGATGACATGCAAAGATCAAAGCATTGATAAACGTCTCCATGACAATTTGATCTGCACGTGTATTTCAGGACAGCAGGCGCAAGTGAAGCACATATCAATCCGTGGCCTTTTACCTGACACTGATTACTTCCTGACTTACGAAGGGTCAACAACAATGCCTGGTTGTTACGAAAGCGTAACGTGGATCGTTATGAATAAGCCCATCTATGTCACAAAGCACCAGGTTCGTTTCAATATTTTACTGTGGCTTTCGATCTGGTTAATCTTCAGGATAGGATTTTTCAATCATATCAAAGAGTACGGAAAACATTAACTGTACTTCAATTAAGAACCAGTTTTACCGCTATACGATTATACGTCTCAAATACCAATTTTAATTCAATACACTATAAGCAGCCTTTATCCTCTCCGAGAGCATTCCATTGCCGAATGGCCCTAGGGAAAAAAGACCAGTGGTGTGAGTCCGTCTGTGCCCTAATTTTCTTTAATTTAGATGGATGGTCCTTCCTCCCCCTGTACTCAACCAGGGATATGCTTCCAACCAGAAGGCCATCACACCTTTTCGATAACAGTCTGGTAAAATGACTAATGATTTGAGATGCCCCTTCTGGCTTAGTGTGTCCCACCCTAATTCCCTAATCATGTCAGATACACTCGCCCTGCGGGAAATCCTATATAACACAATTCTTGCTGCCTTTCTTTGGATCCTTTCACTCTTCCAAGATGAATCCTGCCTAAAGGGAAACCAAATTGGACTACAGTACTCCAAAATTGGTCGTCAGAGCCGTAACGGGGGTATGAAGCGCCTGTGGCAAGTGTCCAACTTTCGCTTGCCGGAACCCAATAATGACAAAAAGCTTAAACATTTTGCGCCCGTGGCGGCCGCCTTCTTCGCCACGCCATAGTTACGGCCCTGTTGGTCGTACCAGTGAAATATACCGTAAAATCTCACGTAAAGTCCGCACCCGTCTATAGTCCGCACTTTAAAATTCCTACTGTAGCCAGTAGCGCAACTTGTAGGGGCAATGGGATAAAATGAATTTGAACATGAAATGTCAGATTGCCCTGACGATGAAATTGAAATGTGAAAGATTTTATATTGTATTATCATAGAAATAAGAACGTATAGTGTAAAATCGTGTTGTTAAGTGTAATAAAATGTTCAGAAAATGAAGAGCAGGTTTCATTGAGAACCCTGGGTTTCATTTATAGTCCGCACCCATATATAGTCCGCCCTCGCATATAGTCCGCACTAAATGCCCCTATGTTTCGCGTATAATCCGCGGGCACTACGTGAGATTTTACGGTAAGCTGTTTCTTTTACCTCCTTTGTGCTGTTCCCAAGGACCCTACTAAACAGACGGAGGGAGTCACCAGCCCTCCCCATCAATTTATCATTGTAGTGCTTATGGATCTCAACCGTCACTCCACCAATGTGGTAATAGAAATCAAGTAGCTTCCTAGACCTAAATATCCTAAGAAACCTACTGTACAGTTATGCAGGTTTGATGGTAATTCCCACCGTTCACACCAGTTATAAATTCTGCACAGGAAGATAACCGCTCTTCCATTACCTGAGCAATTCATGCATCATCTGCAAATAGTTCCAGAAAGGAGACATGGCTATATCTCGATAATACGAAAATATGGTTTTTCAGGGTTTTTAGCGTTTTTTTTTTCAGCGGTATTAGAGCCAGATTTCAGAAATCAATCTCTACTTCTGTAACACTGTTCTGCACTCCTCCATATTTTACTTCATTATTTATACCTGTGACTTATTCTTCTTTTTCTTTAATATAACACGTTTTTGTCGAAATAATGTCTAAATTAACAGCTATACGCCCTGCGAGCGCTAATGCAGGGAGAAAAACATCTTCCTAAAGCACCTCTAGGGAATAACGTCAGACCAAGCATGCCTCTTCATTATCGCACAATTCTCACAAATATCGACTTTAAAAAAAAGCCAGTGAGTATTCTTTCCATTGACATTCTGAGTTTTTCTAGTATTTGGCCCGTCTATTCATTCCTCTATCGTACATTATTTAGGACAAAAAGTGCCCTACTATGTATAGGAACATGTATTATAAAGGCAAGCTGTTCTGGAATCGTTGTATTAAGTTCTCCAGTTCTTTTTCACAAGTCAATAAAATAGCACTCTCTTATTCATTACCAGCAGCAAACACCAGGAAACAGCCTTGAGTCCAGTCCGCATTAGCAAGAATCTTTTGAAGATCTACAACTGCCACAGAAAAGATATTTTTAAAGTCATCTAGTGAGCATCTTCGTCAACCTATCGGATCCATGCCATCACCATTCTTTCCCAACATTCTTACAATCCAGTCAGCCAATTATCCCACTTTGGACAGCAACCTCCAAACAAGGTGCATAGGGCAAGCAGGGCAACCAACAAAACTACCTAGAGCAGATTTTGAAATAAAACGATTAGAACTCGCAGACCCGACCCTGCCATAGGCGGGATAAGGGTGAGATGATGATGATGATAGGTCAATACTATGAACAATGTAACCGAAGAAATATAATCAGTAAACATCTCAGAGAGCCTTCAAACCAATTTGCGTGAACGTGGAGAATAACGGACGAGTGTCAATCTCATGAATATCAGCGACGCACAAAAACAAAATTTGGACAACTATTTTAACAATTACATCTATTATTATTTGACTGAATGTGCGTGTGTGCATCAAATATCTTCTAATCGCAAACTTTCAACATAATGGGTTGGGGGTAAGCCAAGCAGCCATAACAGGACGAACCCTTAGGAGGCTGCTAGCGGAAGATGAGGTAGGTGAAGAGGACATAGGAGAGGGGAATTTGCAGCACCCAACGTATCATCCCTGAAATACGTATCATCCCTAAACTGAACGGTAGGATGCAAAATGTTATGGCATTGACTTCCGGGTCAGTTTGTCTACTAGAACAAAGACAAATACAGCATGTGTAATGAATGAAACACACAAACGGTCCATATCAATGATGATATCATCACCACTATTGCGTAGTTGATAAACAAATTATAATCGTCCCAGAATAAAGTCTAATCAATAATTTTATTTGTGTTAACATGAAATACGTACCACTGGTTCACTTAACGCCGTCGAGATTTTATCCAGATGTTAAGGTCGACCGCAGATCCTGCTCCAAGATAGAAAGAAAAAAAACTACAAATGAAGCAACTGACAGTACAGAAGATGCTGTCAGGAACTGCACCGCCGTTTATATTAGATGTAGAGAGCAGTATTCATTTAGGTTCGTGACGATAATAATAATTGATAGTCGATTTTCCTAGAACACAACTGCCGTTATGGTTAAGAACCACTTAACGTAACCGCGAAGCGGTCATCCCAACACCTCGTTTTAAACTAAGTGAATCGTTATTCCATTATGGGTCACGAGCAATTTCTTTAGCCACTCTCTACCTGTTAATGGGTTTGTAGATGCAGTTGGACACACCAGTTCTCGTCTGACCGCTGAAGTTAAGCAACGCAACCCCAACTAGCATTGACATAGGTGGCCGCTTGGGAAAACTGGGTACCGCAAATACCCAAAAATCGTCACATTAGTATAGTGTCTGTGCAGCCTCTGCATTAGAACTACGCAGTGGACGGGGATCAAATGACCTTGTAGTTGAAGGGTCTGCAGCGTCTTTTAGGACATATCAATTGCCATTAGGATCACTGGAGTAGAGAGAGAAAGAGAGAGACCGAAACGGACTGGTATTTTCATCATTACTCGAGGCTGGAAAGAGTGAACTAAACCTGACATCCGAGTTATCTTTTTACATTCCACATATACCTGGTTTAATATTGAAATTAATTTCTCAATTTTCATGTAAATAATCGATGCAATATGTATATGTGTCAAAGGCAAAGTGCTCCTCTGCTTACAATTGCATTACATATATTTGTAAATAAAATTAAGCGCACATAAAAGTGCATCTATATCATATTATTATGTTTTACCATGTCAAAAGCGATTTATCAGAGGTGACAACGGATCAAAGTTTGAGGTGGTCCGTTTTCTCCCCTTAATTCACTTCCTCCTTTACCTCCAGAGGTACTTGTCTTGGTATCCTGGTCAACCAAACTTTCTATATATATTTTTTTTTTCTCAAGCAGTCGGCATATCCTCCCATTCTTTGTTTTCTCCAGTCATGAATTGTCTCCTTGGACCAAAGCCATACAAACGAATGTTAAAGGATTAAAATACGTAAACGCAAAAATAGTAGAGTAGTTACTCTTTGTCTACATTCAGTGGGCTTCTTTCTGACTATCGACAGAGTACCTGAGTACCTGGCAATATTCAGTTGTTGAAAGACTACTGAATGTGACAATAAGCGAATGAAGTAAGGTATCCGTTAAAAAAATGGCCAGTGGTACAATCTAGGAAAATAGACAACCATTACTGAATTATGGTCCACTATTCAGCACTTCAGTTGTTTACTAATTGCTGATAATCAGAAGTTTATTTCTTCAATATAGTGGCTTTGTTCATTCTCTTAAAACGCCATGACCAACGTCAAAGGTTTGTCCTTGGACGAAAAATTATATCTTCTACACGTCGAAAGAGGAAATATAGCATCTGTCCACAGGTAAGATTTCCTTTAAATCAGTGTTTTCAAAACGTTTTCTAGTCGCGACGACCTCACCCTCACACATCAAGAAAAGCATTACAAATGCATTTTACCAGAATATATGCCTAACTACATCTGGATTTGGTTTTCAGGACTTGGGTTCCGACTTAATCTGATTATCGATGATTAAGTTAATTTTATAATTATTAAATTATTTATTAATAGTAGTGTTTGACATTAAGTTGTGCGGCGATTTGCCTTCCCTCCTCGTCCCCCTCCCCTGTGATGTTTGTGGTGTAATGTGATTGTCTACAACCCATCCTTTCCCATCCCCTTCATAAGGGTTCGCCTGTTAAGGGGATGTAAAACCAACAGCCCACACAGCCTTAAAATGGGCGAGACGTTAAAACTGTTTCTTGTCTGTTTTAAGCAGGGTTGATAATCAAACTCTCCACCGATATAAGTGCAACACTGCATTTTTATATTTCATTTTTAGGAAGGGAATCAAGGCATGCCACAGTAATAATTAAAATAATACAGCTTTTAATATGTATGAGCCCCAAGGAGGGAGGATTTAATACGTTCAAGTGTCCACTGCCATGGACCTTACAGTTACTTAATTTCATTTATCAAAATTCACTGCTTACAACCACGAGTAAATTATTGCAATGTAGCTATTTATTAAAATGGGTTGAAACTTTTTGCAATGAAATTTCCTATAAAAATAATCATAATAAGATTAACCGCCGCGACATTCCCCGTCCACTGCATAGTTCTAGTGCAGAGACTGCACAGCGACGATTATTGGGTATTAACAGTACTCAGTTTTCCCAAGCGGCTACCCATGTTAGTACTAGTTGGGATTGCGCTGCTTAACTTCAGTGATCAGACGAGAACTGGTGTGTCCAACGCAATAAGCCGCTCCCTACAGTTTTCACTGAACAGTTAGAACTGAAGATAAAACTGACCCTGTATGGGGCCTAAAGGAATGTAAGGACTGGTAACAGATGTTGCGAGTCATTTAACTTTTTACTCCTAACTGGAACCATATGTCAAAGTGGTCTTACTTGTGGTAACTTAGTTTAGAGCAGGCATGGGCGGCCATCGGAGTCGAATAGACAATCTGGACTAGTGTCCAAAAGTGTAAAGACACTGATATTAGGGAAGACAAAAAAAGAGCCCAAATAGTGATACTGCCGTGAGTTCATAACGATTACGTTATTTTAAGCAACCTTTTCACATTCTTATACTGTATATATATTCTCACTTCTTACTTGAATCGCAATCCCATATAGAGATCTCAGGAGAGCCTCTATGGATAAACACATGAACATCAACTGTGTCGATCCTTTTGGTCGCTCGGCCCTAATCATTGCTATTGAAAACGAAAATATGGAGTTAATTCGGTTGCTACTGCATTTCAAAGTTGAGACCAAAGACTCTCTCTTACACGCCATTGATGAAGAGTATGTGGAGGCCGTGGAGATTCTCTTGCAACATGAAGACACCACTAGGCCCCCTCACCTACCAAGAGTAAGTGGATAAGCTTTCCGATCTTTCTCAATATCGTTATCAAGCAGCAAGCAAGCCAACTCCTAACCCTTTCCCAGCCAATGTCAGGTTGGGGTACCCATCTTGATTCTCTGGATGGACACCAGGGTGACCTATTGGACACTGTTTTTCCGCAGCCAGTTTCCGACCAAAGTTGCAACTCCTCTGCTTATTTATCGTCGGTCCCCCGCCGCCAAGGGGCGGCGAGCTCCTAAACCTGGAGATTTTGCCTCATCTACCAGGTTGCATAATATAGCTGGTTCTTTTACGTGCAAATGTCATTGTACACCACACGGGCTGGCTCGTGTGGTGTACACTGCGTTATTAGTTCTAGGTTCGATACTGGACAGAGATGGGTTGGCTTCTTTCTGGCGAGAAAGAGGCCCAGAGTGCGCCTTCTTACGGCTGCAGTGGCGTCACTAAGGGGCGGTGCGGGCCGCACCGGGTGACACCACTCGCACCATGAGAGATGGGGTGACACCAAAGCAGAAGAAGTGGGTGAAGCCAACCCTATCGACGCCACTGTTCGGCTGAGAAGTAAAACCGAGGTCCCGTTTGGTGTACGATGGTATTTGCATGTAAAAGAACCCTCTCTACTATGCAACGGGTAGATGAGGTAAAATTTACAGTTGTAGGAGCTCGCCCCCCCCCCCCTTGCGTCGGTGGAATGCCCCAGGGAACATTAGACCGACGACATGTACGCTCTTGTGTCCATTCAGAGGGACAAGATGAGTACTCGACCCTGCCATAGGCGGGAAAAGGGGGTAAGAGTTGCTTTTGCTTTGCTACTGGTACCCAGATTGCGAAAGTAAATGGTTGTATACAGTACATTTAGAATAATGCAAAAAAAAGAGGCTACCACACAAAATTATTTGTCAGGTAGTGGCAGAGTGTCGATTATCATCTTATATGCGACACTCGTCAAGAAAATAATAACGATCATAGCAACAGGTCCATTCCTCATAAATAAAGAAACCAAGCGATGTTTAGCAAATACCTCATATTAAGTTCATGAACATGGGTACGCCATTTCCGATTGCTTATCACGAGAGGTTTTTTTTTTCGGCTCTGCACATTAATCACTTGTCATCAAACTCCTTTTTTATTCTGTGATTAATGCACCCGTCATTGGTTTGTTGCTCATCGTCATCATCTCACGTTTGACATTTTCGATAAAGTCATCAGTTGGAAGTAAATAGGACGACCATCATTAAGGTGAGGGGTACTTGAAAGAGAATCAGGTTCAGTCACAAAGAAAGGCCCTTTTTTGATGATGCCTTCTTCAACTGAAGACCATGCCTGAGAAAGAGAGTACCCCATCTAAAATTACTGCATGAACCCCCTCCCTTCACTTCCGAAAAACAGAGTAGTCATAAAGAGAAACTAGCGCATTTGCGATAATTCACATTAATGTTTAAAAAAAAAACCGATTAGTTTACGTCATTTCCGCCGGATAAATGGACTGCATTAGTTTATGCAAAATGTGCTCAACCAATATTTGTCTCTGGGGCCCAAAACACCCCACCAGCATGATAGAACCAAGAAAAACCAACCAGCACAGTTAAGGGTTAATGCCATTGTAAACGATTATTATTGGGAGTCCCGGAGTTTGCAGTGGGGCTTTCGCACTATTCCAGGACATGGACAGGCCTGTCCCACACCAGAACCGAATTGTTTTAATGCGTTAGTCGGAAATTGCACTGAATACCACCCCAAGGAGAATTTAGTTGCAGTGAATGTTGCTGTTGCTGTACTAATGCTATTATCACTTTAAACTCTTCAGAGTTGGGAAGTGGTAGACCGCGACGTGGCCACCTACACACAGGATATGACACCTGTCATTTTAGCCGCTCATAAAAATAATTACGAAATCTTGAAAATCCTTCTGGATCACGGGTTCATGCTTCCCTCACCACATGATGTTAAATGTGGGTGTCAAGCATGTGTCATATCGAGCTCCGAAGACAGTCTACGTCATTCTCGTTCCCGCATCAACGCCTACACCGCCTTAGTCAGTCCATCCCTCATCTCTCTAACAAGCACGGATCCCATCTTGACGTCATTCAAGTTGAGTAGAGAACTTAAGCGACTCAGCATCATGGAAAACGAATTCAAAATGGAATATCAAGTAAGGGACATTTCTGAGGCGACCATTCAGATCGCCTTCAAAACTCTTCAGGGCAGAATATGGGACACATTTTGTATCTCTCCAGCAGTAGCAATATTTCTGCATATTCAATGATAGATGTCATAATTTCAAACGACAGATCTTACGCGATCAAGTGGAAGACTTCGTCACCAACCTCCTCAATTATGCAAGGACCTCGGAGGAATTAAGCACCATATTGAATTATGACCCATACGAATGCGACGAGACGAACAACTACGAAGATGATCGGATTGGGCTTACCAGACTCAGAATGGCAATCAGATACGACCAGAAAAAAGTAAGTTGCCACTTTTGTCCTGTTCTGTCAAACGTCCTCGTCCCATCATAGTAAAACATCGACTTTCTTCTACTCTCCTCACAGTTCGTAGCACACTCCAATGTCCAACAGCTGTTAGGAACAGTATGGTATGACGGTATGCCGGGATTCCGCCGAAAATCCATCTTTGGACAATTCAAGGAAATGTTCTGTATTGCCTGCATGTTCCCCATAAACGCCATCGCCTACATAGTGGCACCAAACGCATGTTGTGGACATCGGATCAGAAGACCCTTCGTCAAATTCATCAATCATTCCACTTCCTACTGCATTTTCTTGTGTAAGACATCTTTCAGCACACCACTTTCTGTGTAGAAAAATAGACACTATTGAAAATGTTAATTACGACGCCGAAAAAGAAACTCATGTCCCTATAAAAAAAGCTATGTACAAGATTTATCAATTTTATTTCTATTTAGTGCTTCTCGTATTGGTGTCCCAAAGATTTGAAAACGTAGTCCTGGAATTAATGGGTCGTGAAGATCGTCTGGGAGTAGATAGGGGTGCTCCACCAAGTTACGTAGAATGCCTCATTACGATATATGTCATCGGTAAACACAATTGGATACTTTCGAAAATAGGGTCGGCCCTAGGAAAGGAAGAGTCCAACATAACACGGAGAGCATCAGGTATAACCCTATGCCAGTAGTGGCGAACCTGTGACCCACCATGCAATTTTAAGTGACCTGAACGAGAACCTGGACCTGGCGGGCTAGGACCTGCACACCCGACCCTGCCACAGGCGGGATAAGGGTATTCATTATTAATCATAATTTTTTGATTCATAAAATTAAATAGAGCTTGCACCTGACCCACGGACAACCTTTTGTTTGTTTTTTTTTTTTTGGTCATATTGTGACCCGTCTTTAAAAAAAGGTTCGCCACCACTGCCCTATGCCCTCCCCATCTTTTCGTTGGTGTTTTAGGGTCCTTCAACTACAACGCTCATTAGAGCCCCGCCCACTGCGTAGCTCTGCGTAGTCTGTCTGCTATCACCCTCCCCATCGACTAATGCCTAGTTCCGTATGATCATGCAGTAGTGCTAGTAGCGTCGACCCTGACGACACTGGAAAAAAAGGTGGCGACGTCACGACGCAACTTTAAGATTTGCAGAACGTCTTTGCAACGAAAGCGCAAATAACGCAAATAGCGCCAGCGGCGTCACTTGGTGACACCACTCACACCATGACAAATGGGGTGACACCAAAGCAGAAGAAGCGGATTTTTTTCGGAAGAGGGGGGGGGTGACGCCAACCCTAGCGACGCCACTGAATAGCGCCAAGCAAGCGAAGCTACGTCGTGATTGGCTGACTGCTGAGCTGTCTGCTTCAAAAATACAGATTGTGACGTCTGTTTGACGTGATTCCAAGCAACATACACTAAATTAAGGAATTGCGCTAGCGCTACTTCATCCAGCGCTAGTAGGAAACGTCATCAAAATTTACAGCGTCAATGCTACTAGCGCCTGAAAGTGGTGATACGGAACTAGGCATAAGGCAACTATTCTTTTAAGTTTGTGAATCGCATGAACCTCGTATGGGGTACATCGAGAAAGAGACACAACTTCCCACGTTCAACGCTCAGGATAATCGAAAGCTAATTTTAAAAATAAGGCTAACTACTTTTTCATAAAACCTGGTAATTGAACGCTAGCAGAAGTTTCCGAACTAAGGCCGGCCCTATTCATGGATACAATAGTTGAGTTTGATGTGCGTCCTACAGTGGTAGTTTTTTTCTTTGTAGGATTCATTTGGGGAGAACTGAAACAAATGGTCAATACAGGGCCAGCAGATTACTTCAGTGACACTTGGAATATGATGGACTCAATCACCAACTGTCTATACCTGACATGGATTGGGTTTCGATTAACTTCCTGGTACAACGTAAGTCTATTAATATTATCAATGTAAAGCACAGTGGCGTAACTTGGGGCAATGAGGTCAAATTGCCTCAGGCGCCAGACAAAGCGCCACCCTGGATGTGCCTTGTCCGCCTTGCTGGAAATCAACCGCTGAAACACAGTAGAGAGATTTATTACAACGTCGATGCAGGCATGCAATAGCATACACCAGCGATTCTCAACCACTGTGCCGCGGCACTTTAATGTGCCGCGAGGTCGGGTACCCATCTTGTCCCTCTGACTGGACACAAGGGCGATATATTGGACAGCGTTTTCCCACAGCCGGTTGCCAACTAAAGCTGCAACTCCTATGCTAGTTATCGTCTTTCTACTGTGCGTTGGGACATTCCACCGAAGACAGGGGACGAGCTCCTGCACCTGGAAATTTAGGTCCTCTACCCGTTCCATAATAGAGAGGGTTCTTCCACGTGCAGATGCTATCGTACACCACACGGGACCTCGGTTTTACTTCTCACCCGAAAGACGGTGCACTCAGGGCTTCTCTCTCGCCCGAAGAAAGCCAACCCACCTCGGTCCAGTATTGAACCAAAAACTACTGACAGTTACCGAACGCCACCGAGGCAAGTTTTTGCATAGGGTGCCCCGAAATGTGTCGTTGTTAGTGTGCCGCCAAATTTTGAAATTAGTAAAAGTGTACCGTGGCGAAAAAAAGGTTGAGAATCGCTGGCATACACAAACCACGTGACTAGCGTACGAATTTAAATAAAAGTGAGTCTCATTGTAGCGTTTCTGCAACGGCTGATACATGAGTGCCACCTAATGAAAGACCTCCTTCATTGTCAGCCATTTTTTTGTTTCGTCAGCTGTGTCAAACGTACACCAGAGCAGTGGCGGATCCAGGATTTTCGCCGGGGGAAGGGGGGGGGGGGGGTTGAGCCATTACAGGGTGGGGTTGAGCCAAAGCTCGCATATATTATGCAAATTAGTTTATATGAGCATAGGGGAGGTTGCAACCCCAAAAACCCCATCCTGGATCCACGCGTGCACCAGAGCATATGCCTGGCAAAACATACACTCAGCTTGACGCACACAATGTTCGTGTTTGTGCAGTTGACGGTTCGTCTGCATTGTGTAGCATATGCTTGCAAAAAGCGTTGCAATAAAACTCCCTAAGGCTGCAGTTACAGTGGATGCGACTTCTGACGGATTCGTCAGAATAATCAAATAATGAAAAGAATATGAGAGTGTTTACATTGCTTGCGAGCCCCTCGTCAGAATTGTCCATAGTTGATTGTTCTGACGAATCCGTCAGGATGCATTTTCGTCAGAAGTCGCATCCACTGTAACCGTAGCCTTATGTCTGTGCGATGACTAACAGCAAATAAGAAATGCCTACATACGTGTACCATGTCTGTTCAGGACAAGCAACAGAGAAGGGGGGTCGCTTCGAATGCCTGTTGCCCGGGGCGCCACAACTGAAGTTATGCCACTGGTGAAGCAACTACGGAAAATGGGAACAACATCTACAAGTTATCATCTCTAAATATGCTTTCTTAAGGTTCGTCACGAAGTTCTGGCAGGGTTAACGAAACAAATACGAAGAGAAAATTGGGATGCCTTTGATCCAATGCTGATATCTGAGGGTGTATTTGGAGCCGCTAACATCTGCAGGTCCTAACATCTAACATACGGGGCACCCACCCTCCCTTTCTTTTATCTTAAATATTCTTGATTACCATCTGAAGTCAAATTACCAGTATTAGATTATCGCTTAATATTCAATCTCTCTCTTGTTTCTCAGTTTTTTGAAGATGGTTCCTATATTTTCCACAAGCCAGCATCTTGGTCCGATTCAAATCTCGCTTGGGCGAATGGTACTCGATATTTTGAAGTTTTTCTTCATCTACGCTCTTGTCCTGTTCGCCTTTGGATGCGGCATGAATCAATTACTGTGGTACTATGCTGACATGGATCGCCAAAAGTGCTATGGCTTAAATAATCCAAATCTCCCGAGTCCTTCTGAAGACCAATCATGCGAAATATGGAGGAGATTTGCTAAGTACTGACAACATTTATGATCGTTATCATGAGATAAAGCCAGTGGGACAGACGGCCCACACCGCTCTTCTCAATCACTAACATTTTCAACAATTACTTTTTTCGTTTCTTTTTTTTCAGTTTATTTGAAACTTCCCAGTCTCTATTTTGGGCGAGTTTTGGACTAGTAGACCTCAAAAGTTTCGAGCTCACTGGAATACAAAGTTACACTCGTTTTTGGGGAATGCTCATGTTTGGATCTTATTGCGTGATCAACGTCGTCGTGTTACTCAATCTCCTAATTGCTATGATGAGCAACTCTTACCAGCTCATTTCGGTTCGTATAAAACTCTAGTCTTTTTAAATGCAACATTAAATTGTTGGACCGAGGCAACAGTCCTTTTGCCCACCGGCGAACTTAAAACTAAATCTCATTTTATTTAAATCACGAAACAAAAAAAGGAAAAATCTGACACTGAATGGAAATTTGCTAGAAGTCGATTATGGATAAGTTACTTCGAAAGTGGAGCCACGCTGCCCTCTCCATTTAACATCATCCCAACTCCGAAAAGCTGCATGCGACTACTGGGCATCGGGCGGTGTTCAGAACGGCATTCAATACAAGCAAGTGACGATTTTCTTACAATCAATAATAGTTTGAGATGCGTTTTACTTCTCATTCGTATTAGCCGCCGGGGGTTGTAATATGTTTAATAATTATAAAATGAAACTTTTACAGGTCCAAAAAGGTGTTTCTAATTCTAATTGAATACACTGCAACCAGCCCTGATAGGCCAAATTGGCAGTGGAGAGAATAACTCTCATCCCTAAGTTATAACTCTGAAACCTGAGGAACCTGAAGCATAGCATCTATTCTCCTATCCATTCCATACCTGCTATAATGGCGCCTCCTTTCAGAAAGTATCCTTACGAGGAAATGATCCTGGGAAAAAACAAAGACCAGTAATATGAATGTGTCCATGTCCTGATCTCCTTCAATTTGAATGGATGATCATTTGTCGCCCTATACACTACAAGGGATAAGCTGCCAACTGGAAGACCCTCGTGCCCTATCTTCAACAGTCTGTTAAAAAGATTAATGCTGTCAGATACCCGCTTCTAATGTAGTGAATCTCAACCTAATTCTCTGATCTTGGCCGAAACACTTAGTCTACAAGAGACAAGTCCTGTCTAAAGGGAGACCAAATTTGACTACAGTATTCCAAAATTCGGCGTACCAGGGAAAATTAGGCTATTTTACGTCCTTTGTGCTTTCCCCCAGCATCCTTCTAACCAAATGGAGGGCACACAGCCTTCCCAATCACAGAACAATTTGCATTGTTTTGTAATGAATTGACTAATGTCCTGAAGTTGGTAACATCAATCGCAGAAAAAAAACTTATAAGATTGCAAATTAGGATCTACCCTAAAGTTAGAAAACTTTATCTGTCTACCATGAATGTTGCCTAAATTCCATGTGATAGAAAATGTCTAACTGGAGCATCACCATTCCTAAGCCTCTACAAGACAATAGTAGAGTGGAGTATCTATTAGAGTCCATTTGTACCAAGAGCCCACGGCCCCAGGCACAAACGTCGGCTAATGTTTTATTTAGCGACGCCCGAGAGTGACTCCTACCCCTGGGGAACTCGAACCCGGAACACCCTTGTCGGATAGAATCAGGATCTAAGGAAGAATTAATGTATTGTAAAATACAAATTCAAACCAGACATCTAAGGACAATGACATAGGGCTAGGCTAATTCCCTGTAGTTTGAAAAATGTTGGAAAAAAATAATAACAGGAATAGTTGCTACCCTGCCTATTTCATCTTCGTGATAAAATAATCAATTGCTTGTCCTTTCTTCTCATCAGAGTCGTAAGAAGCAGAACCAACAGGCTAAATATCAAGTAAGTGTGCCACTTGTTATTATCTGACTTGTGCTTAATAGTGAGTGAACAATCAGATAGCACCTGAGAGAGGAATTGGTAGGTAGTGTGCTCCTATCAAACAATATGATCCCATCGCATGTTGCAGAAAGTGATGTGCAATATCATTCGGCGCTACATTACACGAGAGCAGCGCAAACACGAACAACAATCGATTAACGAGGACGACATCAATGAAGTGAAGCAAGACATCAACTCCTTTAAATACGAACTGCTCCATGTTCTTCGACACAACGGGATGGACTGTTCCTCGCCGGGTTTGTGTTCCATTGGGCATTTGACTTATAGTTACCTGTTACGTTGTAATCTTTAAATGAAGTCTTGCGACTCATCCTTGCTTAAAACCCCGCGTCATTTCAGAGACTTTGCATCATCGCCCAGCGGAAGAGCATTCAATCGACTCGAGTATGGCGAGCTGTTCGGGTAGAAAAGAAAGGGTTAAAGAGCGAAGGCTGATGAAAGGCTTCAGCATCGGGGTAGTCGATAGCTATAGTGCAGACCATCTAAAAGACGAGAGATCGGGCGGCGCACCCACATGGGCATCAAAATTAGGAAATCCACTGCAATGGAAACCTCAAACCACTTGGGGCATGCTATTGGCAACAGCCACTCGTTTAACAGTGGAGAAGCTCCGATCAGGTGCTGCAAAAAAAGATGCTCACCACCTAGAACCACCCGAGGTTGTCTGTCTCAACGCTGAGAACCAACAACCTGAAAATCACGAGGCAGAGCCCGAGATACTCAAGGCAATACGAGTAGACAGACCTATTGTTATCAATCCACTTGGAAGAAGAATTTTGGAACTGGCAAAAGAGTTAAAAGACAAGGACCAGTCACTTGCTTCTCAGTCAAATTTGACCACGAATATTCATTTATCATCTACAACGTCACTTGAAGACGTGTCTGTTAAAGAAACTGACACAAGAGGTTGGTTTTGAATTTTGATTACAGTAGAACCTCCAAAATTGACCACCCCTATATGTTGACCACCTCCCTAAGTTGACCAAATTTTCACAGACTGGATGTGCACCACATTAATTAATAGATGACCAACCTCCCCATGTTGACCACCTCTGTAAGTTGTATGTTGCCCACTATGACTATGACACATAATATTGATTTAACCTCCATAAGGTGACCCCTTGTTATCCCTTGTGCCAGACAAGAGCCTTGTTAAGGGCGACTAATACAAGATTGAAAGAGTATCCAAGGAACATTTCACTGGATTGCTTAGCACTAGCTCTTCTTGGGGAAAGCTAAAGAAATTAGTGATTGGTAAGTCAGCAAATTCATGTGCATTTAAGAAATTGAAGACCACCCTGTAACATGGAGATCAAACAAATGTGCATGGATGACTGCTGCCCTGTTTGAAGAACAGGTAAGGGGTGTGGATCAAGAAATGAAGAAGAAATGATCTATCCTACTAACAGTAGACAACTGCCCTGATGAACTGCAAGTCAGTCACTTGACAAATTTGACACTTAACTTTCTTCTTCCAAATGCAACTAGAAACAATGTTGACATGTTTTAGGAAAGTTGGATTTATCACAATCCAACAGACAACATTTTGGCCTCATACAGCCCATCTTCCATGGCAGAATTTTAAGAAGTAACCTTTGAAAGTACTGTTGAAATGGGCAATGAAGTGTAAACCTCTAATGAATCTGATGCAGCTAACTGCTGGGGGGGGGGGGACATAACCCCCAACTACCAGATAAATGGTATTGGGGGCTAGCTATGCCGATGCACTAGCAGTAATAGTTTTGATTATGTAGCATTTCATACAGTTATATCCAATAAAAGCAATAATACCCATGTATCAGTACAGTACACCTAGTTCTCCATAAGTTGACCACCTCCCTATGTTGACCACTTTTCTTCCGCCCTTGGGTGGTCAACTTACAGAGGTTCTACTGTATTTTCTAGACCTCAGATTTCATTAAAGTTATAAACAACATTACAACACTGTAATACAAATAGGCCTATAAGAAATTGTATGAGGCTACTATGTAGATTTCATAGAAGATTGACGTAATTTATATAACATAGAGTAAAATGGCATACAATAATAAATTTAACACTGTACTAGGTTCGTAAGCTCCATTAGGTTTCAATATTGTCTTAAACAGGTAAAATACTGTAATTAAATGGTGAGACTTAATGAACATCGACTTCATCTGAGATGGATGAAAGTGAGACTAGACTTCGAAAAGTTAAAAGTAAAGCGGAAAGGTATTATAGTAGTTCAATTGATACCCTTTTATTCCGCAACAATTAATAACTTCAGATTATTCAATTCACTTGGAAAATGACGACGTTGTAAATAATAGCTCAAGACAGTGATCAATAAATGTGTTAAAATATAAAGATGATAGCCAGAAAAATGCATTCTTTCCTGTGCGTGTGTGTATGGGTTTTAATGAATAGAAATAATATTTAATGATCTCCCCTGAATGGTGGCAACGCAATTTCACACGGCAAGAATTCAGATGACATCGTTTCATAACTTAAAATGCATTACACTGTATATTTACTCTGAAAAAAATGTAAATAACTTTATATAACTTACAAATTTACCGCCTGTGGAGACCTTCTCAAGCGTACTTATTACGTCATCCAACATCGTCACCTACACGGCGCTAAAGCCACCTTCTCTTTTTGACTTTGCAACTCGACGCTCCCTGTGGCGTATAAAGTCTTGAGCAATCCCATTTTAACTTTCTTCCATTATATTTTAATTATTTTATTACGGATAGATTAGCCTATACGGTATGAGGCCTCAAAAATTAAAGAAATTTCATACTATCAAGCTGAGGAAAGTCCATTTCTTTTGAAATTAGGCTGTAGTTTGTCATAATGCCAGTTAAACCTAGAGTGCATTGTTGAACCCTTAAGTGGGCGCATGGGGTCACAGCCAATTCAAATGCAAAAAAATATAGAAAGCATTATTTTTCAAACCTCTCATACCCAGTAGCTTCACATTTTCGATTGCCATTGCTAATTCTGTAGTGCTTTAGCTGCTGCAACATGCAGAAATGCAGTTCTAGTGAGTTTGACCCCATGTGCTCATGTAACTTTCCTCCTCAAAAGGATTTTTCATGTAATGCCATAACATTTTTAATATTTTATAATAATTTCCCAAACACGCACTTGTAAATTAGGTTTTTTTTCTTTTATGATTATGATAATTTTGTAATGAAAGTTCATCTCTTCATTAAAATAGTAAACATTATGTATTATCATTTGTAGCTGTTATGCTTCAAAACCACTTGGTTAATTTAATATTCATAATTAAATGTGGGGTCTCTGGTGACCCCATGCACCCAATTGTGTGATTTTCTCAATGAGCCCACTTAAGGGTTAAGGCAAATTCCAAAATGGATATAAATTACTTGGTGTGAGGTAGTCCAAAACTGAGCTGAATGGCAACATTAAGAGAATAAAATACAAAAGACGTTTAAGTCAGTGCCCAAGCATCTATTGCAGAGGTGGCCAAAACGGGGCTCTTCTGCGTTCAATTTACTGAACCTTAATTGCTAACCTTCCAAATACTTGCACTATTACTAGCTATTGGTCTCATAGATTAACAAATTTAATATTTAATATAAAATATAATTTTCAAATTAGATGATCATTATATTTCCCGTAACAGTCTACACAAATAATTTCTTGATGTTATCCACAGATGACCTCCAAACGTATTGCATAGGAATATTGTCATACGATGAATCTCATAAGGGAAAAGGGCACAAATCCTTCTATTTCTGGGTCTCGACGGCCATGAAATTCACATATGGTCTTCAGTACTCATGTGTATTTATTTCATTTCACTTAGAAATGCAAAACTGAGAATGAATTCAACATCTAAAAAGAAACTTACATTCTTACTAATTATTATTAGTCCAATGGACTTCAGAACCCTAGAAAAATTCAAAGTGCTATAAAGTTTAAAATGACCACCTGCTTCATAAGTTATTTGGAAGGCTTTAAAAGGGTATTAGGAGATTCAGGGGCAGCAAAATTTTCATAAATGGCTCTCAGTTACTGAAGGCCTGGTCACCCCTGGATCTATTGTATCGATACAGTAACCACCAAGTCGTGTGAATACCAGTTTAGATTACCTATTCAAAGGTATAGGCCAATATTCTTCTGCTGCCCACACTAACACATACAGTAAAACAGGAACTTCACCTACAGCAAACAAAAAAGGAAGCGAAATAGTTTTTAAATTTATTTACTATTATTGTTACAATTTTCCGATTACCGATATTTGTTCCTGAGGGCCAGTAGTGTCGGGATACGGACTATTTAGGAAACACCACATCAATTTAAATGCAATTAAATACTCTTCATAACGTTCATTATTGTTTATTACGATTGACAATCAACTTCTCGAAATGCTCCAACTGTGGGTCGTTATAGACTTTTTATTTAAATAACTGAAAATAAATTATAGCCTCTTTGCAATAAATAAGCACCCAATTTTAGGTAAAATTCATAATTAACAGACCTTATAAATCCTTTTAAATTAAACAATGCTACGGGACTAGAAATACACAGTAGAGCAACATTTTCCGTTATTATTAAAACAAAATATCACTAACCATCAAATCATTTCTGAGCAAAATAGAAACATGTATCATTATAAGAATATGAGCACGTTTTGAAAGAGCTATGATTTCTAAAACTGCTCTCTAAGGGAAAACTTTTATTGCTGAAGGAATCTATTCAACAGTAAAAACTTGCTCGATTATTAAATTTAACTCCATATCTAAATAAATAGTATTCCATTTGGGCCATCTAGTTGCATAAGATTAATTACTGGCATTTTATAGCCGGTAATTTCTTAGAGTGAGAGGCTGCATAACATTCAACAAAATATATCTATATTATCTTTTCCTCAAGATAATGCTTTATCTAAATATTTGGTAACTGTTCATCGCTTTATATCAGGAAATAATCTTTTATAAATATCAACAAGGTCAAACACTCATTTTATCAATCGATCACAGATTCTAATAAAAAATAAGGTCAGTAATGCTACTGACAACCCCCGAATACAATTGACAGTCATCATACTGCAAAAATAACTGATCCAACAAAATTGCTCCAAGTATTCTCCATAGTATCGCAACAATGTAACAGAATGACAATCAGCAATCATATATTATCTTCTCACTAATAAAATATATTTAAATGGAATACTGTGGTTTTTTTTTTTTTGCTTTTTGCTAAGTCATATTTTTATCACAGCAACTAGATGATACAGAAAACCAAACGTACCATTATTGATGAAATATCATGGGAATGTTGTAACTTTATCATCAATTCTAGCTGATATCTTTACTAGCAAAGTCCTCTTCTTTCAAATTGCGTTCATCATTATTATACTCATCCGAAAAATCATCAGACTTATGAAAATCTTTGGTCACCAACTGAAAAAAAAACCAACACAAATGAGTTTAACGGTTCCAAAATCCTTTCCTAACAGCTTTAAACATACTTGTGTTAACTTCATTAGAGGTAATGATACTTGTTCGGGATTAAGCCAAGGCTTTACATCTGGATTATGCCTCGATTTCCACTCCTCGTATTTTAAGCACGCCATATATAGATTTTTGGCCACCTTCAACAAATAACAATATTTATAAACAACAGAAAATACGTGTTAACACCAATATCTAATGATAAATACCTTAGGTGCAAATATCTGAGAGAATTTGTTTACTAACCACGGTGGAAGTGATCCTATCCATAAAATTAAAGTTGTTAAAACAGTTACTTGTCTAACGAGTGTCAAATTCAAAGTGGTACCTTTTGGATCACATTGGGAAACATAACACATTTCACAGCCACTTGGTGCTGGCCTCACCAAAAACCCAGTTAAGAAGGAAATGGCACGAATAAAGCTCTGTTTAGGTGGATAGTTCTGTAAGGAACAGTTATTATTGTTATCAAGTCACCATCAAAAAAACAACACCAGAAGTGTAGTATCACCTCTAAAAATACTGAATGGTTCATAATGTAATACTCATTTTCAGTACGACGCCATGAACGTTGTAGAACAAAATCTCTGTTTTTTAAAGGTGTTGGACTTTGTACTGCAAAAACATAATTATTTGTGAATCAAATAAAAGAGGCCATTACAAAATGACATCACAGAACAACAATCTACCCTCTCCCCCCTCCCTCCATGTACGATACTCAAAAATACAAATAATGTGCAAATCAAAACGACATGTAACACACGAAATTTTAATGAACAAATTCTTAATTTGTAATTTATGACAAACGTCAACACTCAAAACGAACGATTAAACAGACACCTGATTAAAATTCAAACCTGCATAATATCCTATATCGTTATTTGAGTCTAAATAACCAATATCATAACCTTCAATCATATACGTGTCCCACGTTTTTCTGAAGTCTGGGTCGAATAATACATCATACAACACGGAAGGCTTCACATTTTTGTAAGTTGCGTGTACCTAGTAAAATTGTAAATTATTGATGTATAATGTCCCCACGTTTATTATGATGGGGTTGTTATGATAGTCTGTATAAACACGACTTTGAAGACACAAATGAACGAGCTGCACCTCTTTTGACGTTAACACGCTTAATTTAATACTGGTTACAATTAGGAACAGCTCACTCTTCATGTCATTATGCACACCTTAATCATTTTAAAATCTGTCTGCTGCGTGAATTTCGACCAAACCTTCGTGCCGTTCTTGTCATAGTCCTGTCTCCATCCGTCATTGGAATCCATGATAGTCTTCAACTTATTAAAATCTTCATCGGAAGCTATCTTAGCAGGGCTAACCTCCATTTCCGTAGATGACTTATTGCAAAATAATACAATTCCACGTTGGGGTTCATCTAGGTTGATAAAAAATCACATAACTTACTTAACAATCATCAATCGCTTAGCACCGCCCAATTACTGTACAGTACTTTATTCATTATATCACAATAGTGTCGTCAACACAAGACTACTACAGTACTGCATTTAGCGTTTGAATTACCCTCTACCGGCAAAGGTGACATTTAGTACCTAAGTTTACCATCTTCGTTAACAGAGGACGCCGAGGACGAACTCCGCGCTGAGTCTGTGGGATAAAGCCGTGCCCTGCCAATTCTGCCCTTGTGACTGGGGAGTTGAGTGTTGTCTTAATTGCCGCGAATCTTAATTACAAGAGATGCCTACTTTCAATTCAGGAAATACCGAGTTAGATGGCAAGATTAACGAGTGGCTGAACTGGGATAAGGTAAGCTGGTTAACCATACTTTTATTCACAATTATCACCAAAGATGCTGATCTTCAAATGTTAGCCTTATGTCAAGATGTTTTCTTCTGGTCAAGGTGACATTGAAGACGGTGTCTGCCGGTTTAGTAAACCCCTTCTGATGAAATGATAACCAATTATTTCATTAGCAAGGCATTATGTTATTAATTTGGATGACGTTAATGCGAAATGTAGCAGAATGTTATAGCATTTCATCGTTATTGTACTCAGAATGATGGAACTCGTCGAGAGATTGAAAATTTAATTGAAAATGGGGATTTTACCACTCTGCAACAACTACTACTCAACCGTCTCACTTTCGGGACCGCCGGTTTACGTGGGATCATGGCTGCAGGATATTCCCGAATGAATGATCTAGTTATCATCCAAACGAGTCAGGGCCTGGCAAAATATGTGGAGTCTACATGTCCAAATGCTAACGACGGAGTGGTCATTGGCTTTGATTCACGACACAATAGCGAAAGGTATTATGACATTGATTGTTAAACAATAAAATCTGACACATCAGTCCGTTAGGTAATTATCCACTTTTATCACAGATTCGCCCATTTAGCTGCTGCAGCCTTTCTAGCCCTCAATATCCCAGTTTACCTGTACTCAAAGATGGTGGCAACTCCTTTTATTCCATATGGCGTTGTTAAATTCGGTACGGCTTGTGGCATAATGGTTACAGCATCTCATAATCCAAAAGACGACAATGGTTATAAAGTTTATTGGTCGAATGGCGCTCAGATCATACCACCGCACGACAAAGGTATTCAGCTGGCCATCGAGAAAGATCTTCAACCTTGGCCAGGTGCCTGGGACTGGCAAGCTGTGAGGGCCAATCATTTGTGCAAGGACCCGTTACCTGACGTAATGCAGACGTATTTTGAAATGCTTCAAGATGAGGTTATATATAGGTAGGTATGATTGCTGTCTCAATCATTATTTCAAAGTTAACTTCGTCATTTTGACGTTTAATTTTCAATTAGGGACATTAATGCCAGCACGCCGTTGAAATTCACTTTTACTCCCATGCACGGCGTTTCACACGAATTTATGAAGATCGCATTTGAGCGTTGCAGTTTGCCACCTTTCATACCTGTTAAAGAACAAGTAAGTCGAACACTTCAAAGATTATCATCATATTAGCTGATGTATCCGACTGACCTCGAGTTGGCATTATCCACAGAACGGCTGATTGCGTTGGACACACCAGTTCTCGTCTGATCACTGAAGTTAAGCAACGCAATCCTAGCTAGTACTGGTAGTCGCCGACTTACGACTGTTCAACTTTACGACCAGTTTGGTCGTTGACGACCCATAGCCAATCAGCAGTGATGAAAATCATCACACCCTTCTCAAGCCCGTGGCTGGGTCCGGTCTGCGGGTTCCAATCCTCCACCCCCGCTCCATCTGCAACAGGACCCCATCCACCCCGCCATAAAGTCCACTCCACCATAAAATATGCAATAATAATTAAAGAAAATTATGATAAAATATGACTTAAAGATTTATATAACCATTCACAGTACAGTACTAGAAGCTTCAAGGTGCAGGTGGGTGTGCATCAAGGGTCAGCACTTGGCCGATATTTATTCACTCTAGTCATGGATGAGCTGCTGGCAGGATTAGGGGAATGGGCCCCTCAGTGCTTGATATTTGCCGATGATGTGGGAAAGCTTGTAGAGTCCAAAGAGGAGGCACAAGACCTACAAGACGACGATATAGCTAGGCTATATGGTCCTGTGTTGGGCCGTGAGGATGGACCATGAAAGGGGAATGCAAGTGGCTGAGATGTGAATGCTGCGCTTCATGAGTGGGGTGTCGCGAGCAGATAGGATCCGAAATGACCATGTTAGAAGTAGTCTGGGGGTGGATGAGGGAGAGTAGGTTGAGGTGGTGTGGGCATGTCATGAGGAGGAGGAGGAGGAACTAGTTAGGACCATCGTGGGACTGCGGGTAGTCGGGGGCACCAGTGGGAGGGGAAGACCAAAGCGGATGTGGGAGCAGGTGGTAAAAGAGGACATGGTTGTGTGCGTGGTGGATGGGGGACCTGGTTGGAGATAGGCGGGGGTGGAGGATTGGAACCCGCAGACCCGACCCAGTCATGGGCTGAAGAACGTTGTGATGATGATGATTTCACAGTACAGTACTGTACATATAGCCTACTCAACTTGCGACCAAATCGTGTTACGACCGGCCTGTCGGAACCAATTGTGGGGGTAAGTCGACGACTACCAGTACTAACATGGGTGGCCGCTTGAGGAAAACTGGGTATTGCTAATACCCGAAAATCGTCGCATCAGTGTGGTGTTTGTGCAGTCTCTGCATTAGAACTATGCAGTGGACGGGTCTCTAATAACCTTGTAGTTGAAGTGCCTTGTCCACTAACCGTTTCGGTGACTAGCAATTGTTGATGAGAACCTCACATTCATGTTACTGGTTAATCATGGCGAATATTGGAGCAAAAAAAACACTGAAGCAATATTTGCATACATTAAAGTTCGTCTGAAATTACCAATATGTTTATAACGCCGCCGCTCGATGAATCGTCCAAAACTGTTAGGCAATCATCAATTAATTAATCATGCGAAATTTCATTTAAAATTATTTATAAATTGTAATACTCCTGTTGGTTTGTAGATTGTCCCTGATCCTGATTTTCCAACAGTCAAATTTCCAAATCCAGAAGAAGGAAAAAGTGCTTTGGTGAGTGCCATGTTTATTACGTTCAGAACTCGTCTAATAATTTTCCCCTGACGTTCAGTTTCAAGTGGAGAGTCCCATACTTTGGTAACCTCGAACTCGGAACGTAACAGCATTCATGATATTTTATGTTCTTTGTTAACAGGATTTGTCAATAAAAACAGCAAATGAAAATGACAGTACTATTATTTTGGCAAATGATCCGGATGCTGACAGATTGGCAGTTGCAGAAAAGCAATCGAGGTAAGGGTTCTCTGTTGGTCATTCACAAGGTCAGTCGCACTGTTTTATTGCGACTCGTGTTGAAGAACGCATGACTTGGTTTTCACTAAAGTAGATTATGTCAGATACAGCTATTAGAAATTTTGGAGAATGCTACATAGGAACTGCAAGCAATATTATTCACGTTGTGCCCTTGTCATGCCCTTGATCACAAGGCGAAAATCAACTGTCATTAATACCATATTAATCAGAAATTAAACGTTTTGTTTCCCGAAGTGGCGAATGGAAAGTTCTTACGGGAAATGAAACCGGTGGACTGTTAGGATGGTGGCTATGGCACCGTTACCGAATACAAAATCCTTCATCAAATGGTAACGAATCATTTCGCAGTAGGTGTTGTGGACAAGAGATTACATCGACTTTTTTTTAATATATAGCATCGGACGTCTACATGATAGCAAGCACAGTTTCATCTAAGATTTTACGAGCTATTGCTGCCAAGGAAGGGTTCAACTTCATTGTGAGTAGCTCGGCAAATTAACCATATTATCAAGCATCTTGAATATCTTCGTGATTTCCAATTGCACATTCATGGCAAAATTTTACTACATTTATTTATTTTGGCTTTATGTATTCAGAACTCATTTCATCATCATACCCTTATCCCGCTTGTGTCAGGGTCGGGTCTGCGGGTTCTAGCCCTCCACTCCCGGCTATCTTCCACCAGGTCCCTGTCCACCCCCTACACTGCTAAACCTTACGAACAACCGGCTTCCACGTCTGCTTCGGTCTCCCCTGCTCCGGGTGCTCCCCACCATCTGCATCCCAGAAATGTAACGGAGCTCTTCCTCCCCTCTTCTCATTGTGTCCATACCACCTCAACATATTCTCCCTCATTTTTTCCGCGATGTCCCTCACCCCCAGGCTACGTCTAATATACTCATTCCTAACTATCAGCGCTCGACATCCCGCTCATATACCGCAGCATTCGCATCTCGTATTCAGACCCGTTTAATCCTAGAATCACAACCAGGAGTAAAAACGACTCCAGCTCGTTGTTTTACTTCAATACCTTGCCAGTAGTTTGTATATTGGCATTTCCTATAAGGTGTATCCTTTCAATGTTTTTTCGATAATTTTAAAAATGTTCGGGAGGAAATTGTACTCCGTTTTTGCATGTCAGCGAATAGGCGCAGACTTTCAGAGCGATTTTGATGACAGTTTAGTGAATCGAACATGAGATGAAGTAAATGATTATTGTTAAAGGATTTACCAAATTAATTTTGTGTTTATAAAAAATGAAGAAAGTTTTTGATTTAAGGCAGTAAAATTGCCTCCAGGTTGTGATTTAACACAAGCTTTTGGGTTGTGATTCTAGGGTTAAAAAACAAAAATGTGACACTGAACATTTTAAAGACCTCGAAAAAAAGCTACTGTTTAAGTGGACCTAATTGGAATCATTCCCCCACCCTTGAAAAGTTGGGTTAGAGAAAAGCTACCATAGATTTCCATTAATGAGTGATATTTCTTTGATATTCTATCATTTAGGAAACATTAACCGGGTTTAAGTGGATGGGTAATAAGGGCTACGAGCTTATGCAACAAGGAAAGACGGTGTTATTTGCATTTGAAGAAGCAATTGGTATGTTGACACTACTGTTGACTAACAGTTCTTAAACGTTTTTGAAACACTCGTGGTTCGCATCAGTAAAGCATGAATTTTGGTATTTGAATTTCTCTTTTTGATTTTTATCAAAATCTTTTAACCTTCACAGGTTTTATGTGTGGCAGCACGGTTTTGGATAAAGACGGAATGAGTGCTGCGGTAAAAATTGCAGAGCTTGCTGCATTTCTGGATACAAAAGGCTTAACACTTACACAGCAGATTAACAAGATTTATGAGGAGTTCGTTAGAATTACTTACTCTACTATGAACTTATCTATATTTCATAGAGTATTATATGTGCTGATTGTGTCTTACTTAGATATGGCTATCACGTCAGTCGAAACTCTTACTTCATTTGTTATGATCAAGCAATAATTTCATCATTGTTTGAAAGACTTCGAAATTTCAATGGCCCTAACACGGTTCTGATTTCATAATATAGCTAATAAGAAGTCCACATATAATTATACTAATTTTTTGAGTTTTTATGTCGTAACTAGTATCCTACAACGTGTGGACCATTTGGAATACAGAACGTGCGGGACTTGACAACTGGCTATGATAGCAGTTTTCCTGATAAAAAGGCCGTAAGTATACCTTAGACTTTACCAGAACTGTTCTATAGGGAAGAAAAAGGGAGCGGCTGTATTGCGTTGGACACACAAGTTCCCGCCTTTTCACAGAAGTTAAGCAACGCAACCCCAGCTAGTACTAACATGGGCGGCCGCTTGGGAACACTGGGTACCGCTAATACCCAAAAATCGTCGCATTACCGTAGTGTCTGGGCAGTTCCTGCATTAGAACTACACAGTGGACGGTTGTTTGTTGGTGTTTTAGGGCCCTTCAACTACAAGGCTATTAGAATAGTTCTTATGCGGAGACGTCACAGACACTACACTAATGCGACAATTTTTGCGTATTAGCAGTACCAGGTTTTCCCCAAGCGGCCACCCATGTTAGTACTAGCTGGGGTTCTGCTGCTTAACTTCAGTGATCAGATGAGAACTAGTGTGTCCAACGCAATTCACTGCTCCTGCAGTGGACGGGGCTCTAATGACCTTGTAGTTGAAGGGCCCATAAACACCAAAAAAAAAAAAACAATAAAAATCTATAGAAATAAAAGGTTCCTGTTTTTTTCATGACTATGAAATAGATTTTGCCATCGAGCAAGTCAAGTCAAATGATCACCTTTACCTTTGAAAACGGCTGTGTGGCAACTTTACGAACCAGTGGAACCGAACCAAAAGTTAAATACTACACGGAATTTTGTGCAAAACCAGATCAATCGTAAGTTATTTGTTCAAATCTTACTTTTATACAGGAGTTGCGTGTTAATTTCCCCACTACTTTTGTTTGGTAAACACATAATGACGCAACGTACCATGTTTCCCCGAAAATAAGACCTACCAAGATTTTTCAAGATGTGCTTAATATAAGCCCTTCCCCGAAAATAAGCCCTACGAGAGCCCTAAGGCAAAGAGCACATCCGTTTTTGTTTCCTGCATCTGATAGGGTGATTGAGCATAGAGCATTGAGTCTAGAGCAGCGATTCTCAACCAGTGTGCCACAAAATTGAAGTAATGTGCTGCCACTGGGAATAGTCATTCTTAAGTGACGTCAGACAAATCGTTTTATCAGTTCTGCCTTCCCAGGAGGGACTGGCTGAAGCAATGGGCATGAATATTACTCGCTAAAAAGCATAGGGCTAGGTTGCAAGTAGCAGGGGAGGGTACCCATCTTGTCACTCCGTGTGGACACAAGGGCGATATATTGCAGTGTTTTCCCTCACCCATTCGCCGACCAAAGCTGCAACCCTTAGCCTTATTATTGTCTCTACTATTCGTTGGGACATTCCACTGTACCCAGGGGGCGATGTCCTACACCTGGAAATTTTGCTTCCGCTACCCGTTCCATAATAGAGGGTTCTTCCACGTGCAGATGTCATCGTATGCTGACGCAGAACCTCGGTTTACTTCTCATCTGAAAGAAGGCGCACTAGGGCTTCTCTCTCGCCCGAAAAAGCCGACCCTTTGACATTCCCCGAAAATAAGCCCTAGTGCTTATTTCGGCACCAAAATTGAAATAAGACAGTGGCTTATTATCGGGGAAACACGGTATGATGATGCAAGTAATGGCCTCCTGAAATAAGAGAACAGTTTTTAAATAACGAGATTAAACTTTTAAACAAAATTTCAAATGCTTTCTACCTTGCTGTCAACAATGAGCTTTGCACACAAGCAAACAATGATACAATTACATTGGATTTGTAATTTAACTGCACTCTTATAATTTCTTATTAGCGATTGGAAAGCTTTAGACGCAGAGTTGGAGAAACTAGTGGAACACATAATAGACGAATTTATGCAACCAACGGAGAATAACTTGGTTCCAAGAAGTGAATAAGACAACGATTTCTGTCGTTAGCAACGATTTCTTCCTAGCATCACTAGAATCTATTTATTAAATTTTGAGAATGATTTAGTTGCAGTAGTCCAATTCAAATATCCCTTAATACATACACACTCAAAATAAATTTCAATTATTTTATATAGAGTATTAGAACCTACGTATATATAATGGAAAATGTACCACAAGTATCATTCTTCATAGATAAATTCTAAGTGGTATAATGCAGGTTTGATGATTAGTTTAATACTGAAATGCACGTCCTAGTTCCTTCACAATAGAATCTCTTTCTCATTTAAGCCATGTAAATAAATGCCATATGGTATTTTCTTTGTTTTGTTGTTTTATTTTTCTATCTTGTACGCCTTTTTTGTATTAAAAGCAAATGCTTAACTAGTTTAAATTATTTCTTTACATTTCATTATGTCTTATAAATGTAATTATGAATCGTAATACATAGTAATGTATGAGAAGTCGTGTATCTGTGTACAGACTGTCAAATAAAAACTTTACTCTTCAGGTTCATCCCAACTTGTGTCTTTTCCATACAGCGATATAAAGTTCTTCAGGTGCAAACCGAAAGCTTTATGCTGGTCGATTATCTAGTGTTTGAAACTGTAAATATTTTTGTTTGACATACAAGTTGATTTCATCTAAGGGATTTACCATTTTTAGATCCATGCATATATTATTTCTTGTTAGATGGAGGATTGGTTGAACGTTAAAGCACGAGGGTCCTTCAGAAATTAGAAATTATCGTTACAGAAAAGAAACACTATCATCACCATATCTTTATCCCGCCTGTGGCAGGGTCGGGTATGCAGGTTCTAGTCCCCGCCTCCCGTTGTTGTTTTTTGTTGGTGTTTTAGGGCCCTTCAACTACAAAGGTCATTAGAGCCCCGTCCACACCATAGTTCTTATGCAGAGACTGCACACACTACACTAATGCGACGTTTTTTGGGTATTAGCAGTATCCAGTTTTCCCAAGCCACCCATGTCAGTACTAGCTGGGGTTGCGCTCCCCCCTTCCGCCTTTCTTCCAACAGGTCCCCGTCCGCCCCACACTACCATCTTTTCTGCAACGGTCCCCACATTCCACGTCCCTAATCTAAGATTAGCCCCTATTCTTGATGGGACTGCTCTAACTGGAGACACCCCAGTCAGGCGTCTGGATTTTTTTTCTTGGTTCGTTCGTTTATTAGGGCCCTTCAACTACAAGGTCATTAGAACCCCGTCCACTGCGTAGTTCTAATGCGACGATTTTTGGGTATTAGCGGTACCCAGTTTTCCCCAAACGGCCTCCGATGACAGTACTAACTGGGGTTGTGTTCAGGTGTCTGGATTCCGCAGGAATATTGGATGGGTTATCTGTGGGATGGGAGGATGCAGGCCTACCCCAAAAGGAAAGCAAAGCTATTATGAAAAATAACTTAATAGCTACCGTAGCGTAAAGTAAGATATTCTTCATAAAGCAACACAGCAGCAATGGCATCATCTTCTGTAACATTTCGTCTTAGAGATATTTTTGCGTAAGCCTCAGCAAGAAGTGTCCTTAAACGATCAGCAACAAAGAATCGTTAAAACTAAAAAAATCCCTACCATACCTCATAATTATGGATAAAACGACCTTACAATGTAGCTATGGAGGAAATGGATATATTTTTGTTATCTAAACTATTTCTAACTCTTCTACTTGCGACATAATATTGCTGAATAACACACTCTGCATCTTTGTCAAAGTGAACTTTTTGTTGCTGAACATTTTCTAAAAACTTAAGACGACCTTAAATTTTAATTATTAATAACATCTACTGGCCTACCACGAATTACTAATACTCAACTGCTTTCATTTCGGAATATGCAAACTTGGTACTACCATTACCAATTTTCATTGCCGTGGCAAATGTTTCTCCAACTAACATATTTTCTTTTTGTTGGTCTTCACTGCTACGTATGGAATTGGTGTAATAAGCTATATTTAACAAACTAAAAGTATTGTTGAAAATTAAAATAATGTTACAATATTTCGTTAAAATTGAGAACCTGCTTACTTCAGCATGTGATTAGTTGGATCTTTATGAACCTACGTATGAAAACTACCAATTAACAAGTGATAAATGGATGGAATATTTATCTGATTGTGTCTCTTACCTTTCCTCCTGCAATAGTAACTTTCTGAGATAGACTACTGCTGTAATTCAGGTAACCCCACATTTGACACTCACTGATATAAGGCTTGAGAGGAACATCCAATTGTGGTAAGTTCTCGTTCAAATTTTCCAGCATTACAACATTGTTTTCCAACACTGCATAAATACAACATCTATTTCTCTAGTACTCCGTTTTTTTTCTTCCCATATTAAAAACTGCCATACTTGTGGTAATGGTCCTTTTAGTTGATGTGCTAAACTTGCTTAGGTCTCCTAAGAAGCATACACCGCCTGCAGCTAACAAAAGTTCATTCCCTTCAACGATAACTCCACATCTGCTTTTATCCTTCTTAATTACCACTTTCAATTGCTCAGACTCGGTCAGAGTTGTGAATTTTGGTGCTAATGTACACCCAAACATCAGCAAGCGGTTTATCACTATGGTATCATCTCCTATCACAATGAAAGTCATGTTTCTTTTCGCCTAAATGAATTAATACAACAATTAAACAACTATCGTCTCGTAAGTTAACTCCTGTTATAGTCGAATTCTCGATATTTGAAAATGTAGCACCATGTGAATTTAACACGGAACAAACTTTAACCCATATAAGGGTTACAACTGAATATGAATGCAAAATGATGTACACTGTATTTTTGTAATGCATTAGAAAGGAACACTGGATTTAAAGCCCTGGTATGACTATGTTCGCATACTATAGACTTTTCCTTCTAATGGTATTATGTTGGTGACAATCCGAGCACAATGCTGTACATGAATGACAGAAATTCGACATAACGGAGTTGACTGTACTTACAACCTACTTTAAAAAGCAATAACCAACATACAATATTTTCCCCGCATGTAGCTAATGCCAAAAGAATTCCTAATTTCAATTTGTAAAATAAACCCGCTGTTACGATACCATCTAAAATTATAAAAATAATTATCAGTAACAAGTAAACCAATTGAAGCGCTTGACCACGTTCGTCTAAAACAGATTTAAATTAATGTTTTTCTTACCGCCAAAGTAATATGATAAAATATGTGGCAAAATGTGAGGGGATTTAGTTACTTCTAAAGAAATACTGAGGATCAGAAATTATACAGACGATTGCAAAATTCGCATTGGAAGTAACATGTTACCAGAACAGTCCAGAAGGCGACGTATTTCATTTATTTTACTTAAAATACTGAGACGGTAGCAGTCAAACGGTTGCTACGTTTAAGTTTACATCATGGTTAAACGAATTTCTAATATTCTGATTTCACTATTGTACGTAATAAGAAACGAAATAGTATACCTCATATAAGGGTTTATATGGCGTGATGAAATTAGCCTGAAATTATTTAATTTTCGTATTTAATTGCTATAAGCAACTTTTGGGTTTTCATTTTAACTATTACAATATACTGTAGCTGTACTTCTAGGCAAGGCTTCTTGGCCAGGATCGAACTTGAACCCAACAATAAGACAACAACGGAATAAAAGTGACCAATTTTTATAGCTTTAACAAGTTCACCTATAATTGATAATCGCATTAATAATTGCTAATGCAATATTTAAAATAACCTTGTAATTTCGCGTTTACCTCTTATGTACACAGCAATGGATCGATTTGCATAACCTTCTTCAAGGGGTTTAACATAATCCGCAGGCAAAATTTCGACAATAATCTTTTCTGCATTAATCAACAGAACTTTGTAAATCAGGGCAGTAAGCTAGCATATAAAAAAATGTGATACTCCACGTACCCGATAAAAGTCTGGTCATTACATCTTCCTCTAAAGTTGTGTTGCACAAATTGCACTTGAAATCGTCTCTATCACGAAATTCCCTAATTGTTAGTACGGGCAAACGTGTATACAAAGTAAAAATGCCATTACCTGACAGTTTGCCACTCCTGAGCTCCAGGAATATGAACCCTAATAAATTTGTAACCAACTGCTCCTGGACAAAAACTATTTGAGCACCTATACACTGCTCCTCGTCTACATACAGTATATGTAAAGCATATTCCAAGTCACTCCTTTAAGGTATTATTAGCTTATATAGTAACTTACGTATAACTTGACAGCGTGGTATGCGCAATGACCATACCATCAAGCTGATAGTGCTGCTGGGATTTGTAACTGAGAATATGTCGACGTTTTGTAATCCTAAATCTGATCAAAAAATATCTCGAACGAACAGTATCAAAAGCAACATAAGATCAGGTTAAAAATTGGTTATTTACTCTGGGAATGGCGGTAAATTTATAATCCTAATAGTGACAATTAGTTGGCCAATGTTTTCAAGCTTTGGAAGCCAATGACGCGAATTAATAATTTCAAAAATTACCTGAAAAGAATGTTACCTCAATTGCATATCCAACAACTTTAGACAACAAACAAGGCAATAACAACACACAACCTCCTTGAATAAATTGTGACTAAGTACGGTTTCTTCTAAGATCATGTTGCAAAGATGGCCTGTGAAGAGTAAGGAAGAGGATGACAGTATCCCAAAAGACACAAGAAGGACAACACTTAAAAAGACATACTATCGAATTCCATCAAATCAAGTGTATTCACAAAGACATCGAATGGATACAGCACCTATGAGGGGAAATACCTGTGAGTTACCTGATTGCGACTGTAGCTATTGAGCTGATAGAATAAAAATAAATCTAACAAACTTGAGTAACCGCTTGAGAATAAAATATACAACTTTTCTGGATGCTCCGAAGAACGCCAAACACCTCCAAGAAGTTCATAACCGACTTCTTTATGTCACTCATTTCTGTTTTTCTTGAACTTATTGTATGATGTGCACCTGCCGGCCTAGGTCGTCCTAATTCATTGGAATGGCAAAGAAGAGCTACTGCATGTATAAAGTTGCTTTATCATTTTATGTTACTGTACGACAACCATACCCAAATAAGAAGCTACAAATACCTAATTTAAAAAAATTAAGAGATATAAAACTGTTATTCAAAAGTTCGCACCACAGAACATGATTCGTACCTACTTATTCTAGGCGCTGTATTCTAGCGCCTTTTTTTCGCTTTTACGGAATCCTCAAAGTACGGTAGCGCCAAAGATGATTATGTTTTTCTCGTCTGCGTTTTGATCACAGAACATATAAACTTATTTTGATGCATGTCATGGCGGAGGTAAGACCTTTGTAATACAGTATATTTAATTTTTTAGTTGGTCGTTCTTAACGGCAGTGATGTTTATTCTTCCAGGACGTTCAGAAACATTCTGTGCATACACTTGTTTTTCGTTCGTTGAAACGAACACATGATATGTTTTTATCAGACCAGGCAAATCCACCACCTCTTGATGAAACACTGTGCGTTATTTTCCTGTTTATTAAAGGCTGAGTATTGCGATGATTAAAATTTACTTTATGTTCAATCCTCTAGAGAAAAGTTCAAACTTTCCATTAAAGCGAAAGACGAATATCGATCTGTTTTGCATTTAGTTTCACAAAATGGCAATAAGCCGAAGCAAAAATCAAGTGAATTCAGGACCCACGGTAAGGTTAACTAAAAGTAGTTAAATTAATTAGGCCTCTTGATCACCTAGATCAAAATGTTTTTATTAAGGTATATTAAGTTTTTAAAATGTTTTTTTAAATGTTTTTGGAAGGTTTGCAAGATGGAAGTATCAGTGGAATGGAGATCGTCCATTCAGGGTAAGTTGTGCGTTATATCAGTTTTTATAAGCGTCCCTCAAATAACGTAATCGCAATTTTCCGTAGGATGGATTATCCGTTAAGTACTGTGGGCAGCAAGAGTATTTCGGATGGAACTAGACCTCAAGGGCAGATTGTGACTCAGGTTGTAATTTCAATTTGTCAAATATCTAAGTGTAACATTCGTAATTAAGGCTTTAAATTAAGTGATTCCAGAGTTGAGGAAATGTATTTCTGACTATATATTGAAATATTTGTGCATTTTTAAAGCCCTCACAGTCATTAGTTCTGGCAAATTCCCAAAATCAGGTCGTGATCCCACGTAAACCAACATCTGTACCACGGCCAAAATGGCATCCGCCTTGGAAATTATATCGGGTAACTATAACTTGCCTGTTTTAAATTGATGACCTCCCTACTGAGTCTCTTAAATAAGTTTCATTTCACCTGCTACTTTCAGGTTATTAGTGGTCATCTTGGTTGGGTACGTTGTGTGACAGTGGAACCTGGCAATCAGTGGTTTGCAACAGGATCTGCTGACCGAGTCATTAAGGTTTTAGCAAATTTTCGTTTATTCTAAAGAAATAGAAAAAGATCACCTTAAGAACTGGTGTATTTTTCTTAAAGATTTGGGATATTGCGAGTGGAAAATTAAAGTTGTCACTAACAGGGCACATTAGCACTGTCCGAGGTCTTGTGGTTAGTCCAAGGCAGCCATATCTATTTTCTTGCGGTGAAGATAAACAAGTCAAATGTTGGGATTTAGAATACAACAAGGTTATTGCACGTTGGATTTTAAGTAACTACTTAGCCCTTTGCACTCGCAACCTTTTTTCACTGAGTGTGGAGGGTTAAAAATCTTATTACATATTTTTAAAGTGTGTATTTTATTTTAATCAGGTGATACGGCACTATCACGGACATTTAAGTGCAGTCTATGCACTTGCTCTTCACCCAACAATCGATGTGTTGGTGTCTGCCGGAAGAGATTCTGTTGCCCGAGTTTGTATAGACCACTCGTAAAATGATTTATGTTACTTGAAAGAGGCTAAATAAAGTGCATTCATTGAATTTCAGGTTTGGGACATGAGAACTAAGGCAAATATTCACACACTCGCTGGGCATTCCAACACTGTTGCAGATGTGGTCTGTCAAGCGGCTGAACCACAAGTGATTGAATTAATGGCCTCGAATTTTTCCAACCTTATTATTTATTGCAAAGCAACTAATACTGTAATTTCTTTAGGTTATTACAGGTAGTCATGATTGCACCATTCGATTGTGGGATCTGGCTGCTGGAAAATCAAGAGCAACATTAACAAATCACAAGAAAAGCGTTCGAGCTTTAGTTTTACATCCATCATTGTAAGATATTTTGCAATACCGTATTTGTTATAAGAGTGATTTTGTGATAAAAAAAGTGTTAATTTCTTTATTTATATAGGTACATGTTTGCATCAGGATCACCAGATAATATCAAGCAGTGGTTGTGTCCTGAAGGAAAATTTATCCAAAATTTATCAGGGCATAATGCGATTGTTAATTGTCTTGGGTTGAATTCAGATGGCGTTTTAGTGTCAGGAGGTAATCATAATTTGGTTTCCAGTGTGGAAAATACAATTTTGCTTAATGTTATCCATACTTTGTGTTTTAGGCGATAATGGTACCATTTTATTTTGGGACTGGAAGACTGGCTACAATTTTCAACGAGTGCAAGCACCCGTTCAACCAGGCTCAATTGATAGTGAGTCTGGGATTTTTGCCTGCACTTTCGATCAGAGTGGAAGTCGTTTGTTGACTGCTGAAGCTGATAAAACAATAAAAGTTTATAAGGAGGACGAACATGCTGTATGGTTTACTATTACAGACAATCATGATATTCTCATTAATTTTGGTCAAGTCATCATTTAATGCTTTATTTCAGACTGAAGAAACACATCCAATTAATTGGAAACCTGACATTTTAAAAAGGCGGCGCTATTAAGATTGGTTGAGTCACGATATTACAAGCAATGTATATTAATTATAATAAAGGTTTTTGTAATAACTGCGACTAGTATGTTTACAACTTGTTGGCAACACAGTACATACAATATGAATGTGGAATAAATTTAAAATATAGAACGCCTGGAAACCGAACAAATGAAGCCTTGGAACATAATGACAATTCGTGGCTTTCAAAAATGGCTATCGCGATAGGTGATACCGTATTTGTTTTGATTAATGGAAACTTAAATGAAGTTTTATTAAATACTGACATCCCTAAAAACTCTTTCAGTTTTTCACAACATTGCCAAACATATTGAGAGGTTTTATGGAAGCAAACCTAACCAATATTTCTATACCAAAAAGTTGCTGGGATTCTTTATTGGGTGTCTGTCATCCATTGGTAACGTTATAAAATGATGCATTGTAATTAATCTCTATGCAGATATGGCTGACGAATTACAATTTCTTATTGCTATTTCTGAAGGGTTTTATTACGTTATAATCAAGCAACTAAGTCTGTCACTACGAGCTCAACATCTATCAGCAATTTGTGTTGGTTGTTGCTTCTGCCTAGGAGGTGCTTTCTCAATTCAGGTAACGACAAACGTATAAAGCTGAACAAAATAAGCAACGTGCCGATTTTCTCAATGGAGATAGCGGCTATCAATCACGCACGACGTAGATGAAGTTGATAATATTTTAAAAACGATACGGTAGTGTAGCCTGGGAGTGGTGGACATCGCAGAAAAGGGAGGGAGAATAGATTGAGGTAGTAATGAGAAGTGGGGAGGAGGAGCTTGTTAGGTCCATTACAGGCCCGGGGCAGGGGAAGACCGAAGCAGACGTGGGAGCAGGTTGTCCATATGGATGTGGTAGTGTGTGGGGTGGACGGGGACCTGGTGGGAGATAGGCGGAGGTGGACGGCTAGAACCCGCAGACCTGACCCTGCCACAAGCGGGATAAGGGTATGACGAAGATAAACGGACATAAAAAAATATTTTGGAAATACTTAGTAGTTATTGTTTAACAATGTTTAACATATTGGGATAATCGGCACCGAGTTAATGACTAAGTTATTGATTTAAGTTATATTAAACTGTTTAAAAAAATAGGTTCGTTGCATTATGTTATTGGTTATTCCTGTCTTATTTGGAAGAACTGGGCGCCGGATTTTGGCAACAGTTGCTTTTTCATTAGTAGTTCAAGGTACATTTTATTCTTACATTTTATAAATTACAATGTTTTAAAGTAAATGTAAGCAAAGAATCCATATATTCTAAATGATAAGGACACGTTGAGAATATTTCTATGAACATGGAAGAAATTGCACGTGTGTTTTCATGTACGGGAGATATGGCGCTGAATCTAACTATGCATCGACTGGAACTGCTATTCCATCCCGTCCACGATATCATGAGGGCACTCACGGTAACGATTCACACTACTCAAGATCATCTGTATAACCTGAATGCTTTATTCAGGATATTATCCACTGTCATTTATGTAGATTGCGAGTCACAGTTTTCAAGGAAAGATAAATCTCTTTAGTGAAGCGGTTTATCCTCTAACTATCATGGTATATTTGCAAATCCCTTTGATTTCACGAAAGTTGAATCTAAAATATTGTCAAAAACGTTTGTACACTTTTTAACAATTCCATTATCAGGTGGAAGACAATTCAAGAACAGTCTCGATTCAGCAAAAACTGAAACAAATTCCTGGAATGTCAGAGATACTTCGTCAAAACAATAAAATGCCCTCACACCAAAGTAATGGAAGTTTACGTACACATCCATCAATGATAATTTCTCAGAAGATATTAACTCACTGCCTCGGTGAAGTCGTACACGAACACATTGGCATTTGTCAGTTCTATTATAATGAAACCATTTTTATCCGTGATATATTTTGATATTTAGAAATGAGTTCTACTCCTCTACAAGTATGCCATCAACTCAACGGAAAGTTTATGCCACATTTCTCAAATCTTGCTATCCCTTTTCATGGAGCTTGTTCGCAAGAAATTGGTTTAGTCAATTAATTATTTTAAAACTGGTATTCATCACCTTGTCCAGTTAAATGACAAATGTTTCTTTAGGACGATTCTGTGACGACATCCCTGAAATTAGTGGGGAGTTTGAGGAAGATTTTCTGGCAGTAAAAAGTTTTGCAACAGAGATGGATCAAATGTTTGACGTCGACGTCGATTTTTCAGTACGACATCACTTTACATCTTTAAGTCTTGGAGAAATTGAAGACTGCCATACATGCACTACACTGTTGTATGTGGGGTTTGTTTCAAAACCTAGCTTCGATTCTACAAGACTTATGAAGAAAAACACCTATCGACATCATTAATTCACGAGTGATTCGTTTTCATTAACGATTTTCTATGATTTTCAGATCGAATCAAGGATTGAAAGCATGGATTTCAAAAACGCTGAATACGTAAAAGAAAAAATGCAAGATGAAGTCACTTACAGAGTGAAAGTAGTTCATTTTGTGACTACTGTCATAAAAGAAATTTTTGGCTTGTTATTTGTTATGGTGTTTTTCAGGTAAACAACAAATTAATTATCCCTCTAAAAAAGTTTTTATATTGCAATATCAAAGTTCTCAATTATTAAAACAGTGCAGCAAATTATCATAGACTCTACTTGCAACAAATAGACTTTGATAACTGCTATATTACATCATATTTTCAAAGAATTGATGACAAACGCAAGAAAGAGGTGAATAAATGGGATTGTAAGGCCGCTCGCTCACACAACCACTTGCAGCGGCCACTAGTGGCAACCACACGCTGCGGACTGTGTTTCCAATTGAAACTCAATAGGCGCGGCGCAGACGCAGCGTTTGCAGCAGCGCTACTGACCCACAAGCTGCGGCAGTGGCCGTATCTCGCTACTTGTGGCTGGTGGTGGCATTTTTCCTATTATCGCAAGCACGAGATCACGTTGCTGCCGCCTGTGGCAGCCACTGGTGGCCGTGTGCAGCGACTAGTGGCTGCTGCAAGTGGTTGTGTGTGCGAGCGACCTTAGTTGAGGTGGTATGGACACGTAATGAGTAGAGGGGAGGAGGAGCTCGTTAGGTCTATTTCAGGAATGCAGGTGGTTGGAAGCACCCGGGGAAGTGGGAGACCGAAGCAGACGTGGGAGCAAGTTGTCCGTAAGGATATGGTAGTGTGTGGGGTGGACGGGGATCTAGTGGTGGATAGGCGGGTGTAGAGGGCTAGAACCCGCAGACCCGACCCTGCCACAGGCGGGATAAAAGAATGATGATGTGTAGCTCTAAACTGAAAATATCTAATAATTTTCTTTACTAACTTATGTTATCGAAGAACAAGATCAGCTTACTTCCATTAAATGTAATAGAGAATTTACAACTGATACACCCTACAGCATTGAAGTTACTTCCTCCTGAAAAGAAGGCAGCAGTATGGAATAACTTGAAAAATTAGAGCGTTTAATTTTAGTGTATCTAACGGCTAACTACAGTCATGACATAGATGATCTTTTTTATCGGCAGAGACTGTCATTTTATTTGTTAATGCCACAGTTCCTTATGATCTTGATGCTGGTGATTTTGGATAAATGCATAGTATATGTAATGGACTTGGTCGCAACTAACGGAGAAGTAACATTTCGCAGCACAGGCAAGAAAATATCACGTTAACAGTTAACAAATCCCTTGAAAAGCCAATCTAAGTAAATAATTTTCAATATTGCAGGTGAACATAGATTGCAAATTAAAATTTTCGGACAATCATTGTTGGCCCAACAAATGCGAGATATTCTGCCAGAAATCACCAGTGAAAAGATAATAGATGTTACCATTTCAAATGCTGGTATATCTAAAATAGTTTAGTTTTATAATCCTCTTTGTCGAACTTTTTCATATTTCATTTCCCATTACTTTTGCAGGATGTCTGCCTAGTCCAACAGCAGTTCATGTCATCAATGTTTACATATTAGCTTTTATATATGCCATACTGTTCCTAATTGCAAAAGTCGAAGCTTATGGACTTCGACTTAGACGTATTGTGTGCGCCTTTTGTTATTACAAAGTAAAACTATGATTTAACATTCGTAGAAAGTAGAATCTCCTGCTCCCTCTCATCAATACTTCTTTTTTAATCCAGAGGGAGAAACAAAGAATTCTCTGGCTCTACAACAACTCCTTGAAACGAAGGAAAGGGCTAATGAAGTATCAGTACAGAAAAACTAAAAAGCTGGCTGAAAACAGTGCACTTAAGGTGATGCAAGCAGGAAATTTTAGATACAAGATCTTTAACTGAAAACCTGCAGCCAAGTTGCGTTGGACACACCAGTTCTCGTGAGATCACTGATTAAAGTTAAGCAACACAAGCCCACGTTAATACCAACATGGGTGGTTGGTAAAGAACGTTGGGTGCTGTAAATATCCCCTCTTCTACATTCTCTATACCTACCTACTCATTTCCCACAAGCAGCCTCCTAAGGGTTCAGCCAGTTATGGCTGCTTGGCTTTCTCCCCAACCCGTTCTCTATGAAATATTAAGAAACAATTTATTTTTAATTTAACAGAAAGAAGGCAATTTATTGTTAATACTTAGAGAGAGTTTTCCAAGATATTTTGGATGGCTTCACAAACTGAAATGTGCCAAACGACACTGTCTAATCTGTCAACTACTTGAAGAGAGTAATTTCGTTTTATGTCCTCTGTGTGGCTTTTCTTATTGTACCAACTGCTGGACTTTTCTACAGGCAAGGCCACTGCTAAAGATTTCGTGTCTTTGTTTTATTCTAATCCTTCTCAACATCAGTACTTTATATAAAATTTACAGGAAACGTGTATCTTATGCAGTAGTGCTTTCGATAAATCAAATGAGGAGTTAAACCTCATTACTTAACTTTGCAAATTCTCCTTCGCTTGCAATCGGAGCTTACACATTTAAATGCCTTAAGTGAGATTTAAATAATTATTTACTGTGTTACATAAAACAAAACATCAATCAATCCTAACAAGGGCGTAATAAAATATTTTAAGCTGGAAACAGTGTATAGATCAGGGTGGATGTCCATGCCTCTTACGGGTTTCAATGTAGAAATCATGAGTGAAAGGCGAGAGAACAAAGGATTCATAAAAGGGTAAGGAATAAAAGAAAGACAGCGGGAAGTGCTGAACAACTGGCTGCCTAACTAATGCTAACATGTTTCTCGCGGCATCACGCAACATCATACTCCTTATCCTGCCTGCGGCAGGGTCCAGTCTGTGGGTTCTAGCCCTCCACTCTCACCTATCTCCCACCACATCCCCGTCCACCCCACCATGTCTGCTTTGGTCTCCTCTGCCCCGGGTGCTTCCAACCACTTGCATTCCCATAATGGACCTAACGAACTCCTTCCCTCTTCTCATTACGTGTCCATACTACCTCAATCCACTCTCTCTTTTTATTTTGCGTGATGTCCCCACCCCCAGGCTACCTCTAATATGCACATTCCTAATTCTACCAGCTGTTGACACACCACTCATGAACTGGAGCATTCACATCTTGGCTACTTGCATCCTATTGACGTGGCTCGTCCTCACAGTCCAACACTCTGATTCACATAACATAGCTGGCCTAACCACTACCCTGTAAAACTTCCCTTTCAACTTGATTGGGACCCTCGTATACAGGTATCTATATCCCCATTACTTTATAACACTATATCCCCATTACTTCAAATTTGCATTCATCAACGTTGCATTCAAAAGCACATGCAATGTTGAAAGATGAAACACAAGTTGAGATGTACAGTGAAAACCAAAAGTGTACATCCAACATCCAAGTGTACACATTTTTATTTTTTTTTTAAAAAAAAACTATTCAATGGAATTTCAAAGTTATTTTTTTAATTTACAGCAGAAAGTTTCATTAATTCATAAAAATAATATGAAATCAAATGATTAATAATCAAATTGCTAAACTTGTCATTTTTTGAGAGTCAAAAGTGAACATCCACTTGAAATTTTCTTACATAAACTTAATGTTTGTATCACTTTAATACTTTGTTGGCCCACCCTTGTTTTTGATGACAGCTGCCAGTCGTTTTGGCATCAATTTAACAAGAGCTATTAACAATTTAACTAGAGGAATATGTATGTTGCCACTCTTCTAATATAACCTGTTTTAGACAATCAATATTAGAAATTTCTCATTTTTGAATTTGTTTCTCAATAAATTCCCACAAGTGCTTGATGTGATTTAAGTCTGGAGACTGGGGAGGATGATCAAGTGTTTTTGGAACCCTGAAAAGCAACCACTCCATCCCCCCCCCCAACTTTGACTTATGCTTTGGATCATTATCCTGTTGAAATGTCCAAGTTTCACCCACTTTCAAATGCTGCACACCAGGGTTTACATTAGTTTGTAGAATTTGTCCATTGAAAATTTCAAATTTTGATTCCAGTTTTTAAAAAGTGATTATGAATTTTGGAAAAATATCCTTTTTATGGATGAATCAAAATTTGAAATTTTTTTAACCTAAAAGAGCACAAAAAATTTGGAGATCTAAAAATGAACAAATTGCATGAATTATTAATTGCCCTTGCTTAACTAATATTATTTAATAAAACTGCATATGCTATTAATTGCTTCTGTGAAAAAAATTATATATAAAAGCATTTTTGATCTTTCTTATCTTGTATTTATGAGTGGTTTCCTTTTGTTGGAGGTGCTTCTATTCCTGCTGTGTTGTTTTGGCTATCATGGTGAGACTTCTTAAATCCTTGGGGTCCTTGGTCCTAGTTGAATGTTCTTCCATTAGTGGATGATTGGTGGCATCATGGCAGCTTTCTTCTTGAGAATCCCTCCACTTTGTCTCTCTCTCTTGGTCTGAATACCATCTTTCTCTTCATCTACCTTTTATGCCCTTGTATAAGGCCAAAAAAGGAAATTCCTGATTTGAGATGGAATTTGGCAGGTCAACAAAGGCCACATGCTGCCCTAAAAATGCAAAGCACAGCTTTGCTGTCCTCTGTTGTTGTTTGTTGGTTGTTGGTGTTTAAGATCCCGTCAACTACAAGGTCATTAGAGACCCGTCCACTGCATAGTTCTAATGCACTGACTGCATAGACACTACACTAATGCGACGATTATTAGGTATTAGCAGTACCCAGCTTTCCCGAGCGACCACCCATGTCAGTACTAACTGGGCTTACGTTGCTTAACTTCAGTGATCAGACGAGAACTGGTGTGTCCAACGCAACTCGCCGCTCCCTGCTGTCCTCTGGAGGAGAGGGGGAGGGGTGATGATTGAGTATGGCATGCTGTGGTCTGCTCCCATTGGGCAAATGGCATACATTTAATGAGAAAGATGAAAGTTGGTGAACTTTCCCATCCATTTACGTTTGCCATTCCCATTCACAGTTATTGTGGAGGTTATCATTGCCATTTCACCTTTTCTTCCCACTCTCATTTACATTCCATTCCCATTGCTATTGTTAATCAGCCTTTAGTCCAGTGGTTCCAAGCTGGGGTCCAAGACCCTTAGGGGACCAGGAAGAAATCCTATAAAACAAAGTTAGAGAACCACTGCCTAGTTACTTGCTTATGGGCAGTACTCAATTACACCTAATCTTAGCATCATGCTCTGAATTTAATGCAAATCTTACACAGCAGAGTAGTGGCTAAATTGGAAGAAACTATAATATTTCTTGTATGGACTGAGTGAAAAATTTTAATGAAAAGGAGTCCATACAAGTACAAAGAGTCAGTAATCTTGTCTTATAAGGGTCCAAACGATTGCATAGTGTGTAGCAGATGCTTCTTCATACTTCCAATGAAGGAAAGTATTAAAAATACAGTGGTACCCCGCTTAACGAACGTAATTCGTTCCAGCGATACGTTCGTTATGAGGGGTGTTCGTTGTGGGGAACACAATTTCCCATAGATCTCTATGTTATATTGTGTAATTCGTTCCAGGTTGCCACGAGAAATTGTGAAAATTGTTAAGAAGTTAAAAACAAAGTGCAGTGCTGATTGTTAATGAGCGAAAACTCTCTAGGACCCATTTTTTTTTTGGGGGGGGGGGGGGGGTTCATACTTCACAGAAACTAGGAATTGCCCTGCAATGAGAAGGCAGTCAATTACTTGCAGTGTGCAATTGAATGGTGCTCGTCAGCAAATGCCATGCATTGAGGGGTCTATTCTCCTACTCCCATCAGGTATGGACTTGAGTGCTGAACCTTGGTGCACCCCAAACTTCACTGGGGAGCCCCCAGTATTTTCCCCAAGGTGTCCTTACCCTGGCTGTGGAACGGAACCATCATACATATCCTAAACTTTTCGAATAAACCCTTTTTCTACCCCGTTTTGCATAATGCCTGTTGTGGAACACTGGTAAGCCTTCTCCAAGTCTATAAAGATGGTATGGAGATCCTTCTTAGCTGCTCTATACTTTTCTATCATCTGCCTCAGAATGAAGATTCATTCCATTGTGGACCTGCCTAGCATGAACCCAAACTGATTTCCATGGACACTAGTTCTATCCTGGAGGCGACATTCTATTACATTACATTGGTATAACTCATTGGATTAATACCTCTATAGTTACTACCTATACCAGTGGTGGCGAACGTTTTTGAAGACGGGTCACAATAACACAAAAGAAAACCAAGAATTTGTCCGCGGGTCAAATGCAAGCACTATTCTATTTTATGAATAAAAAGACGTGTGAATAAAGTTTATTAAATGAGGGAATAGAGAACATCATCCAACTTTTATTACACCTTTAACATCATCTCATTAACATTCGGGCCATTTAAAATTGCACGGTGGGTCGCAGGTTCGCCACCACTGTCCTATACAGTCCCTAGTTCACTTTGTATATTGAATAAGCGTTCGTTATGTGAAACAAGTTCGTTATGCGATACTCCCGCGCTTTCTTGACGGTGTTCGTTATAGGGAACGAGGCATACGTTGAGCGGGGTACCACTGTACATGTTGCAGGGCCTGTTGTCGGTCATTGCTATTTAGTCAACATAGATTGGTGCCAGTATTTTATATCAGCGTTGTTGAATTAAAATCTGTTTTTTTTAATTGACATGGTGTGTGTATATTAGTGAAATTAGTGTATATAAGTGAAATCAGTATTTCATATCAGTGATTTTGAAATAAATCTTTTTTTAAATTGAAATGGTGTGTATATAATCAGTGTACATAAGTGTTTTTGCATTAAAATGTGTTACTTTTAATTTAAATGGGGTGCATATAAGTGAAATCTGTGTATATAACTGTATAATAAGTCTTCTGGAATTACAATGCCACCACCACGTGCAAGCAGCAACATTGTGACACCCAATGCAGTCATACCGATGTGTGAGAGGAATGATGTGCTGACCAGCCTCACATTGTCACTGAACTTTGACACCAAACAATGCATGCAGTGGCTTGCCCCCTGTGCCAGCAACCATATTCAGCAGTAAGGGACTCTCAACATCTTGATGGGAAGAGGTGGCGCTGTGCCACCTGCTGCAAGACGACTTATATAGCAGGGATCATCATCATCATCTCACCCTCCTCCTGCCCATGGTGGGGTTGGGTCTGCAGGTTCTCATCCTCCACTCCCTCCTATCCCCCACAATGTCCCCCTTCACCCCACACTTCTCCATGTCCCTCAGCACCACCTGCTCCCATGTGCGCTTTGACCTTCCCCTACCTCTGGTGCCCCCAACCACATGCCCACCCATAATGGATATAATAAGCTCCTCCTCCTCTCTCATCATTACATGCCCATACCACCTCAACCGCCTTTCCCTCATCTTCTCTGCAATGTCTCCCACCCCCAGGCTCCCTCTAACATAATCATTTCTTACTCTGTCAGCTCATGACACCCCAGTCATGTAGCACAGCATACACATCTCAGCCACTTGCATTCTCCTTTCATGGTTCTTCTGAGCCATACAGCATGGCAGGCCTGACGACCATTCTGTACACTTTGCCTTTCAACTTCATTGGGACCTGGTGGTCACACAGGACTCCACTAGCCTGGCTCCACTTCAGCCATCCTGCATTAATCTGATTGGTTACGTCTGAGGCAATCTCCGCATTGCTCTGGAAAGCTGATGCTAAGTAACGAAACTGTTGCACTGCTGGTATACCCTCCCCTTCACAACAGATCTCACCCCCTTGCCTCTGGCTGCTAAAATTGAAAGCTAGGTACTCTGTCTTATTAATGTTTACTTTGAGACCCCCTCTTTCCATTGCTGTCTTAATGTCCTGCAAGCCCTTTTGTGCATCCTCCTTGGACCCCTCAAGCTTTCCCACATCATCAGCAAATACTAGGCACTGAGGGGCCCATTCCCCTATCCCTGTCAGCAGCTCATCCATTACCAGAGTGAATAGATATGGGGTAAGTGCTGACCCTTGATGCACCCCAACCTGCACGTTGAAGCCTGCAGTGTTTCCCCATGCTGTCCTCACCCTAGCAATGGCTTCCTCATACATATCCTGCCCTATCCTAATATGACCATCAACCCCCTTCTTCCTTAAAATGCTCCATAGCACCTGTGTAGGAACACTATCATATGCTTTCTCCAGGTCAACAAATACTGCATGGAGGTCCTTCCTTGCTGCTCTATGCTTCTCTATCATCTGGCATAGAATAAAGATTGGTTCCATGGCGGACCCACCTGGCATAAACCCAAATTGGTTTCCCCAGACTCGAGTTTGGTGGGGAGTGGCGAGTTGCGTTGGACACACCAGTTCTCATCTGATCACTGAAGTTAAGCAATGCAAGCCCAGTTAGTACTGACATGGGTGGTCACTCGGGAAAGCTGGGTACTGCTAATACCCAATAATCGTCTCATTGGTGTAGTGCCTGTGCAGTCTATGCATTAGAACTATGCAGTGGACGGGTCTCTAATGACCTTGTAGTTGACAGGACCTTAAACACCAACAAACAACAACAACAACAACAATCGAGTTTGGTCTCTGAGGCGACATTCTATTACTCGCTGCCACAGCTTCATAGAATGGCTCATTAGCTTTATACCTCTATAGTTTCCACAGTCCTGGGCATCACCTTCGCCCTTGAACAGTGGAACTATCCAACTTTCTCTCCATGCAGATGGCATCCTGTCCCCATTTGCTAGTTTATTAAAAAGCTTTTCTAGCCATGTAATGCCTGTAGTCCCCAAGGTGTGCCAAACGTCAATGGGGATCTTATCTGGGCCTACTGCTTCGCAACCTTTCATTTTTTGAAGGGCTGCAACTATTTCATCCTCACTCACCTCATCCACTGCCTGAATAGTGATTGGGCTGCTGTCTATGACTGTTGAGCAGGTAGCAGTATTTAGGAGGCTGTGGTAGTATTCCTCCCACCTTTTAATTACCTCAGCTGGTTGGAAGAGGACCATGCCATTTGTATCCTTGACTGTTATACAGTAGCTCTGGTAACATCCTTACTAGTTCTATCCCTGGTCCTGGCCAGTCTAAAAACTGCATTCTCTCCTTCCCTTGTCCCCAACTTTTCATATAAGGCCTCATACTTCTGGTACTTGGCCAGTGCAATGATCCTCCTGGCATTTTTCTTTGCCTGAACATAGTCTGTCTTGGAAACCTGATCCCCTAATTCCCTCCATCTATGGAAAGCTACCTTCTTTAGTTTGATGGCAGCTTCCACCTCCTCATTCCACCACAATGTCTGCCTACCCTGATATGTTCCTCCTACTCTACCCTTACCTAACAGTGCCTCACCACATTTCCTAATCTTCCTAGCAACCCTGTCCCACATGGTAGTGGCTGGTCCATCCCAGTCCCAGTTGACCTGGCTGAGAACCTCCTGTTGGAATTCATCTGCCTTGGTGGCCAATTTCCACCACCTAACAACTGATTCTCCCTTCCAGGTATGTTGCTTCCCTGTCCCCTTCATTAGTAAGTCTATCATGAGCAGCTTATTCTAATTCCAATTCTAATTTAATACACTGCAAGCAGCCTTTTTGGCCAAGATGGCAGTGGAGAGACTAACTCTCAATCCTACTTATAACATAATACTCCTAAAACCCTAAGCTATAATTCAGGAGCCTCCCCTAATACAATACTAGCTATGGTTGGTTTTCCTTGGATGAAGCCCTCCACCTTATCCTCACCAAGGCTATTCCATTGTCGAATGACTCTTGGCAAAAATGACCAGTAGTATGAGTCTGTCTGTGCCCTAACCTCTTTCAATTTATGTGGATGATCCCTTCTGCCTTTATACTCAGCTGGGGACACACTTCCAGCCAAAGGTCCATTACATCCTAGCAGCAGCAGTCTTATAAAAAGGCTAATGCTGTGAGATATATGCCTCTGGCATAATGTATCCCACCCTAGTTCCTTAATCATGGCAGATACACTCTCTGCATGAGAAAACCTATTAAGTACAATTCTTGCTGCCCTCCTTTGGATCCTTTCAACCTTCCAAGATAAGTCCTGCCTGAAGGGGAACCAAATTGGACTGCCATACTCCAAAATTGAGTGTACCATAGAAATATATGCTGTTTCCTTTACCTCCTTTGTGCTATCTCGAAGGACCCTATTAATCAGACAGAGGAATTGACCAGCCCTCCCAATCACTTTACCAATGTGATCCTTCCAATTACCCTGACTATTTAAGACAACTCCCAGATGTTTATGGGTTACAACCCTATCAACCCTAACTCCACCTATGTGATAATCAAAATCAAGTAACTTTCTAGATCTGGATATTTTAAGGATCCTACACTTCCTCAGGTTTAATGGCAATTCCCATTTTACACACCAATTGTAAATCCTATCTAGATCCTGTTGTAATTGCACACAGGATGATAACCCATCATCTAATACCCAAGCAGCACATGTGTCATCTGCAAATAGTTCAAGGAAGGAATTAATATCAAGCCCCATGTTGTTCACATAGAGAATGTACAATGAAGGACCCAATACACTTCCCTGAGGGACCCCCTGACATGACTGGTTTCCACTGAGATGCAGAACCCTTGAAAATGACCCTCTGTTTTCTATCAAGCAGATAGGACCTTACCCATTGAACAACATTTCTATGTATCCCTAAGTAGGACATTTTTGAGACCAGCTTATCATGGGGCACCATGACAAAAGCCTGTTCAAAGTCCAAGAATGCAACATCAACCTGCTTTCTGCTATCTAAAGCCTTTTGAATATGACCCATCAAGACAGCCATTTGGGTATCGCATGACCTGCCTTTCCTAAACCCATGTTGGTTATTTCTAAGGATGTCCTTCCTTTCCAGATATCCCATTATAGATGAGAATAAGATGTGCTCAAATATCTTGGATACAGCACTTGTTAATGAAACTGGTCTATAGCACTTAGGGTCTGTCATGTCCCCAGACTTGAAAATGGGCACCACATTTGCCAGTTTCCATGATGCTGGAACAATGCTTGTGGCTATTGACTTTTTAAAAATTTCCACCAAGTAACAGCTAATAATCCCAGAAAGCTGTTGCAGAATAAATGGTGAAACACCATCAGGGCGCATGGCCTTATATACTGGTAATTTAATCAGTAGCTGCTCAATTCCCACCCTAGTGATAATAACCTCATCCATTCCTCCAGGCAAATCCCTAACAAATTCTGGCTGGGAGTTGTTTCTATTGGTTGCAAAGCATTTTGCAAATGTATTATTAAAAACGTTGGCAATCATAAGACTATCCTTGACTAAATTTCCTGACCCATCCTTAACCACTGTATCCCTATCTCCTTCCTTCCTACACCTCTTTATATATCCCCAGAATGCCTTTGGATTTTTCCTAAGCCTATCTCCCAAAATGTTCTCATGAAAGTTCCTGTAAGCTTCCTTCATGAACCCTTTAACCATTTTGTTGGCCCCCTTATAGACCACCTCACTACTGACGTCCCTCCCTCTCCTAAGTGCATTCTTAGCCTTTTGCTGGTTTTGCAAAGCTACCTTCACCTCTTTAGAATACCATTCTGGAACAGAGTTTTTCCTTATAATCTTGATGGGGACAGCTAGTTGTGTACCCTCTTCTAATAGGGCTAGGAATCTATTCCAAGATTCCTCAACACCACAGGTATTAGCAATGGTGTAAAAATCATTTAATTCATATTCCAGATAAGACTTGAAATACTCCCAATTAGCCTTATAATATTGGTATACCACCCTCCTTCCTGCCACCTGTCTAGGTAACCTTTTCACTATCTCCACCCTAACCACTGCATGATCACTAATTCCTTCAATGCACTCTACATTATTTATAGAGTTGGGCACATTTGTGTACTAAGTCTAAAATTCCCCCTTTCTCATGTGTAGGCATGGTCACAATCTGTTCCAATCCATTACAGTACATTTGATCAAAAAAGAGATTTAGAGCCCCTGATAATCTTGAATTTATATTGGGTTGCATACTACCCCAATCCAACCCTGGTAAATTGAAGTCCCCACCAAGAATTATCACTGGGACCTTTTTTCTTCGATTCAGAAGCTCTAGCGATTGTGATAGTCTGATCAGTGGTTGTGGATCATCACCAGGAGGATGATAGAACCCAACAACATAAATCCCCTACCACAAGTCAGCAACACGACAACATAGCATTTCACAATCTTCTTCATATCTCAATTCCCTCGAGCTTTCCAGGGATTTATCTATGGCCAAAAAGACTCCACCCCCTCTACCTGTTTCCCTATCTTTTCTGTAAACTATATACTTATCTGCAAAAATCTCTGCTGATTTAGCATCTCCCCTCAACCAGGATTCAGTACCAATTATGATATCAGCATGAACTCAACCACTTTATTTACTATGCTTCTGCAGTTAACCACAAGCAAAGTCAATGGGTTAGTTACTTCTGGAAGCCTACCTACCCCTTCCCTATTACTAGCTAGTAGCCCTTTCCTATGAGAATTGTGTTTTAGCCTGAAATGAGATGACCTGGTACCTATCCTAAAAAATCAGCAATAAACTCATTAAATTTTGTACCTATCCTCAAAGCAGCCTTTGCATTGAAATGAAATCCATCCATAGCAAACCTATGCTGGAGATCTGAGAGACAAGCCCTATAATCAAGTAGTTTTGCCCCAATAGCTCTACCTTCTGAGAATAACCTATCATTTATCCATTTGGCCTTAGCTGTAGTTAGTCTTCCTTTATCCATTCTCTCAATAATAGGACACACCATTACTCTAGCCTTAGGTCTGAATCCCCTAACCTCCTTAGCTATATCAATAATTCCCTGAAGAACTTCAATAGCAGGTTTATCCTGGGTTATGTAATTGGACCCTAGTTGTAACACTGTCATACAATCTTCCTTTTCCCCTTTCAATATGCTGCCAATCCTATTCCTTATGTCCATTAATCTGGCATCAGGGAGAGTTGCAACACTAACACATGCTCTCTCTTGCCCTTCTGGTAGTGCCCAGGTATCAAAACCCCTTAAATCTGTGTCCCCAATAATAGAGAGATTTACTAGGTAAAGTGTGTCACACCACCATAGCACCCCCATCACTGACCTGAGCTAACCCCTCCAAAGTAAAATCCTGTGGCATAGAGACAGGCATATTGCAATTCCCTGCTTCCTTTTCTTTAGCCAGTTTTCCATGCAATTCAGGAGTAACATTTATACCATCCTGCTGCATTATTTCCCTCTTGCCCTTGAGAGCCTTAGGTGTTACCTTCAGGGATGTTCTATCTGTTTTTAAGACCATTTTCCCACCTGATGCCATCACCAATGTACTAGGTGAACTTGGTAATGGCATTAGAGAACCTGCACTACCCTTGGGTTTCCCAGCTACTGGGGAACTTGGGTTCAAGATGGCATCCTTCAACATACATATCTCAGCTTTCATCTGAGCCAGCTCTAATCTTAAGAGCTTACAACCCCCACACTTGCAGCTTTCTTTGGAGGCATTTTAATATGTTGAGCTCTCAAAGTAGTGCACAACTTAACTAAATAAGTGATATAAATATCAAAATGGGGTCCCTTAAACAATTTAAAATGCCCAACAATTTTATAAGAACACTCAAAACCTATAAACTATAAATTAGAGATCAATAGAAATCTTTTGTCAATAAAAACCAGACATTCAACTAGAAAACAAAAACGTTACAAGAACCACTCCCTGTTACTTGGACAAGTCCATCAGAAAAGTTGTGATGAGTCACCTCACGTGACTAACACTGGTAAGCAACACTAACACACACACAATCACCACAATCCCTAAAATACAATAGCAACAACAAAGACAGACAACCCAAACTTATGGCCATTTTCCTTCTGGAAATCCTCACTGGGTAGTGCCCAGCAGTCTTGGATCTTCTGCCCTGTGCTGCTTCCTAACCATGAAAAAGTCTATTTGGGACCTCCCCTGTGGTGACTGGAAAGTGATTAGGTGCTTCTCCCTCTTCTTGAACCATGTATTGGCTAATGCAAGGTCATGTGCTCTTGCTGTGTCAAGGACCTTCTGCCCCTCAGGGTTGATCATCCCATACCCACCCCCATGGACATCCTCATATCCCAGACCCTCATTACCCATGTGTGCATTAAAGTCACCCCCAATAATCAGTTGCTCATTTGCCCTGCCCTGTCTCATTATGCTGTCTACTGACTGCACCACCTCATCAAAATCATCCCAAAAAGCTGTTTTTATGGTGTCACCCAGACCTGCTTGGGGGCATATGCACTTATGAGGTGGAGCCCAATACCCTGCCAAACTACAGCAACTAACATCAGCCTACTGCTGATCAAACATAAGGAACTAATCCCTGGCACACATGCATGTGTTGATTGGTACAACTATCTGTGTGAGGAGTGTGCTGGGTGTTTGGAAAACCACACTGAAAAAATTGGAGGCTTTGATGATCATGAAATTCCACTTACAGTGGAAATTGATGAATCAAAGTTTTTCCACTGGAAATACCATGGTGGCTAGTGGTGAGATGGCCACTGAGGTTTTGGTAGAATTGAGAGGGGCACAGGAAGATGCTTCCTTGTAGAGGTCCCCAACCACAAAGCAGGTGTACTTCAGCAAATTATAAGGCAGTACATCCTCCCTGGAATGTGCATAATCTCTGATGGATGGGCTGCATCTGCCAACATAGGTGGCATATAAAGTGGCATCTATACCCATGATGTACCATATTTTCTGGACCATAAGATGCACTTTTTTCATGAAGAAAAGGGTAAAAAAAAATCACACTGCATCTTATGGTCCAGATGTCTCAAGCAGCATAGAGATGGTGATTCTGTTGTGTTTCAATGTATACATTGTTCTTTTCTTATCATACTCATATTGTTCTATTAGTTATCTCATTTCCAGCCACTTTGTTTGTTTAAGTAACACATGTTTGTTACATCATTTCTCTTAGAAATGCAGTAAATACTCAACTTCTGCTCTTCAGAATCATGTTTATTCATTCACCCTATAAATGCCTGAACTATAGCAGCAAACAAGCATAGTTCCCTGGAGTGGGGGGTTTCCTCCACTCCAGGGAATTATGAGTCAGTTCATTATGCAGAGGGACATGGGAGATAGGTGGGAGTGGAGGATCAGAACCTGCAGACCCAACCCTGCCTCAGGTGGGAGAAGGGTGAGATGATGATGATGATGATGAAGTTAGTGTGTGAAGATGTGTTAAAAAGTTTTCTTATGAATAAAATTGTCTTATTTCTTTGTTTTTGTCTGTTTTTCATAAACTTAAAAATTTGGATTTCCTGAACTAGAGAGCAAGGTAAGAAGTACTTTACTTATGCCAATAACTTTTTTTCAAATTTTGGCTTAAAAAATAAGGTTGCATCTTATCGTCTGGTGCATCTTATAGTCCAGAAAATATGGTAATTATCCACGAAGAAAACTTCCTGGATCCAGAAGACCCCAGCATCCACACGCAGAACATCAAAGACCTCGCATGAAATGTTCACATCATACCCCGACGAATTTGTTTTCTGAAACAAATTCAAAAGGTAGGATATGTTCACAGCAATTTTGAGGGTGATTTTGGAAAACTACCCTGCGTGATACAGGCCCAGCACCCACTTCCTGTGTGAGACAGGCCAACCCACTGTGTACGCCCACCCTGTGATGTTATTTACGGGTGATATTTTATTTAATTATCCTGTGATTATTTCATTATGCTGTGATATATTGTGTGAAATCTTATTTACCGCTACTGTTCATAAAGCAAGGCCCCGCAACATTTTTAATACTTTCCTTTATCGGAAGTACGAAGAATCGTCTGCTACACACTACACAATCGTTCGGACCCTAATAAGAGAAGATTACGGAAAGAGTCCAGAGTTGATTCATGGCAGAGATTTCAGATCTTTGCCTCCGCAAATACCGCGCGTGTTATATGCACTTAAATACGGTACACCAGTAATTTGCAGAATTACAAAAGACAATACATAGTTACCAACAAATTTCGCAGGAACAACACAGAATTTAAGGAAAACTGTAGTTTGTCGCCATCAACAACTGGACGCAGTCGGCTGATACCAAGTGAAACGTCACTTCCGTTCAGATATTCATATTTTTTTTTAGTTTCCAACAATGAAATCTCCAGGTTGAGTGTAATGAGGTCTATGTCCGTTTCGTCATTTCCTAGATTTGATACTCAACTGTAGTTATAGACAAGTATTCCTTGAACTCGATTGCGTTTAGGCGTTGAGATCTTCGCCTATGATTTCAACTGTTATTGAAGTGAAAATCGTAATATTACTGAGTTTTGAAAATTATTAGCCATTTAGTGATTCGGTCAGTTTCGTTATGGAGAGAAATGTGAGATACCAACGTGTAAGTCATATGCGCTTTAAAGTATAATTGTCTCAAACAAGATGTTTGTTTGTCGTCAATGTTGATCAATGAATCTATCAACCAAATTATTGCCACTTATTATCATCAGGCATTTGGTTGTATGATGTTTGTATCATTATTAGGCTAGTCGCATAAGGTTTTTCTTTCAAAGATCATTTGTCTCCGTGATTTAAGTTTTATTTAGCGAAACTATTTTCTACGTTGCCATCCATACAGTACGTGCTTGTATTTTTCATGACATTCACTTCACACTTTAATTAACATATCAAAGTTGTAGTGTTTGCAAGATTAGAACTAAACTTGAAGAATCCAAATTTGGGTAGAAATAGTTTTACGCAGGTTGTCATTAATAGCTATCAAGTGAAGAAGAGCAAACTGTAGTTCCAACAACAGCAATGCCAAATCCAACTATCCCAGAATCAGGCGCAGAGATGACTCCTGAAGTATCAACCAGTGCGTCGTTTGAGGTGGAACCCCATGGAGATGAAGATGCCACTGCTGTCCCTTTGACCCAAGAAACTTCTGAAATGCCAACAATGACAAGTATTTTCCATGATAAAAGATTCTTGGCCGTTGAAATGTTTATTACTTATATGCCCATTATGCACTTGTTTTTTTACATCTAGTTGAACCCCCGAAGTATGATCCAATGGCCCCACCAAGTTACGTTGTTGCCACGGAATTGCCGACTTATGACCAAGTTCAACAGATGAAAATGGAAGAGCCTCCACAGGTATTCGATAATGAATAAAGTTTGGTAATCAGCTGAGACTCAACCCCAGTGTCTGATATTTGTCACAGGAAAATGTGGCTTTGGACATCGAAGCATTAGAGAGAGGCGATGCCCTTCTTGGAACCGATTTTATGTTCCTGTGCTCTTTCTTTGGTGAGGTATTCACTGAAGAGCAAATAATGTACTGAAGTCACCTTTCATATTAACGCTTGACTTTGTTATGTTAGTTTCATTTTTGTTTAATTGGATTGGATTTTTAATGCTGATGTGCTTTTGTCCTACAATTGCTGGCCGTTATGGAGCTTTAGCAGGATTTGGACTTTCTTTAGCAAAGTGGACATTGATTGTGAAGGTTAGCAATTGACATTTCAAACTACGTCAAATTATTGAAGTTGTGGTTTAATTTCCACGTATTCCTCTGTTTATTTTAAGCATTCAACAGATTTGATCAGTACAGAAAACAACTGGCTGTGGTGGCTTATACTAGCTTTTGGTATGTTGTTGTTTTTTTCTTATTTTTCGCAACATCCTTATTTGTTGCCATAACCTATGTATAATTCATAAATATGTAATATTTTTTGGAACATTAGGCATTTTGATATGTGTACGGGCGGTATTGCAATATCTGCAAGTGAAACGAGAATGGCATCTGTTGACTCGTGTGAACCAGCAACGACTTATGTATTTCTATTAGGGTAACCAGAAAGCATCTCATATTTTCCGTGCCAAAACAAAAATGCTTGCATCTCTCACTTTTATTCTGTTGTTTACTTTGAATTATAGATCCGTCTTTCGGACAAGTTCAATTATCTTCAATTTTTTTTTCATCTGCACATAGCACATTTCATAGGCTAGACCTGCAACAATAAGTTTTTTTTTGCAGCGCCTTTGCCAATTCCAAGGACAATTACTGAGTGAAAGGCACATAACAGATGACTATAATAAATAATAATGTTCCTGAAATTATAAATGGATTGATGGCGACATTAGTTCAGTGATCAAAAATGTTAATTATATGTTTGGGAATGGACTTTGTAGGTTTTCCTCATAAATTGAAGTTCGGGAGGATTACGAGCCACAATTTTACTCCCGTTATTGCTGTAGTGATTTCATGTGATGTAAGTTACGCGTAAAATTTGTTCGTGTTACAGTGACGTAGACTAAATTTTGTGATTAAAAGTGTCGCATATCTTATAATTGTCATTAAATGTTAATATTAAATTAGAAAGTATGGATGTTGAAATGAAGTATTCATTAGCGTGAATGCTACATTATCTTAACGGTAGTAGTTTTAGCGAATGTAAGTTGATTTGAAATGACTTAACTTCTTAAGATTTCTTACAAGCGCTTGTTATTAATTTTATGCTACATCTTAGCAATTAACATTCTCCGTTTTAGACATTCTTCTTCAGTGTTGTTGATATTGGGAATTTCTGATGATGAAAATTGGACAAATAAAGAACTAGGCGCTAAGTATGAAGCTGACAATAATGTAAGTCGTTATGATCACGAGGGTCTCATAGGAAAATTCATTCAAACATTCAGATTTCGCCGTGTTAAATAAATGGTCCTATTACTAAGTACATTGTAACCCCTTTTAATCCGAACATCCAATTATCCCAACTAGCTTCAGTTAAAATTCTCATTTCATTATCCCGACAAAAATTTCGATACTCCCAAATAATTTTAATCTCTGCATCACCCTATACATAGAATATTGCTAAAATGTTTTCTTTGGTTGTTCTATCAAAGGAATATTTAATTCTTTGGGAAAAATTATTTTATAACGGAATAAGCTAGAATCTAGAATACTTAAAGACTGTAGTGGAAAACCTTGTGTCTCAGCGTGGATGAAATGCTCAAAGTAAATGATGAAAACGACGATTCTATTCAGATAGCCTGTTTCCAATTCAATTATTAGATGCCTGATCAGGACGCTGAATGATGATGATGAGGAAATACATGAGATTACTGATTTTAAAATATAATTTTGTTGTCTATGTTTAAAGTCTTTTAATTCATACGTGTACACCTTCAAACACCGATTTGAAGCAGTTTAAGTGGAAAGAAATCGTTATATTCGCTAATCCGAAATGTCCTTTCCCCAATTAGTTCGGATTAGGGAGATTGCACTGTAATGTACAGTAATACCTTTGCAATGTCACAGACGACAACTGACATAGGACATCCTTTGCGGAAGATTAATAGTCAAAATACTGCCATGCAATACTATATGCCAAAAATGGAATGGTTTGGATAAATCGACACCAGGATATACTGCGGCCCATTATTCCAGCTTGACTGGCACAATCCTTTGCGCGTGACACGGGGGCAAAGAAATGAAGTTACCTACATCTCAGAAGTGGGTCGCTACGCCCATGCAGTAGTGAAAAAATTCTAAAGTAATAATGCGTAGACAGAACTACTTGAATATTTCCCTGACCAGTCGTGGCCTCCAAAAGCAAATAATGCAACATTCAATGAAATTCACTCAGCTAAAACTTCCATTACCAGATAAGTCTTTTATTTTTCGTTGGTGGTTTTTGGGTCCTTCAACTGACACTACGCTGTTATGGCGATTTTTAGGTATTTGCAGTACCCAAGCTTTGCTAGTACTATCTGGGGTTGCGTTGCCTAACTTCCATGAAGTCTTTTAATCTGACCTGTGTTTTAGGTCGACAGCATCTGCTATCTGCCAATAGAGCGATGCGAACTAGTTGCCTGGTGCGGCCGAGTTGCGCTGGACACACCGGTTCTTGTCAGATCACTGAAGTTAAGCAATGCAAACCCAAGTTCGTACCAACATGGGTGGTTGGTAGTGAACGTTGGGCGATGCTAATTTCCCCTCTCCTACATTCCCTACACCAACCTCACCCGCCTTAGGGTTCGGCCTGTTATGTCTGCTTGGCTTACTCCCCAACCCAATAGCATAACACACTAGCATGTGCGGCCAAGTTGCGTTGGACTGTGCGGCCAAGTTGCGTTGGACACACCGGTTCCCGTTAAATCACTGAAGTTAAGCAACGCACACCCACGTCAATACCAACTTCGGTGGTTGGTAAAGAACGTTGGGTGCTGCAAATTAACCCTCTCCCTCGTCCTTTCACCTACCTCCTCATCTCCCGCGGGCAGCCTCCTAAGGGGTTGACCTGTTATGGCTGCCTGGCTTACACCGCAACCCACAAACTAATCAAATATCAAATGACGTTTCTGAGGTTTTCCAGCAAGTTTGGTTTTTTTGTTGGTGTTTTAGGGCCCTTCAACTACAAGGTCATTAGAGCCCCGTCCACAGCATAGTTCTAATGCAGAGACGCTGATGCGACGATTTTTGGGTATCAGCAGTACCCAGTTTTCCCAAGCGGCCACCCATGCTAGTACTAGCTGGGGTTGGGTTGCTTAACTTCAGTGATCAGACCAGGGGCGTACCAGTGATTAGACCAGGGTATTCTGCGCCCGGGGACAAAGACCGAAATCTGCGCCATCTGGCACCCGCTAAGTGCATTTTTGCTGTACATTTTTGCGTCCCCTGCCTTCTGCGCCCGGGGACATCTGTCCCCCCCTAGCCCCCCCCCTAGCCCCCCCTAGTTATGCCTCTGGATCAGTAAAAGAAGAACTGGTAAAAGAATGTTTATCCATTTAATAGATTCGACAAATTGATTTCAAAGCAGTTAATATTTTTAAAAAGGAATTTATATGGTAGAAACTAAACAAGTGAAATTTAAATATCAACATGGTTATTCTTTTATAACACTCCCTCCCCCTACAGTGTAGTTATGTGAGCTTATTTTAAATTTTTAACAGTTGCCACACATCCTTCCTGCAACTGCAACCTTGGATGAGATTGTGAAAAATGTTGATCCATTGCTCCTACCACAGATACGGTATATTGCACTCTATCATCAATGAGGTTGTTTCCCATGGTATGAAGTAATCACTTTTTCTATCGCGAATGTTCAAGCGCATATTGCATTAGCAGTATGTGACGACACAATCTGATCACTAGAGGGCTTCCTCCGCTTCTCAACAGAGCAGGTACCCGCCCACCAGATGTGCAATTGGATGCGCTGAGTTCAATTCCCTATCGTAAAAACTGATGGTACTCAACCTCTTTGGGACCTCGAAGGACATTAGTCTGTAGTAGTACCCAACGCAAAGTAGTGCATGTAATTACTTAATTTGAGCACACCCATCCCTCATCATCCTAAAAGGGAGGATGCATCGTGGCCAGACTATGGAGTGTCCCTTGATAGGCGTAGATACGCATGTATATCAGCCTACAGAAATAGTAGCATGCCTCTGGGGTAATCCTGCAAACAGAAGCATTAAATGTATTTTCAGAAACGTCACAATATTTAATTCTGACTTAGGGCACAGCCTAACTAGTGAAAAAGTGCAGTTAGCTCCAGAAAGTGTAGCAGATGCGTTTAAAATTGAGAAGAGTCATTTCGGAAGTATGATTGACTGATGGCAACTCTGCTTTGGGAGCTGTCCTAAAAATCATTTAATTGAGACGTTATCCTTGACTTGGTGACGCAGGAACTTTTCACATTAGTGGTAAATGTACAGTATGTTACTAACTTTGTCACCTCTGCAATTTGGTTTCAGGGATGGAAAAGCCTGGCCAAGTGCAGTCAACTGCATCAAGTTTCAGAATGAAATTTATTCTTCGGAATATTTGCTGCTACCGCTACTGGTCGTTTCCAAGGGTGGGACGCGGGTTATAGCACAAAAAAACTTTCTGCGCACTGCATTGCTGTTCTAAGTTAACTTTAGAATAATAGTTAAATTGTCCTATTAACCGGATTTTTAGAGCCACGTTGTACAAACGAAAGAAACCTGATAATTGTCACTTCTGGTAGTTTTTCGTTACTTTGGTTATTCAACCTCTGTGATCCACAATCATTAAATTCTACGTCAGATTGTTCTCCAAATGGCTTTTCCATCCTTCTCCCTCAATTAATGCGTATAACGAAACTCGATTATTCTGCTGTTGACTGAAAAAAAAAAAACATCACAACCATGTTATCTGTGTCGCACCACATCAAATAGCATAAATTTTATGGAAGATAAAAGCGTGGGTGTGGTGTGTGGGACGAAATACATGAAATGGGCATGACCAAATTGTACATTTACTTGCCTGCCGTGCCCTCGTGCTACACGTACACACACACACACGCAGTCCCCACAACCACACCGTTTCATAATGGGAAAACCTCAAACAATAACACAAGAAAACCAGACCTTTATTCCCTCTCCCTCCCTCAGGCTCCCTCGGCCTCGAATTCACCCCCATTCTTGTCATTCACGTGGGACATTAGACGTACGTACACATTTACCAACGCCTGGTTGATTGAATTCTGGGCGAGGTTATGGATATTCATTCCATTAGGGTACGAAAATGAAGGTGGGGTAACGAGACGAGAGGGGGTGGAGGCGCAACAAAGAATGCAAACTCTAAATTGAATGAAAAATCAAGCTTCATTTATAAGACATGAACACACACGCCCGTTTATATTTCACTATTCAATTCATTCATAATGTAGTTGAATTGTAGAAAGCCAAGAAAGGATGCAAGGATGGGGTGGAGACTTCCTATATACAGATTCTCGCCTGTATTAATTGGGAACATTTCTCTCCTAATGCCCTTTTTTTTGCCTACGTACCTACGGTACTTGCATCCTAAAAATTTCAAAAGATTCCCTCTCTCAACCGTCCCGTGTATTGATTGAATAGTACTGAATCTCCCAAAAATATCTGAACGCACCTCCTCTCACAAGTCATATTGAACTACAGTACGTAAGGTCTGTCATTTATTTTATTTCATTCACGACATTAGCCGTCACTGGCAGGTTATTTAGAGAAAGCCACCGACGTCTATATCGTAGGTGTGTGCGAAAAAAGGAGGAGCGGCCACGTACCCTACATGCTATTTCATGATTAAAATAATGAAACGTGAAGCATTTCGTAGTAGAAATAGACCTTACTAGTGGGTAAAATAACAAACTCAATCGATTTCTTCTTCCGAGAAATAGACTGACAAAGTGTGATCGGGTCATATTACCTGGTGGTAAACTGGCCTGTGCTTGGTTTCAACGTACTATACGCACATGGTTTCAAATGTAAGCTTTTCTGAGCAATCCAACATAATGTCCCGGCCAAGAGTTTTTACTAGTCGATCGGGACTAACACTAGAATGCGAAAAGGGGAGGAAGAGTTCGTTAGGTCCATTACAGGAATGCAGGTGGTTGGAAGCACCAGGTAGTAGATCAAAGCAGACGTGGGAGCAGGTTGTCCGTAAGGATATGATAGTGTGTGGGGTGGAGAGTTGGAACCCACAGACCCTACCCTGCCAAAGGCGGGGCACCCAACGTTCTTTATCAACCACCCATGTTGGTATTGACGTGGGCCTGCGCTGCTTAACTTCAGTGATCTCACGGGAACTGGTGTGTCCAACGCAACTTGGCTGTATGATGATGATCGGGACTAAGCCCCTTCAAGCACCTCCTTACGCGCTTCTCATTTCCCCCAACTGATTCTGTTAGTTGTTCATTCGATCCAATCAGTCATGTCAATGAGATTTTGTAGTTTGCCGCAGCCCCACCTGAGCAGGACGCCAACCTCGTTAATCAGTGCGTTTCAAAGAACTGCCACCAAAGAGCGTATCTGAAGGGCAAGCCATTTTCGTTTGCTGTAATACAATATTGCTCCAATTCATTTTATGAACGAATAGATGAATATGCTAACGTCTATTGGGTTGTAGCTTTTTGACAGACGTTTTCCAGAAACGCCATGCCATGTATTGCGTAAATGTGTCACCCTAATAAAAGCCTGTCTGAGATAAAGCAAAAGGTGGAGGCGGAAGCGAAGGGACTTTTGTCACCCCTCGTTATGACCGCGTTTGTTGGACCACGCCGTTTCCATGGCATTTACTTCCTCCCCCACGATCCAAACAACTGATTGAGAAAGATTCATTCGATCCTCACTATCGTTACACTTGATTAAGGTGTTCAGGGACATCGCAAACCCCCGTTTTACTTCCTGTCTCTTCGGAACGTTTTCCGTAAGCCTTCTTCTTCATATTAGGAGAGAAAAAAAAACAATAACAACTTCGGTAACAAGGTGTAGGGGTAGGTGGCGACCCTAACATAATTTAAACTGATGAGGGGCAAGGTATAATCACCAAGTGAGCTACCGAGGTCGGCTGCCTAATAAATGAATGAATGAATTTCAGAAATAATTTCAATCGCCACATTGTTCTACAGCATTTATAAAAGTTCACCATGGCGGAACTTGAATGAATCTGTAGTTGAAGGACGACAGGATGAAATTCATTCGCAAGGTCAAGTTTACATAAATTAACATGATAAATAATTTTTATACGTCGCTGTCGACAACAACTACAACAAGATAGTAGTCCTTTCATTCAATAAAAATCTACGATTTATAATATTCAAAACAACAAAAACTCCTTCAAGAGGTGAGGAAAGAAAGAGGGTACGACGCAAGGTACACTTCGCACGTATATTTACCGTTTACAATTTTAGCGATTGAGCAATACCTGAAAAGGAAATTTAGTAATATATTACTTGTATAATTTCTAGACCACTGCCATATCTCCTCAAATACTTACAGATGATCAAACAGTTAACGTTCCCATGAGATTTTTATATTAAATATTTACGCAAAAATACGACCATCTCATTTACTGGTTAAAAAAAAAATTACCGGTATTGCATGGACCGTCCTGCTCCTTGAACTTAACGATAACCAGTGAAAAGCACATGTAAACGGAAGAGGCCCACAATGTGGGCTATCAAGAGAGGTGACATGGTCATTGGTGCTTTTAATTAAAAAAACATATGTTTTGTACAATTGCAGACAAGCGGTACATGAGAGGAGTAGAAAAGACCCTGCTAATACAGTACATGTGCGCCGGACGACGACTTTTTTAAATGTCGCCTGCCGATTTATTAATACAGTATAACCCTTTTTAATCATTTGGTAGATTTTCAGGAACAGTTGCTTAAAATCTATTCGAGTTCAACGTATAACCATAAAATCTTATCGTATTCCAAATCGTCGTCACATTGCCACCAATCAATTTAAGACATCGCAAGAAAGAATAATAATGAAAAGCCTATCGAAATTCAGTTACGGCGTCCTACAAACTACCGGAAGTTCAACTGCTAATTGAGATAGTGTTGGAAGAACTTTATGGCCAAAAAGTCTGCAACTCAGTGAAATTGATACCAAATATAATCTATCCCGAAATAATTTGATCCTTGTCCTGATGGAGAAGGTTGTATTAGGTTGTTTGTGACTAAAGAAGCTTATTATAGTTGAGAATGAGGATAGAAGATTTCGCAAGAAACGTGACAAGAGAAGGTCACCTAAAAGTGACATCAAAATGACTACAAAAAAGAGAGAGAGAGACGCACATTAGCGAGGAGGAAACGTCACCCAGTCGACATTTTCATTCATAAAAGATTGGAAGGCGTGCCTGTAACGACCACGCCCGACCAATTTCTTCCCTCCAATCTCCATTCAACACCATTTTATCTCAATTGGATAATTTACTTTCCTTGCTGGGGAAGCTCTCGTTCCTACGCTTTCGCCCCCTTCTTCCGTCAAGGACTTCATCATCCATCCTACCAGGCGCAGGGCACCTTTGTCAGAAGGGTTGTCGACAACAGTTATCAAAAAACAAGTTGAGGTTGGTTCCCTCCAACACCTTTCTTATCCTGTCTCCTCCTCCTTCCCCTCATCTCCCTCTTTACAGGTACGGAAATCCGTTCTCAACAGTGACCACCGACCATTTCCCAAACCAAGCAGAACGGGCCAAACTATTGCCTGTCAGCGAGCGTGTAATTTAAACTTGAAAATGTGATGAGTTTGCTATTATCACCATTACCTTCACAATCATGATCATAATAACAAATAGATTACAACAAACATTCATAATTCGACTTCCGGTCCTGCAACCAGACGAGTGTTATGAAAACAATCCCACACTTACTCTTTATCATCCGGTCTCACTCAATTTTTATGAATTGTGTATTATTTGAAAGGGAAGGTTTACAGGGCAGTGGTTAGTCCGGCTATGCTATATGGATCAGAGTGTTGAGCAGCGCGGAAGAGCCACGTCAGTAGAATGCAAGTAGCCGAGATGCGAATGCTGCGGTACAGCAGTGGGGTGTCGAGAGTTGATAGAATTAGGAATGAGTATATTAGAGGTAGCGTGGGGGTGAGGGACACCGCTTAAAAGATGGAGGAAGAGTAGAGTGAAGTGGTCGGGACATGTGTGAGAAGAGGAGAAGCTGGTCCATTACGGAAATGCAGGTGGTTTGAAGCAACCGGGGCAGGGGGAGACCGAAGCAGACGTGGAAGCAGGCTGTCCGTAAGGATATGGTAGTATGTGGGGTGGACGGGGACCTGGTGACGGCAGTGGAGGGCTAGAACCCGCAGACCCGACCCTGCCACAGGAAGGATAAGGTTATGATGATGATGATGATGTGTTATGTAGTACTAGTATTAGTAGTTGATTCAGCTTATGGTTAAAGTAATGATTATTTAGTATGAATCAGAACTTCCAAAATGATCAGATTAGTTTACACGGCAGTGGTTCATTCAAAACCCAAACTAGTGAGCAAAATAAGGACAATTGATCAGTAAAAGAGTGGAATGAAGGAGAGGCTGAAATCAGTGTCGGCCAACGAGTGACTGCAGCTGAATACGTGAAACCGAAAGAAAAATAATCTTTAATATTGACATACAGAATACACAGATGTATTGAATTAGCCTCAAACACAGATGACCCTCAAAGCCACCACAGTCTGATATTGTTTTGATTGTGACTTACACACGAGATACACATTATAAAGTATACACTACATACACACATACTGTACGTGATATTCGACCTCAAATGGCCTTGTCACCACCATTTATTAATCGTCATATTTATTACCGAGTTTTAATTTCAGTTTGGCTAGAGCTACAAGTAATGGGTTTTTGGATGCTTGGCCCGGCTTGGAAATGTAATATTTAGACTGCAGCATGGTTATTGGTCGATTCAATTATAATACTATGATCGTCATCGTAGTATAATTGCATCACATCAATTCTGCCGCCCCGTCTCTAAATACTATCAGCTGGAAATACAACGAAATTTGCATTCAAGCCTTAACAGTAGATTTCAGCGGAAACAAACCTCTCTTGTCAGTCCATTGGCCGATTTAGTGACAGTCGACAATCCGTCAGTGGACGTTGTAAATAAAGAGCAGATAGACAAGGGGTGTTATTCAAAACAAAAAAAAAAAGATCACACGGAGATTATGTCGGATCAGAATATAATCTCAACCCTAAGCACAAATATTGAAATTATCAGCGTATTTAGGTCTGAATAAACGTCCACTGGACGGATTACTTCATCATTTAACTTGTCAAACTCGTAGATAAAATTTGTAGACGCCCTGTACAACCTAGAGCGCAGGCAACTCATTCAAGACGGCCAACGTGAATCCTACGTATGCTAAACACATATTAAAGCAGAGGAGTGTGAATGCCAATGACTTATGAGTAGCACGTAGATTAGAAGGTGACCAGGCGAGGGTCCTCCTCCAAAACGAGTTTCTTACAGTGCATATTTATTTATTATTTTTTTTTTCTGACAGGGATTGTTAGCATACAACTCGCAGACTAGCCCACCAATTATCAATGAATTTCTAGTCGAAAAAATAGTAATATTAATTATCATTATACTCATCTCATTTTAAATGTTGCCTAATTTTTACACTCATCAGAGTCTCAGTCAAAAGTCATATCTTTGTCAATGTCTAAAAAGTTGGGCGAGTCAACGGCATCATATGGATGAGGGGAAAAGGACAAGATTTGGGTGGGGACTGAGTACGAGGAGGAGAAGAGGGCCGACGGAGGGAGGGGAAAAGAGAGTAACTCATGAGAACAAATAACAGGCAATCAAACCTTTTTTTTTTTTAAAAATAACCCATACTCTTGCTATGGGCCGGCCAGAATCAATTGACGGGAACTCAGAGAGAAAAAATCTTCTTCCATCACTTCTGTTTACGTCGCATACTATCCCTTATTAGATGTGGTCACTTGAAATGGTTATCGAATCAATTATCATTTTTATAATTTACCATATCCTAACCAGAAATACATCGGCGTGACCATTTGGTCAACGCAGGGACAAGGGCGGCCAGCAACAGGCTGATTCCCTGTCTAGTTTCAGAGTGACGTCGCTAGAGGGCGCTCGCCGCGCCGTGGCTCTCCAACGCCTTTTCCATTCCCAATGGAAATCTGTTGGCGTTTCATTCATGGCGAGTAGTTGTGCGGAGGGGAAATATAGTGGCGTGGTTTTCAACAACTTGGATACGTTTCTTTTCTCGTTTATTGTGAATTAAGTCTCAGGTAAGTTCAATTAAACATTTCATATATCAACCGACGAACAAAATAATACATAATTGAGTTAGTTACGGCTAAAAGAGAGACACTTATTGTTGCCAATTGATGACTTGTTTTTAGAGGGAGATAGAGCGAGAGAAGATGCCGAGACCGTATGCGGTCTGTTGGATGCGTTGCTGCGCGGCGAACGTGTAGATAACACAGCGGCCGTTTGCCTGCGCCTTCGCGTTGGGCTCGAGCCATTCTCTCCCCGTCCCCCTTTCCCCGTCCGATATCCATTCATGGGAAAGGGAGAGAAAAGATGACGAGTTTGGCTGCTGCACTCGTTTTTTTTTCAAACAGGGGAAGAAGGAGAAAAAAAATAACAGAAATTAAGAGACGGATGTGTATTTCGGAGGGGTGAAATTGAGTAAATGACTCTTAATGCAGTCGGAAATCCACTAACAATATGGGAACAGTATCGTAAATACCTACAAACCCATAATCTTAGAAAGTTAGGGCATTAGCTTGTCATTCAAAATAGCAGGACTTGTGAGAAAATAGCCTTGATCCTACCAGAAAAAAAATGAGGAAAATTACGATTTCCTCGGTTATTACACTTTTGGTCACGACTGCCAGTATTACTATTGAAGTTCGATTACTGTAATTGAAAAGAAAAAGTTAAGGATTCGTTTTATTCACCCAAATCGACATAGGGAAGTAATTAAACCTGCATTTTTTTAAGGTTCAGTTAGATATGTAAAGCCCCGCTAATTTCTGAAAGGAAGAAAAGCAGGCACATCCAACTTAGTCGTTCAGGTTGATACCGTATTTGTACACACAGTATATGCATATTGTATTATTTCATTCCATATAACAAGAAAGAATTAAATGAAATGGGGTTCTAGTTTCATTTAATTGTATTAGAAAAATTTAGCGACAAAGAAAGAAACTTTGTGTCAGCAAACTGCGAACTAAGTAAGACTAGACTCTAGTTGAAAAATATAACTTTGTGTGCTCTTTGTCTCCTCAAGCAGTCTCGGTTGATTGCAACAAATATTACGTTATAGTAAAACCTACCTTGTAAGAGACATTGTTGAAAAAAAATTCATTCATTACAATACCAGTCTTACACAACAATGTTTTTGCCAAATATAGTGGCGATAGACCAATGGCGTAGAAGTATCGAAAAAAGGCGGCCCACTTTCACTGGAGATCGTTGAAATCCAGTTGCATTTGAAATAAGTTGGCAGTCGCAGCTGCTGCAACACAACGGCTTGTCCCCAACTGTTTGGCGGTGAAATTCAGCGCCATTACTGCCAACGCCACCATTTCTTTAGCTCATTCTGTACACATTTAAAACGTTACTTACTTAGCGAGACAAAAGAGAAAAAAGGATGTGGTACATTTATATTAGATGGGTATTTTGCTGATCCCGTTGTTGTTGTTGTCGTTTTAAAACTTTTTTTCGAGGGGGAAGGTAGGGCATAAAAGAACAACGTATTCTTCATGTGGCGTTTGTCACGAACTTTTTTTTTATACCTTCGATCGTCAACACAAATAGAACTGTTGCCGAACTCCCAAGTACATACCAGAACGGCGCTCGTGATAGTGACGTCAGTACAAAAAAAAGTGGACGTTACCTATTGGTCATACTGAATTTTATGAATGAAAAGGTCTGATAAATTGCCCGAAATGATCATGCAAAAGATATTTTAGCTATAAAAATGTGAGGTTTTTGAACTTGTCAACATCAGGCATAAGCCATATTTTCGGCCTAGAGGAGATGAGGGTGTGCAAGAATAGACTCGATGAACGGGAGGGGGGCGTTCTGAAAATACTGTGGGTCAGTGGTGTCGATGGCTAATCCCTACCCTCCTCAAAGCAACTCCTAACCCTTTTCTGGCTTATTGCAGGGTCGGGTACCCATCTTGACCCTCTAAATGGACACAACGGTGATATTTGGACAGTGTTTTTCCCAAGCCGGATGCTGGCCAAAGCTACAACCCCTAGCTTACTTATCGTCGGTCTACTGTGTCGTTGGGGCACTCCACCGAGCTTTTACACCTGGGAATTTGGCCTCATCTATCCGTTGCATAGTAGAGACGGGTCTTTCACGTGCATATGCCATCGTACACTACATCGAACCTCGGTTTTACTTCTCATTAGAAGGAAGTCGCACTCGGGGAATCTCTCGCCCGAAAGAAGCCAACCCATCTCGGTCCAGTATCGAACCTAGAACCACTGACGCAGTTACCGAGCATGGTACTCATTAGCAACTCCAACTCCTAACCCTTTTCCCGCCTATGGCAGGGTCATATGGAAATTTCTACCCGTTGCGTAGTAGAGAGGGTTCTTTTACGTGCAAGCGCCATCGTACACCCACACGGGACCTCGGTTTTACTTCTCATCCGAAAGAAGGCACACTCGCGGCTTCTCTCTCGCCCGAAAGAAGCCGACCCACCATGGTCTAGTATCGAACCTAGAACTACTGGCGTAGTTGCCGAGGGAGCTAACCACTACGCCACCGCGGTGGGTCAGCATGGTACCCATTGCGGCACTGAAATTTAACTAAGTAGGGGATTTATGGTGGTGGTGACTCATTGTACTCATGGTAAAGTAAAATGTTATCAGTAACTCTTTGATGTACAGTATGTATATAGGCAGTTGTGGAGGGGTAATGGATTGTAGGAAGTTATATAATTTGATAAAAAAAATGTGTACGTAATCATTGGATTTGAAATGGCCCTAGCTTGGTTCCTCCAAATAGAAAAGCTGGACTGCAGGGGAGGGAAGTAAAATTGTGGGGAATTTTCAACTCTCATACCCACACACATGGTAGTAAACGATTTGGTTCAAACAATTAATTTCCATCTTAGATATTACCACCCGCGTCCGCTGTCGTATTGTGAGAGTTGTCCTCCACCGTCTCTCCCTTTTTCTCCTCTTCGACATCCGTCCTCCCTCCCCTGCAATGACGTTGTCGTCCGGAAGTTGTAAGGGAGGTCACATTTTTTTGGTGTCATATTAACATCGCTTCCCATTTCGAGGAGTGGAGCTAGGGTGGGGGAGAACTTTCATTGATGATAGTAATTGAAAATGAGGAAAACTGAAATTGAACAGGGCTTATTTATTGGAAGGGGTGGAGGAATTTAAAGGACGAGTGCGCAAGGGACAAGAAGAATAGTAGGGAGTCTAGAGTTATGAAGAAGAAAAGGGGAACCGTCGTGTGTTGTTCTCGTCAGCAACTAGCGCAATGCCCTACAAGGCATCGCTTGAGGGAGGTGATTATTATAGTAATAGTTATAGTAGTATAGTAGGCTAGCTAAGAGCAAGAGAGAGGTGGAGGGAGTGGGAACTGGGCCCAGGGGATTCAGGGCGGCCATGGCGTGCTGTTGCTCTACTATCTCATCGCTGTCGCATTCCTTCAACTGTCTTGGGGTGTACGGAAAAAATGAATGAAAACGTCGTAGGCTGTTGGTGGGCTGGTGAGAGGCTACCTCTTGTTTCTGTTCCCATTTCCACTGTTGGCGTGTGTGTCTCTTGTGTGAGTGCGCACACACATATACTCGACTGAATCGCCGTCCTCGTATCTTCTGTTGTGTTGCTGTTCCAGTTCATTCACTAAAATGGTTTGAGGCTTCATCCATTCATAAAAACGTCAGCCATGGGATAATCACTTGAGGAAGGGAGGGGTGTGTGTGTATATGCTGTCGATTTAAGGACCTTATCTCGCTCTCTCTCTATGAGTTGAGAAAAAGAACTAAATAGGGAAGGGGAATGGCCCAGTGGGTTTCAACGTTGCCCGTGACTGACCCGTCGTTTGCCTTTGTCACTACTACTCCACCCTTGTCGCCTATTCCCCCCCATCCTTCCCAAAGGCTCGTCCTAATGCTGGGTCCACATCGGCCGTGCATCGCAACATTATGCGAATTTGCGCACCCGCGAACACTGTGCACTTGATGTCGGTACATCAAAGGAATGCGTTTGTACGGTTTTTAGACATTTAAAATTTTTGCATTGTCGAGTATGAATTTTGAGTGGAACCACAAGCAGGCCCGCCGATGCCATTTTTCAGTTTTACATTTTTGTGCTATTTGTCAAGTGACCAGTCTCTCAATCCACTGACTGCCTTGATAGAGCATCAATTGATTTGATAAAATTGCCTGCTTTAGATGTAAGGTAAGGGGCCCGTTCTAGCTCTGGGCGGCCCTGGCCACAAGCATATTGAACATCTAATTAGTGCATAGAGAGAAAAAACAGAATTGTGGAAACTCCAAAGACAATAATTACCACAAAAAAAAAATGATACTTGACTTCATATTGCAAGTTTTTCAATACATTTGATAAAGACACGCGCTCCACATAGTACAGACTGCTCGACCAAAAGCACCTTGCTCTGGTCTGTGCTGTTTTGCGAAGTTCTGCTCAGGGAGCGGCTTATTAAGTTGGACACACCAGCTCTCGTCTGATCACTGAAGTTAAGCAACGCAACCCCAGCTACTAACATGGGTGGCCACTTAGGAAACCTGGGTCTACTAATACCCACTAATCTTCGCATTAGTGTACTGTCTGTGCAGTCTCTGCACAAGAACTACGCCGTGGACGGGGCTCTAATGACCTTGTGGTTGAAGAGCCCTAAAAACACCAAGGAGCCAAGGATCAAGGCGCTCTGTTGCAGGGCGCGGCCGCTGCGAACCCGGCATAACACTTCACTAGTAACTACTCTTTGCCAGGAAGACGACATATGGCAATGATACCACTTAGTTGCCTCTCGATTTCTTGTTTAATTTTGGTGTTCACCAATTCTGTTCTCTGTGCCCTACCCATGTTTTAGACTTTTTTTTTCCCCAGTACATCCTCGACCCTGCTAATCGTCTGTCTTCGTATAGGTTGCAATCATATTTGAACGAAAACAACTCTAAAGCTATACATAATCAGAGAAAGAGGGACGATGACGTCACAGTTTCCTGTCGTGTTCAATGTGGGCGAATGCTGTTAATGTCAGATTATTTATCTCTCGGGTGGCGCTACGTTAGAGCTAAGGAAAAAAATATAAAAGGTTTTTAAAAGCGAAGTAAAAAATAGGGGGGCATATCGACATCGTTGTCGTCTCCCGACTTTTCCGCATATAATATTCTCTACTCAATTTATACTTCAATGTTAGGAGGAGACTGCTCTTGTTTCAATGGAAACTGGCACGAAAATACTGAAAGAAGGTCGCGTTATCCATCCATATTGGGGAGGGAGTGGCGAAAAGGTTAATTCTGTCTGTCCTGAATTGTATATGACATTAATTAATTAGTGGTCCTCCTGAACCCTTCTTTTTCCTTATAGTTTATGAAAACATGTGAGGTTGGTTATTTATTTTGATTCATTTATTTCAGAAAGTAGAAGAAGAACTTGGTCATTATTCAACACGAGACGCAATGACGCGTCGAGGATTTAATGATGTTGCGACAGCTGACAGGGGATTGTTCGTGATTTGGATGGCCCTTTGAGCCTCTACTTTGTCTTCATGGCCCAAAATGGCGGAGGGGGATCATCGTCGACATCGCAGCGAATTAGCGGATTTTCCGTGTCGACGTCCGCCGCACCACCGATCCCAATCCGGTCTTCTACGACGATGGCACCCGCTCTTGTACCTCCTATCCCATCGCTGTCCAACACAGTTCGCACACTGGATCGGGAAGTCATAACTTTAGCTCAACCAAGACCCTGGCAACGGGCTCATAATGAGTACATCGAAACACCATTAAGGCCTCAAGTGTCGGTTAATAAAAGTTTCGGTGGAAGTGTTGGTGGTGGCAGTGCCGCAAAACCCGAAGAACTGAGTCGCTCCCGGACGACGAACGTGGGCGGTGGTGCGTCCACATCGGTGCCTGGCGTTCACATTTCGTCCCACCATCATTTGCACCAAGTGTCGCGGCCTATACCCACACCAATAATCGCCAGTGCCAGCGGCATTACGAGCCTTCAGGGGCAGGGCGGTCCTCAACACCATCTTCCCAGGCTACCGAGTCCAGTAAGTAGTAACGCTCAGACACCCATACTGGCTCAACCTTGTGCCGCTTTTAAAACAGAAAAGGTGGACTCCACCAAGGATGACACGTCGTCGTCCACTCATCCGAAATCCATCTTTTGCGAGAAATGCAAACTCTGTACGTGCGACGCTTGTCGCAGTCCCAGACGTTTGCCTTCCACTTGGGTCTGTGGCAACAAATACCAGTGTTCTGCGGAGACTACAGTGGACTACTGTTCGTGTATGTGTTGTGTCAAGGGTCTTTTGTACCATTGCACGAAGGACTACGAGACGGATAGTGATGTGTCGTGCGCCGACAATCCGTGTTCCTGCAGCCCATATCGGAGGTGCATGCGTTGGGGTTGTTTGAGCGCCTTGACTTTGGTGCTACCGTGTCTTTTGTGTTACTGGCCCTTAAAAGGATGTATTGGCTTATGTGAAATGTGCTACACAAAATGTAACAGTCAAGGTTGCCAGTGCAGGGACGCCTTAGAATCCACCTCATCCACCACGTCATCTTCGTCATCGTCGGCCTACAGGAGAAAGGATAATTTGGACGTAATGCCTAATAAAAGGTTGTTGGACTCAAGTAGCGTGGAGTGCTGACTTGTAATTTCAAATACGGTTATGTGTCGTATGTACATCACAGTCTAGAAGAGAACGAGCAAACAAAAATATATTGATACGATTTAAACCACTGGAATTTAAAATTAAAGAGAAAGTATATAAGCACGACGTGAGTGTGAATATATATATATATATATTATACATAAAGTCTATTATTGAAGCTTATAAAAAAATGACGCTTTAATAGAAAACAAGATGAACGAGGGAAAATCCGACAAAAGTGGATTACTATTTAGTTTTATAAGAAATATTTCTGCTGATGTCTAAGTCATAAGATGCAACGTGCCGCCCGGCGGTTATTACTACTACTACTACTTCAGTAAAAAAATAAAAGTGGCAGCAAATGTGTCGATTCTGCGTCCTCGTTTTCCAGCAGCCAGTCCCTAAAAAAGCAATGACTGTGGTGTATTTGTGAAAATGTGCCTGTGAACTGGAATACAATTCCTACATAACCTAGAATTTCATTGTCATTCATTACAGAAGTGTGGTTAGTCGTCACACATTTGACCAACTCCAGCGCACTTTTGGATGCATATGCAGTTCTGCGGAAAAAGACACAGTCCTTTTTTGGCTCCCAGTTCATCTTCTTAATGGAAATCATCTAGTGGGATATCGTCCAGTGGGATCATGATGATGATTATAATGATACTAAAACCATATATATGTATAAAATTGTGTCAGGATCAACTCGGTTATTTGGATTACAAATAAGTGATCTATTACTGAACTGTTAACAACCAATACACACACCATCTGTGAATCCATATTTCCATTACCACACAAAGTTCAACACACACAAATATTATATATACCTCTCCTTGGAAAAATAATAATAATAAGAAACTAAATAATATGAATATTTAGTCTATAAATTAAGCTGTTCTTTGCACAAGTCACGAGCATAACACCCAAGTGTGTTTGCTTTTTGTTTGCAAGGGAGATGATAGGACATCATGCAAAACATGTCCCAAAATCCGATTTCTACTCGTCATTTCCCACTTGGATGGAAAAGTCAGTCAACAGATTGTCAAGTCGCCAAGAAAGATACGGAGAATAATGAAATAAGAAGAAGAAATGCATGGATTTAGGGAGGAAAGAGTTGGTGTCTGTGCGTGTGTGTGTATGTGTACATGTGTGAGAGAGAGACAAGCTGCCCTGAGAAAAAAAAAATCTTTGGGAGTGCAACTGGAGTATTCCTTGACCCCGGTAGGAACATTTGTATATAGTCTATGAAATTTAGGGAATATTTCTAGCCTTGATAGAGAGAGAAAAATATTTGTTTTTGTAAGGGGTTGATGAAGACAATACGAAAAAAGGGGCATTTTTGCCCTCCAACAAAGATGATAAGAATTATAAAAAGTCAGCGAGCAACATCCTAATTTGATTCGCTTTGTAAATGTAATAAATAACTTTGTAATTAATATTTGGTTTTATTTTTTCTTATCATTGAATTATTCCTTTGGTTAATACAGTGTGTACCCTCTTGGACTGATGATAGGTTCGCTACAGAAAAACAAGTGGTAAATTTCGTTTTTGTTACCTATAAGACCACTAATATATCCCCAACATCATTGTTATTTTATTATTCCCATTTACGTGCTCCTTGTCCTGCCCCTGACATGCCAACTTTTTTTGGAGAGGGGGGAGATGATTCTCATAAACATAATAAAGGAAGAAGCTACTTTACCAACTACAGTACTACATCATTTCACATCTCTTTCTTTGCTTGGCAGAGTTGGGCTCCAAACATTATTCCCCTAATTTTTTTTACTGCCCAAGCGACGAAGTTATTTTGTGACTAAAATTGGAAAACGGAAAGGATGTGAAAGGAGTCTGGGTCGGCGACTAGGAATATGATGGCACTGAAGCCCATGAAAGAAAAGCAGAGGAGGTCAACAAATCAGACAAATTGGGATACCAGACGTTTCTGAACGTGAAGAATATAATTTTTTTTTTAAAAAAAAAAAAAAAGGGAGAAAAAAAACCTGAGGCAGTAAGAAACATTTCATGTTCTCCAGCTATACTAATGGACTCCAAAAAACAGGATTGGGAATATGGACCTCCTTGTTGATGGTTCCACCCCGAGACTCGTTAAAATTCCCTCGAAGCTAGTAAACCTATGAAACAACGACCCGGTTGCCTACAGCGAGAGAGCGTTTTTCCTCATTGTTGTAAAATAAGTGCCACAGCAGCATCTCTCCATCCTATCTAGGAATCCCCCAAATGTTTGCGCCACTTTTTGAGAGGAGAGGCTGGAAATTAAAGCAAAGGAAGGGACAAGAGAAGATTTGGGAGGAAAAGATTTAATAGATCGGAGAGAGGAAGTTAAGCTGCATAAAGTCTAGTCAGTAGTTAGTTGAATGATCTTTTCAAATATCAAACTATATAATTTAGCAGCTGCATAAATAAAGGTGTTTCAAACTAAAAGAACTGTTGTTTGTTACTAATAAAATATATGAGAAACATTTCATGTAATATGCTAATAATATTCAGACGAAACTGAACACAAAGTAATCGTGATGGAGAATTTAGCCTATAGGAAGTCGCCTGCTCCATATTCTTCAACTTCCTGTGGGTTTTTTTTGTTTCGTTGGTGTTTTAGGGTCCTTCAACTACAGGTAATATTAGAGACCCGTCCACTGCCTAGTTCTAGTGCAGAGACTTGCACAGACACTACACTAATGCGGCGATTATAGGGTGGGTATACCCAGGTTTCCCCAAGCGGCCACCCATATTAGTACTAGCTGGGGTTGCGTTGCTTAATTTAATTTCACTGATCAGACGAGAACTGGTGTGTTGAACGCAATAAGATGCTTCTTCCACTTCCTGTGGGAGAATGACTCATTTTCGATCAAATCTTAAGGGTCAGAATTTCCAGAATCCTGAAATTCGTGTTATACCTACAAATGGTATCTTATTTTTTTTTTATTATCGATGTTGACAACATTGTCAGAAACATGTTTTTAATTAATTTTACTGTACTTTCAACGTGGATGTACACACTAATAAGGCAACCCTCAATTACTGCTAGTGCCTCCTCTGATGACTAGGAAAAAAAGGGGCATAATTTTGGTTGTTGGTCAGCTTGAACGATGACACGACATGGTCAGTCGTCCGTTTGCGTGGGAAAACCTCTTCACGTTCTGTAAGAGTGACAGTATATCAACTTTGGCAATCGTCTCTCATTCATTTTAATGAATTTAAGCAAGCGATTTCATTAGCTACTTATTTCTTCTCATTCAGAATTGCAAATATAAAAAAAACTACATTAAAGACGTTGACTTCATGTTTGACCTGCCCCTGTCCTTATTATTTATGATAGGTGTTAAGACATGAATGAGTATTTTGAATCACAATTAATTCTGGCCACATTGATTGGTGGAGGGCAGGGGAGAGAGAATGACAACTGTCACACAAACCCAATCACAATAAGAGGCATTGTAACATTTTTTTTCAGTTTAATTGAATTTATATAAAACTGGAATATTTGAAGTGGAGACAGCCAAGTGGAGTCCTGTGTGATAGGAGGGTCCCAATCAAGTTGAAAGGGAAGTTTTACAAGGCAGTAATTAGGCCCGCTATGCTACATGGAGCAGTGTTGGCAGTGAGGAAGAGCCACGTTAATAGAATGCAAGTAGCCGAGATGCGAATGCTGCGGGACAGAAGTGGGGTGTCGAGAGCTGATAGTTAGGAATGAGTATATGAGAGGTAACCTGGGGTGGGGACATCGCGGAAAAGATGACTGAGAATAGGTTGAGGTGGTAGGGACACGTAATGGGAAGAGGGGAGGAGGAGCTCGTTAGGTTCATTTCAGGAATGCAGATGGTTGGAAGCACCCGGGGTAGGGGGAGACCAGGAACAGGTTGTCCGTAAGGATATGATAGTGTGTGAGGTGGACGAGGACCAGGTGGGAGATAGACGGGAGTGGAGGGCTAGAACTCGCAGACCCGACCCTGCCACGGACGGGATAAGGGTATGATGATGGTATAAAACGGAAATATGCTAGCACTTGTTGGGTGCGGGGACGGACACCTCCCCTTCCTTCCTTCCTCTGTGTATAAAGACCACAAAATCATTTTGTGTAGAGTACAAAGATGTATTTTTTAATTATTATTTTCAATTGAGGCATTCCAACTATGTTGTCATATAAAATTTGATAAAATAGACATTTCTTCTGAGGGATTCAACCTTTGGCTTGGTCAACCGAATCACTTGAAATACTGCACTAGCATCTTGTTAAAAATTTCGTTATTATTATTATCATCATGACTAGAAATGCCACATTTAAAAATAAGGCTAATGAATATTTGGGTAAAAATTAAAACGTATCAAATTATTTGTAACCTAAAAATGACCTCATCTTCCATACATGCATACCGTGTGTGTGTTTACAATTTTTTTTTCAAAAGTTTTGAAGATTGGGGGGTAATTTTTTTTTGGTGCACTAGTAAATAGGGAGTTGTATTACGAGTTCAGGCCGCCCCAAACACACCTTTGCTATGTTGATATTGATAAGCGAGTAAATTTAGTTTGTCAAGGACCATTTTAAGGTTATATCCAAAAACTTGCAAATAACAAAGGTCAGGTAGCCTTCATCACGTGACATCATTGTACCAATGATAGCAACCTTCATTTGCCAATCCTTTCGTCGACATCATTTATTGATTTTATGTGTGGTTGTGATTGCCAAAAAAAGGAGAAAGAAATCTTACAAGTCAACAATATAAATATAGGGAAAACAAGATAAGATAACTTATGAAAACATCAGTTTCATCTTCAGAAATTTTCTTGCAATATTATTTTTAAAAATTTATTGAAGCACACGCACACATAAAAAGAAAGCATACTTTATATAAAATTGATCAATTATCGCAAGAATGCTACTAACAGGGATATAACCAGGGTTAGCACGTGAAAATCATCATCCATGCCCTTCCCGAGTCCTGCTTCTGTCATCCTCTCTGTCCTTGTGCGTATTTATGTGATAGACCTGGAGCAGGCTAGACTCGAACCGCCGAATTCAAATAATCCAAAAACTATCATTGAGTTACTAACGGGGGATACCGCCTCGGTTGCGCAGTGAGTAACATACTCGGTAACTGCGTCTGTAGTTCTATGGTCAATACTGGACCAAGGTGGGTTGGCTTCTTTCGGGCGAGAAGGAGAGAGAGGTCCCGAGTGTGCCTTCCTTCCGATGAGAAGTAAAACCGAGGTCCCGTGTGGTTTACGATGGCATTTGCACGTAAAAGAACTCTCTGTACTTTGCAATGGATTAATGAGGCAAAATTTCCAGGTGTAGGAGTGCGCCCCCCTTTCCCTCCTGGGGTCTGTAGAAGTGGAGTGCCCCACGAAAGTAGATGCAGCTTCGGTCGGCAACTCGCTGCGGGGAAAACACTGTCCAATATATCTCTCTTGTGCCCATTCAGAGTGACAAGGTGGGTACCCGACCCTGCCATAGGCGGGAAAATGGTTAGGAATTGCTTTTGCATTCAGCTACTAACGGGGAAAGGCACTTCTCAGGCGTAGGTGGGTCGCCCTTATGCTGTTGAATGAACGTTGCGAAGATGACATGTGTTCCCAATAGTGGAGCAGTCGTTTGCTGGACAATAGCACACTTCAGCAAGACTGTACAATATTTAAAGAAACTCCACCTTCAAAACTATAGACTGTGACTGCACCTCTTTTTTTTGTGAACAGCTGCACTATTTATTATTATTAAAAAGAGAGCGAGAATAAAAAGATGGAGGAAGGGAAGGAGGGACTACTCGAGAAAAACAGAAGAGAGGGGGTGCGGGGGGCTGACAGGTGACTGCTCCCATCCTCAGTTTTGACGATTGTGTTCTTATTTAATATTTTAAAACATTCATGGGGCGGCTACGAACAGTTGACTGCCTACGCGACTCATGCTTGCAACCATCGCCTAAGTTTCTCTGTCTGCTATTCACTATAATACCACATGTTCGTACCTCCGCCATCTCACTCGGGCCGAAAATGCGACCACGCCTGTAGTCCTCAACAGGACGGGATCAACCCATTTTTCTGTGTCAGTCACCTGACATGTACCTGTTCCAAAAAAAAGTAGAAAGACCATTCCTGCACACTTCTTCATGACAAGGAGGAGAAATTCACACATGTCTTACATTTTATGTTGAAAGTGGCCCGTCAATAATGCCTCGTTGTAAAAAGGTGTCCGGAACATGAGTGGGGTGTAGAGAGATAATAGAATTATGAATTAATATACCGTATTTATTCCAGTTGGCAGCGCCCAATATGGCAGTGGAGAGACCAACTCTTATTCCTACCATACGTTTCCAATAAAACTCCCGAAAGAAACCCTAGGCTATAATTCCCCCTACAATACTAGCAATGGTGGAGTTTCCTTTGAGGAAGCCCTACACTTTATCCTCTCCAAGGCCATTCCATTGCCGAATTGTCCTTGGTAAGAAAGACCAGTAGTACGAGTCTGTGTGTGTCCTAATCTCCTTAAATTTATATGAATGATCCTTTCTCCCCTTATACTCAGCCAGGGGCACACTTCCAGCCAGAGGTCCATCACACCCGGGCAGCAGCAGTCTGATAAAGACTAATGCTGTGAGATATACGCCGCTGGCTTAATGTTTCCCACCCTAATTCCCTAATCATGTCAGACACACTCCCTGCAAGAAAACCTGCAGAGTACAATTCTCACCACCATAATGCGCTTATCCCGTCTGTAGGAGGGCCGGGTCTGTGGGTCCACTGAACATGCTCTGACTGGGGCGCCCCAGCCAGGCGTCTGGAACCACAGGAATATTGGCTGGGTTGTCTGTGGGGGTGCCTGAAATATAAACAGCGCCTTCCAATAAATGGCACAACAAAAAAGCCTTTGAAAAAATGAACGGCGTGCTGTTTATTAGAATGAATATGGTATTAGAGGTAGTCTTGGGTGAGGGACATCGCGGGGAAAAAAGCAGGAGACTAGATTGAAGTGTTATGGGCACGTAATGAGAAGAGGGGTGGAGCTCGTTAGGTCCATGACGGGAATGCAGGTGGTTTGAAGCAACCGGGGCATGGAGAGACCAAAGCAGACGTGGGAGGAGGTTTCCCTAAGGATATGGTAGTGTGTGGGGTGGACGGGGACCTGGTGGGAGATAACGGGAGTGGAAGGCTAAAACCCACAGACGAGATAAGGGTATGATGTTGATGATGCGCAAAAGTGTCCGAAAACTGGAATCTTAATATCTCAGACCGATTTGTATAAATTTCAAGTTACAATCTGCTTCAAGATGTTAGTTTAATTAGTTAAACAATTGCGGAAATGTGTTGTTATATGTGCTGGATTTCGTGGGGCCTTGTCTACACTGTCGTTTTTCAGTGTTGGGAGAGGGGGAGGGGGAAGAGAAACTGCCGTAGTTAATTTTCAGCCCTTGGTGCGGGGTGAGGGTGTTGACGAACTGTTCATAAACAGCCCCAATGGAATTTGACATTGGTTTCAATAATTCTGCGAATTATTTGGAGAAAAAAAAGAGGCCACGAATGGGGGAGGAAAGGGGATCTGAATGATGGAGGGTGGACAGCGGATGGGGCCAGTGAAGAGTGCTAGTTGATATTAAGGGAAAGAGAGCAAGAGCTATGTTGAAGTTAGCGCCTAGATATATTTGCCAGGCTATACATCTAAATGTTTGCAACATTAATATAGTCTTATTTTTTTTTCTTCACACTCTTGGTGAATGAAGAAAGCACGGGTCGGTCGTTATACGCGAAGAGGGTTGTAATGGGGTTTGCGTGGGCGTCCATCTTCACAAATTGTCGTCTCCTCCCAATTGCTTTGAGGTCATATTTCCAGTTTTCATGCCCAAATTAACCGAAAAAAAGCAGTCCCGTACGAAAATAAAATGTTAAAAACACAACTACACACACACTGTAGAGAGGCTGAAGTATGAAAAATGTTATTCACTTATACGCCTTAAATTATAAAGGAATTTCTTTTCTTGGACAAACGTTTCTTTCAAGACACTTTTACTTCTTAATTGTATATAGGCGTTATGTGTGTTGGAAATGTGAACGGAGAGAGACAGGGAGCGAGTGAGAGAGGGAGCAAGAGAGACAATAGCAGGAGGAAGAAAGGGGTTTCAATGATTAAAAAAGAAGTAATGCTATTATGGACTTAAAGATGTTTATTTACGTTATCAAAATCGTCCCAAACGAAACAGATGATAATACATTTGGGTTGATAGTCCGTACGAAATCCAACTTTGACCCAATTCAAATTGTTGGTGTTGCCCACCATCACTTAATTTCATCCACACCGCTAAATTACTTGTGTCCCTGGTTCCTTACTTTACATACCGCGCTACTAAATAAGAAAATTAACTTGCATTTCATTCCCTTAACGAGCTTCCCCACTAGGACATCATCATACTCTTACCCCGCCTGTGACAGGGTGGGGTCTGCAGGTTCTAGCCCTCCACACCCGTCTGTCTCCCACCAGGTCCCCGTCCATCCCACACAACCATATCCTTACGAACAACCTGTTCCCACGTCTGCTTTTTCCCCCTTTTTGTTTTCAACATGAGCCGACTTTGTTTCCTTGGTGTTTTAGGGCTCTTCAGCTACAAAGGTCATTAGAGCCCCGTCCACTGCGTAGTTCTAATCCAAAATCTGCATAGACACTACGCTGTTACGACGATTTTTGGGTATTTCAGTACCCAGTGTTCCCAAGCGGCCACTCAAGCAAGCCGTTGCTTAATTTCACTGGGTATTACTAAGGCACGTATTCACCTCCCGAAAAACAGTAAGTTAGGACAAATTTCGGTATATTACTAAGGCACGTATCCACCTGGATGAAAACAGTGAGTTGGGGCAGAGTTCGGTAACGGTTATGGTTTGATGGCTTTTTGTTGCAATTCTAATTGAATACACTGCAAGTAGCTCTGATAGGCCAAATTGGCAGTGGAGAGAATAACACTCATTCCTAAGCTAGAACTCTGAAAAAGCCACGGAACCTGAAGCATAGCATTTTCTACGAATTTGACGTTGACGTGACGTACGTATAGGACATGTTTGACGTCATACAGTTGCGTTGTATATAACAAAGCATCTGAATTTGCCCTAGCTCAGTGTTTTTCGAGAGGTGGTTGGATACGTGCCTTAGTAATATCACTTCAGTGATCAGACGAGAACTGGTGTGTCCAACACAATACAGCTGTCCCCCTCTTGTTTCCTTACGTCTACAAATGATATATTAGCAGCCGACATTTTAATATCAAATTTGTACGGTTAATGAGCCAGCATACCAATGAATACTTAATTCGGCGTTAGTAATTCTGCTGTCGTACCCCTGCCAAAAACACTATTACAAAGTTTTATTTTCTATGTATATAATTAATACATAAATCGACTTAGATTTGTTAGGTTCATATATTTGTCTTGTAAATATCTGTTAAACGAAATTGCAAGTTCTCATTCATACCTTCGTTCATTTCATACCTTATTTGTGACATGCAGAGTATTTATTACAACATAGTCTCTCTCTTTCTCTCTCTCTCTCTCTCTCTCTCTCTCTCTCTCTATATATATATATATATATATATATATATATATATGATTAAAATTTGCTATATATATATTTATTTTGTGTCAAAAGATGCGAAAACAGGTTAACAATTCTGTCAATAAATTAACAGTATAACTAACTGTGGTTTCACTGTGTTTGTCTACCTGGAATTTGCTGTAAAAATAGTATCACTCAACCATAAACAGGAAAAAAAGGAAATGACGTCATAAGGACATTTGAAATTACCCGTAGCAAACACATTAAGAAAAAAAAGGAATTGGGTGAGAACAACTCTTATAGTCCCTAAAGTTTTGATTACCTGCGCTGTGTACGTCAGATCCTGTTTCAAGGACCAGACCATAATTTGACTGGAGACACGTCTCTCCAAAATAACTGAATTCACCACCGCCACACAGGTACAATTTTGAGAAGAAGGGAAGAGTGAGGAAGACGATGATGGTTGATGTTAAACTACATTACGTCTTCCCCAAATTCCGACGGACTTCTTCCTGGCCTAGTGCAATGAGGGTATTCCATGATTCCATCCTAATTGCTAAGCAGCAACAGCAGCTCCTAAACTCACACGTGTGTTGCTTGACCCACGTGGATTTCACCACGCCTCATCATCCCACCTTTTTTGCAGCTGCAAGTCTGACCTTGAACAAGGATCAGCACGTCACGCCTTCCAGTGGATGGCTGGCAGAGTGATCCCAACTTAGGATTTTTGAAAACGTCAACCCAGTAGGACTTGCGACTAAGACGAAGAGCGATTGGTCTTTTGTTTTTTTATAACCGCACGTGATTACCACAACGCCACATGGTGAACCTCACCCTGTGTTTTACCCTTCCGTAATAACTAACACTTGGGACAGCAGCCCGCGAAGTTTTTTTTTTCTTTTCTATATCGGTAAATTGTAGTAGTATGGAATTGATTGTTGCCCAATTAATCAAAAATGAGCCAGCATACAAGTAAGGGGATTGTTTGTGTCGTTGATATTTTAGGGCCCTTCAACTACAACGTCTGTAGAGCCCCGTCCACAGCATACTGTAGTTCTAATACAGACACTACGCTGTTACGACGATTTTTGGGAATTAGCAGTACCCAGTATTCACAAGTGGCCACCCATGTTAGTACTAGCTGGAATTGCGTTGCTTAACTGGAGTGTCCAACGTAATACAGCGGCTTCCATATTTGATGTAACAGCAGCCATTGTCCAGTGACAATTTGTTATAGGAATTATTTCGGTCACAGTATTACCAACTCAATGGTTTTTTTCTACAACCTGCAGATTATGATAACCCACCTCGGTGGCGCACCGGGTACCACACTCGATAATTGCGTCAGTAGTTCTAGGTTCGATACTGGACCTAAGTGAATTGGCTTCCTTCGGGCGAGAGAGAGAGAGGCCCCGAGTGCGCCTTCTTTCGGACGAGAAGTAAAACCGAGGTCCCGTGTGGTGTACAATGGCACTTGAACGTAAAACAATCCTGTGCAATGGATAGATGAGGCAAAATTTCCAGGTGTAGGAGCTCGCCCCCTCTCCCTCCTGGGGTCTGGTAGAGGTGGAGCGCCACAACGAACATTTTTGTTTTGTTGGTGTTTTAGGGCCCTTCAACCACAAGGTCATTAGAGATCCGTCCATTACGTAGATCTAATGTAGAGACTGCCACCCATATTAGTACTAGCTGGGGTGGCGTTGCTTAACTTCAGTGATCAGACGAGAACTGGGATACCCAACGCAATAAGCCGGTTCCCCAACGAACAGTAGACCGACGATAAGGGTTGCAGCTTTTTTTTTTTGGCAACCAGCTGTTGAAAATCCATGTCCGATAGATCGCCCTTGTGTCTATTCAGAGGGACCAGATGGGTACCCGATCCTGCTATAAGCGGGAAAAGGGTTAGGAGTTACTAGTTGCCTGCAGATTATGAATAAAACAGGAACATATATCCACCCTCTTTGCACTCCCTCCACTGCTACATTTCCCCATAAGCCCCTACAATTCTGCCCTTGATTTTAGGACAGAGAAATAAAACAGTGGCTCAGTTCATCATTACTTGTAAACAAATGAGCTATGTGATGTTCATGGGTTGCATGAAGTCAGTAAGTGAAACATGGCTAACAAAGCTCTGGTAACAACACATGCAAAGATACTTGAGAGGCAGACTTTTCTCTCTTTCTCTGTAATTGCCACATGTTTTTAGTTCTGCCATTGAATTTTATCATTTTCTGCTCTCTCTCTATCTTCTGCGTATGTTCTGAACTCAAAATACTGTAATGGCGAAAGAATTGGCGTACCTTTAAGAAGACTCATAACATTAGGGGTGAAAAACCAAATATAAAAGTTGGGAAGGGAGATTCAAACAGATCCCATTTGTTACCCAAAGTCCAAATGTTATAACTAAGGGTTAAAATTGGTTTTATATAAGACATCTTATTTATATAATTTCCCTGTTTATTTATTTGTAGTGATTATTGCGTTTGGGGATATTTATATATACATACATATATGTTCTGAAGGGGAAAGACGAGTCTATCAAGTTGGCTAAGGACAAGGGTATGCACTGTGAAGTGGGTTGTAGTGTTGTTCATCACTTTTTCACCGGTGCAATTATTGTAGATTAATAATGTCTTAAGAGTGCGATTTTTATTTTCAAATTGCACGTGATTATGGCAAACAAAAGGGGATCTAAATTTGGAAAATACCAACTAAAGAAGCATGCGCTCCGCCTCGGTGACGTAGCATGCTCGGTAACTGCGGATACTGGGCCGAGGTCGGTTGACTCCTTTCGGGCGAGAGAGAAAGAGAGAGATGCCCCGAGTGTGCTTTCCTTCGGATGAGAAGTAAAAACCGAGGTCGCGGGTGGGGTACGATGGCATTTGCACATAAAAGAACCCTCTCTACTATGCCACGGGTAGATGAGGCAAAATTTCAAAGTGTAGGAGCTCGCCCCCCACACTCCCTCCCGGCGTCTGATGGAAGTGGAGTGCCCCAACGAACAGTAGGCCGACGATAAATAAACATAGGGGTTGCAGCTTTGGTCGGCAACCGCAACCGGCGGCGGAAAAAACGCTGTCCAATAGATCACCCTTGTGTCCATCCAGAGGGACGAGATGGGTACCCGACCATGCCATAGGCGAGGAAAAGGTTCGGAGTTGCTTTGGTAACTAAAGAAGCATTGCCTGTGACATCACTGGAGTTAGAAGAGAAAACAATCACCCAAAACTTAATTTTCTTCCCCTTTTCTCCTCCGAAAATGACACAGGTATCCTGCATTCATTTTAAACTCGTTCAACTTGCTCATCTGTACTTGTGAGGAACACTGTTAAAAATGAGGCAGGATATGATCCCACAAATTGAAGGGGTGGTAAAAAAAAATGAAGGCGCGATAGGTCGGCAAGATGTATGTTGTAAACGCTTCCTATTTGGCGAGGAAAATTTTTTGGCCAATATAACTGGTCACCACATGCTCAAATGGGTCGGAAAAGACCAGGAGTGGTGAAAGTTCCACTTTTCATGTATCCTTCCTTTCCTCCCTTTTCTTTACGAGCCCCTGGCCCGTGTCAAAAATGCCCCTCCACATCATTATTGGGATACCGATGATGATCTGTCTTTGCCCTGTGTGTGTGAAAGGGACCAGATTAGGTGAATTGTGGATCCCCTTTATAACGAGAAGGGGACAGGTGGTGGTGGAAGTAGTACTGCTGTTGGACCTCTTTTTTCCACACTTATCTCCTGTTTGATTTATGATTCGAGGGTCTTAACTCACTGAAGAAAAGGGAGAAAGGAGGATGGGAGGGCCTTATCTAAGGTTGAAGGAGGGGGACTGGTAATTCGGAGGTGAACACGAGGTCGTTTTAAGGAGAAGGTTTACGGAGAGGGGCCAAAAGAGAGGGTCGTAGTAGTCCACCAGAAGAAAGTAATCTCCCTTCCGAAAACGTGTCTTCCTAAAGGGAAACGTCTCATGTAAAAAATGATGCAATCATTCACGGCCCGAAAAGTTTGGAAATGGGACGAATGAGAGTTAAAGAAAGGAGTAGTAGATGCCTCAAAGCTCCTCATATGCCAGTAGCCAAACCCTCCTTTTATAAAGAATAGGGAGGAAAAGGTTGGAATTGGGAAGGGATGGAGATGAAGATAATCCCTCTTTTTTTTTTTACTTGTCTTTCTCGACAGGCCTTCACCACCCCTCTCGGCGCGTTGAAGTTAAAACCTCTGTTGCCTTGTGTACCTCCTTCACTTTCCTCTACTAAAGTTTGTCTTGACCAACTGTCGTCGTCTCACTCCAGATCGTTTTTAACAATAAAGGTATATCCACGCACGCACATGGACTTTTAAACAGTTGTTGCTGGAAGGAAAAGGAGAGGAGGAGGAATTAAGGATTGGCACCAGGAATCCTTTTTTTTTTTTGGGACGCTGAAGTGGCTGGGACATTATTTGACCAGGTGTTGTTGGTTGCTTTACACAAAATGAACATGACGACCTAGACACGCAGTATCATACAGCACTTCCCCTTCCGTTAAATATTATTTTGAAAACTCACATCCCGAGGGAGCTGATCCTCGTCATCCCCACGTCGAATCTTAAATAGTTTTTTTTTTTTTAAAAAAAAACCCATTTCATTGGATAATTTAATTTGAAATACTTGGCGTAAAACATTTTATGTGTCGTTTATTTGATGTTTGGTTTAATATCAGTGTCGTAAAAAAATCATGGGCGTTGTCATTTACCCCAAGACGAGCAGATGTCTTGAAGGCCATTCGTTTGACCTTTGTGATAATCGTAGGGGTGACGGAAAGATAACGATAAAACGCATGGGAAAAAAGGAGGAGAAAGGTAAGAGTGCGTATACAATTTTTCGTATTATTTGTCACCCATAGGACCAATCACAACCACACGCACTTGTGTCCCACAGCTGACTAAGCCACCATCGGTACACATTCGCGAGTAACTGCAATGTTATCGAGATACACTAACGTGACTGAGGAAGTCTAAAACTATTCAAACCAGGCCCATGAAAGACATGAGAGAGGGTATAGTAGGGCAGAGTCGGGTACCCTTCTTGTCCCTCTGAATGAACACAAGGGTGATATATTGGACAGTGTTTTTCCACAGCCGGTTGCCGGCCTAAGCTGCAACCCGCCTACTTATTTATCATCAGCCCAGACCCCAGGAAGGAGAGGGGGCGAGCTCCTCACCTGCAAATTTTGCCTCATCTACCCGTTGCATAGTAGAGAGCGTTCTTTTACGTACAAATGCCATCGTACACCACACGGGACCTTGGTTTTGCTTTTCGTCCGAATGAAGGTGAACTCAGGGTCCTTCTCTCGCCCGAAATAAGCCAACCCACCTCGGTGCAGCATCGAACCTAGAACCCCTGACACAGTTACCGAACACGCTACTCACTGCGTCACCGAGGCGGGTCTACCTTGAGCTGTCTCTAGACCGTAAAAGATTTACAGTTATAAACATGCCTCTGATGGTGGGACACCCTCCGAAGAAGCTGAACGACAAGAGCCCCTATTTTCAACATGTAACTTGTTACATTCTCCGGGCTAAACGCCGCCGTCCCAATTCCCTCTCGCATTCTCCCTAAAATGAATATCATGAAAAATCCTAAGGCCAACAGTAGGATCCGTTTGAGATTTTGCAGTTAAACATACAGTATAAGCTTTTTCACTTTGTTTACATTAGAGACTATTTTTACTCGGGCCTGGTCTCTGTAAATTTTCCTTAACGATAGGCACCATATTCTACATAAGAGTAAGAGATCTTCTGCATTTCGATTTAGGTTCTCATACTGTTTATTTTTTGTGGTGTCCATTTCCATATTCTGCCATTGGTAACAGGAGATCAGCAACCAGAATCCCAAGAATCATCTGCAGTCAAACACAGGCCTTGCCAAAGGCACCTCTGTCGTCCACTCTCACCTAATACCGCCTCCTTCCTACTGTAGCATGTGTCACCCAGCTATGTACACATTCCTGTACAATTGTAACAGTTTTACTGAACATAGGCTACTGCTAATTACTGTTCGGAGTTAGTCGATTATTTTAGTTTCATTTAAAGCCTCATTTCAGGCTTCATGCCACAAAATCGTGTATCTGTTTTGAGTGTTCATCTCATGTCAGCCCGCTTTTGTTGCTGTTCATTTTAAAGGAAAATAAGCATTGTGGTTAGCGAACTAGACTGTGAAAATATGCTTTCAGGATCGATCTTGGCCGAAGCAACTTCTTACAGGCGAAAGAGAGAACGAAAGAGTAGCCCACAGTGCGCCCTTCCTCCGCGGATGGATTTTTCTCGTTTCGTTGGTGTTTTAGGGCTCTTCAAATACAAAGGTCATCAGAGCCCTGTCCACTGCGTAGTTCTAATGCAGTGTCTGCACAGACACTGGGTTTTTTTTGGTATTAGCAGTACCCAGCAATGTTCCCTCTAAGGATTGCTGGTTCGTGAGCAAAATCAAAAACTTGTGAGCAGAGCTAAAAATCTATGAACTAAAATCCATGAGCTAAAAATCTGTGCGCTAAGAACCCGAAACTATGCGCAGCTTAGAGGGAACATTGCTACCTAGTGTTCGCAAGCGGTCACTCATGCTAGTGCTAGCTGGGGTTGCGTTGTTTATCTTCAGTGACCAGACGAGAACTGGTGTGTCCAACGCAATACAGCCGATCCCCGTCGGTTTAAAGTCTCCTGGGTCACGACGAAGAAAAGTGTTCCGACGAAAAAAAAAACAGGACGACTTAAAAAGGCGTCCAACAGTTTGCCAGCTTGTTCCCGATTTCTACGGGTTTGTCTGCTTCGTTGGTGTTTAAGGGCCCTTCAACTACAATGGTCATTAGGAGCCCCGCCCACACCCAGTGTTTCCAAGCGGTCACCCATGGAAGGGCCAGTACTAGCTGGGGTTGCGTTTCTTAATTTCAGTGATCAAACGGTGTGGTGTGTCCAACGTAATACAGCCGCTCGCGGTTTCTACGGGACAATTTGGAACCTAGGCAGGAAAAGGGTTGGCAAGCATGATGAGCAATTTATAAAAAGAGCATTGGAACATAATTCAACTCTCCTCCCCCCCCCCCCCCCAGATTTAGGAGGTGTACCTACACCCCACACAGAAAACTTAAAGAAGTGGCGAGTCTGCAAAAGAAATTTTGGGGGCACACAAGTTGGTGATGACCACAGCCCTAGATGAAAACCTTGAGATGCAGGACTAAAGAAACACTGATTTGCTGTCAATGTCCGAGCTCTATTACAAGATGTCACGTTTCAACTAAGCAACAATCGCATTAATCACAGAGCTACCAAATCTGATCCAAATACTTGCTTAATTACGGCAAGTTACTTGGTAGTCTGAGGTACGTGGCCAAACTAATGACGTGGTGCACAACTAAGGCAGGGCCCATCATTCGTATAATAATTCTGGTGGCTAGTACAGGAAGTGGGCCATTCGGTGTTATGACTGCAAACCCTGCATTCGCTAAACAATGGGATAACTGGCTGTGTTGTATGCGATTGTGATGCTCAAGCGAAGAGGCGAACTTTGGGGTGTTCTTCCAAGTGTGACTCCCTTACTAATGACAGGAAATATTTAACTGGTTCTAATTGAATAATGGATGAAAATTTCCCTGACTTAAGCCCATTGCGTGATTCCTGCAAAAATACACGGTCGAGGGAGGGGTAGAGAGAGATGATTAGGATAGGTGGGCATTGGAGCCATTATATTAGGAGGGCGAGTACATCAGGAGAGATCTACTGGAATGGAGCCCCAACGAAGTCTAGGAAAAGAGTGCAGTTTTGAAATTCTCAGTAGAAATTATTCTGCGTGGGAGAAACATTGCAATAAAAGCTAACTACTGACATCACGAAATAGCGAAACTAGTGATTGCTAATTAGATGAACAGGTGAATCAAACTCTATAATGATTTACCTGAATTTCTTGTTGAAAGAGGGGAGAAGAGGATAGCAGCACCGAAGGGATGACACAAAGAAACCCAAAGCTGTATTGAGTACCTGACAACTGAATTGCTAAATTTCTGCAAGGAATGGAATGGGTCTAAGGTGGGTGCATTACTGTTGTTTTTTATAACTATTTTTTTTCCTGAAAATGATAATTATTGCATATTCCTTGAAAATGATAGTAGGTGGAGCAATCTAAAATTTTTTTCGGGCGTGCATCTCCATAAACCGGCGTGGACCAGATGGAGCTGTTCTACATATGTAACACGGACAGTCGCCATCTACAAGTGAGACCCAGTAACGGCCTTTCCGCCCCATTTTCCCCAATTGCACATCCAGTCCCTTAAATTTTCTCATTGCTAGTTCTACTAATCATCATCATACCCTTATACCGCCTGTGGTAGGGTCGGGGATCCTTACAGAAAACCTGCTCCCACGTCTGATTTGGTCTCCCCCTGCACCGGGTGATTCCAACCCACTTGCATTCCTGTAATAGACCTAACGAGCTCCTCCCCTCCTCTACCACCTCCGTACCACCTCAATCTACTCTCCCAAATTTTTTCCGCCATGCCCCCCACACAATTCTATCAGCTCTCGCCACCCCACTCATGTACCGCAGCATTCGTATTTCGGCTACTTGCATTCTATTGACGTGACTCTTCCTTGCTGCCCAACACTCTGATCCGTATAGCTGACCTAACCAATGCCCTGTAGAACTTCCCTTTCAGCTTCATTGGGACCCTGCTATCGCACAGGACTCCACTTGCCTGTCTCCACTCCAACCATGCCCCATTGATTCTATGGGTCACATCAGTGTCTATCTCCCCATTGCTTTGGAAAGTTGATCCTAAGTACTTTACCCCTTGAAGGACCCACTGTCCTACTCCAGTCAGCAGCTCGTCCATAACCAAAATGTGTACTCCGAGCTTCACAGGGAAGCCTCCAGTATTTCCCCAAGGAGTCCTTATCCTAGCTGTGGAACCATCATATTATATCCTGTACTAGCCAATTATAGTAATGTAACAGAAAATTATGAGCGACCCTGTGTTTTAGAGGGGCGAATTTTTACTCTGTCCGATTGTTTTTGCTTCCTTTGTGTTTTAGGGCCGATCAGCTACAAGGTCATTAGAGCCCCGTCCACTGTGTAGCTGTAATGCGGATACTGTACAGACACTACACTAATGGGACAATTTTTGCGGTATTAGCGGTACCCAATTTTCCCCAGCGGCCACCCATGTTAGTACTAGCTGGGGTGCGTTGTTTAACTTCAGTGATCAGACGAGAACTGGTGTGTCCAACGCAATAAAGCGCTTCCTACGCTGTCCGACAGGATAACGGGGCACCAAACAGAACATCTGCTTCTCCAGAGGAAAAAATGCGGAGAGGAACGGCAATTTCAACCACAAGTTACTGTACGTAGGTACACAACTGCCACGGCATCCTCCTACACGAGTGTACACCACAACATTCATTTAAAAACTTGAACGGGGAAATCTGGGAGGGCAATCCTTTAGAAGCAAAGCTTTGGAATCTAGAATAAATACAGTCCACCCCCGAATTTTCTCGGGGTTTCTTTTTACATTTCACATTGTAAGTGCGGTTAAAGTGCCTCTGGGATGTGATCTATTAATATTAATAATGCTGATCAATTCGGACTACGGCGCTCGGTGTAAGTAAATGTTATGAGATGCTACGTGCTTTGACGCACATTTTGGAGCAACAATGGGGTTGAGTGGCAGAATTTGTCGTTGTACATTTCCGCAAATGGTCACCGGCTACGACTGAAGGCCATTTTCTAAACAACAGCAAGTCAACCATTTGCAACCTGTACCTGGACCTCAGAGAAGAATATTATGGGGTACAGAGTTAACATTTACAGGTAAAATTTTAATTAAATACCACTCCCTCTCATCGTTTTGTGACATTGACAAGAGTTCGTAGAGGAAACGCAATATCACCAGGGTCAAGTACATCCTCCAAAAAAAAAAAAAAATGTCAACTTTGCTGAATGTGACCAGCTCTTTTATTAGGTAGGCGAAATGTGTTTACGCACTGAGTGATGGACTAATGATTTTAAACACCTACTATCCTATCCTGGGTTCTAGTCCGGAACTGTTTGACATTATTTCAGGCTAGGTCCTTAGGGCATAACTGTTTATTAGAGTGAGCTTGATCACTCCTTGGTCTTCCTTACTCTTTTGTGTCCTCTACATAAAGCATGTCAAACTCATGGCACCCCGAGGGCCACATCGTAACATGTACGTTTTCATGAGGGCCATGTACATGTACAAATAGTATTTAATTAACAATAGTTTTAATCAAAATATGGCACATGGCACCCCATTCCAACTATGCCGGGGGGGGCAACTGTCACCCTCTCGTTACGCCTGTGAGTAGCCAACCGCATATGTATGCTACATAATATCGGTTGTGAGGGCCGCAACTCTAGGCTTCTAGGGCCGCCACTTTGACACCCCTGCTCTACATAATGGGAGACCATGTCCCAGGCGTCCTTTCCCCAACATAATCTGCGGCCAGCTATACACAGCCAACAGTGCCCGATGTTCAACTAATGATTACTGTAGGTAGTTAGTCTAACGGGTGGGAAACTAGCAAGTTGCCATAACGGGCCGGATCCTGTGGCCGGATCATGTGGTGTGTGGGGGGGGGGGGAAGAAGTGGGGAAATTAGCAGTACCCAGTGTTCCCAACCACCCATGTCGGTACTAACGTGGGTTGCGATGCTTAACTTCAGTGATCTGCTTCTTTAGCTGCTCAGCTAGCGTACGGATGCCGGGAGGGAGATTTTAATCTCAAAAGATGGCGCTTGGAGGGGCTAAAAAATTATTTTAATTCAAAAATTAGGTTACTTTCTCCCCAAAAAATATTTTAAGTTACTTTTTCTAAGGTGTTTGATGAGCACCAATCGTGCGTTACCCATACGAGAAAGGGAGAGGGGTGGGGGCAAACCCCAGCTATTTCACGACTCATTGCTGTATGTGTTGAAAAATGCATAGCCCTATAAAGAAGGGGAAGCAACAGGAAGAAATACTTAGGGTTTGAACTTAGGACGACAGAAGTGGAAAAGGGAAGAGGGTTCTGAGCGATGTAGAGGTGGAGGTAAAGACGTTATCATTAACCCGAACCTAAACATTTCGCATTTTAAAACCAGTTTTTATTTTGGTGTGATAAGCAATTCTTTGAAAAGTAAATTCGACAGGGCGAAGGACGGCAACGGCAGGAGAGGCGGTGGGAGTACTATTGCTTCTCCATATATATTAAGTGTACAACCTAGTTCAAGTCTAAAAAAATGTTCAGAACGAGTCGTTAAGGGGCGAACAGCAGGAGAGTAAGGGGTGTAGGAAGACGGTGTTCAAAAACTATCCTTTGTCTCTCTCACATGATGACACAAATCGTTCAGGATATCGAGTCTGGATCCTATGTTGTATTCTCTGGCCAGTCCCCTTGTCGCTTTCCACACCGGGGTTCCTTCCATGATGTCCTCTAGCCCTCCACCTAGACCAGCCCCGTACGAATAATATGAGTTCGGCCAATACACTTGCCTCATAAACGCCATCCCAAAGCGAATGTGTACGTGCGTACGCACACGCGTGACCTATGCCGTTTACAATGACGATAACATATTGAATGGCGGTTTTAAATATCTTTCTCTTTTAGATGCCAGTCAGCATAAAATTCAGCGTTCATTACCGACCTTCGGATAACACTTCCGGCCTTCAAGACACTCATTCAACACCAAATCTCACCCATTGGACGTCAACATCTCAAGCCTTCAGGAAGTCAAAGGTTATGGAAAGCAGGATCGGGCCGTAAATTTATACACAAATAACCTGATTAGACTTACAGATGTTACCCGTCTGCGTTTGCCCTTATGGGCGAGCGCTGCCTTCATAATGGCTCCACCAGAACAACACTTCCAGTAAATCACTCCAAATGGGACCATCATTATTCCCTCCTCCCGTCCCACAGCTCCTTCAGAATGACGCCATTCCCCTTTTCTCTATTCCTGTTAAATGTCACCACCACCCTCAAGACGAGTTTCAAGTCTCCACCATCCATACATCGCAACCCAACATTGTGAATAGCGATGAATCTTTTATTCTATTCTCTCCCCCTTCTGTGGTCGTGGGGCCTTTCATATTAGCCCTTACTCTATCCCCACACCCTTCTTCCTATTCATTAGACACCAATAACAGTAACAGCAGCAGCCTTTTTATTCTTTAGTAGAACAGGTATAAACGATTCTTGTATAGGACGCTTGCTGCTTACCAGCAGTTCTAGCCAAGCCCACGCATTATTCTGTTATCCGATGAGAAGAGGGAATGGGGGTTCCATTTTCAGCCCTTATTCCTCCTTTTTAGTGGCACCATCACCAGCACACAACAACACAACGCCATTATGACAGGTAATAACTTAGTGAATCAAAGCTCTTTCTAAAAGAGACTGGGGGAGAGGGAGTTAAGTCAAACACCCTTGTGCAGTTTGAAATCACCCCTTTTTTCTCTTGTTTGGACTTTGAGGACCTCCTTCCTCTTCCACCTCCGCAATAGTAGTTCTTCTCCAATTGTTATATCCTGTTGATGACAACGTTCCTTTTCAAGACCCATGAAATAGAACGTTCCTATTAACATAATGCGTGTCTGTACATAGGAACGAATCAGGGACTGGCCTTTTTTCACAACCACATCACACAGAATAATACAAGGTTGAATCCAGACCTCTCCCTCTCCTCATCATACTGGGAGAAGTCTCTAAAAACGATCAACAGTGTAGTCGATGGAGACTTAACGAAATGAAAGTCTCTGTGGGCCCTCACAATTAGGATGTAGGTATACTGTACCTTAAATACAACGCACCAATCGTGAGGGTGATGACACCCAGTAAGGTCCAAAAAGAGCCATACCTTTTTCTGCCTTAAGGTAGGTACAATTTATACATACATACGAGGGATGAGGTCCATTTTCATTACGAAACCAGCCATGTAGGGTTGGGTCTGAATGAAAACCTTGGGATGAATTGTTACACCTCCGCCCTTGATAATCATTTCTATAAGCCTGTGCTTATACAGTTGGGGAATTTTGTTAACCCTGAAAGTTTGAGTAGCAAACGAGAGCGCCATCTAATAATCATTGGAGGAACCACTGATGCAGTTTTATAAGGGCGGAATATTAGACGGCTAATAAGGAAGACCTAGTTGAAAATGCGCTGGTGTTCAAAATTAAGAGAATTTGTAATTATACTCCTATGTGTAGGTGGTATTGTGACAGTGGTAAGCTTAAAACGTGGCCATTTGCTCTGCTCTTTATTTCATTCGTACAGATCAGGAATACTCATAAATTCTGTCACATTCCAAAGGCACTAAGGTACACTGACTAATTACTATCGTTTAGATCAGTGCTCTTCAAACTTTGTCGACTCACGGAACCCTTAGAACTATAAGATGTTTTGGGGGACCCCCCATCCCACCTTTAGAAAATTATATCTTGCCGCTGCTAACGAATTTTCATTTTGACTCGCGGAATCCTGGGGTTCCACGGAACACAGTTTGAAGACCGATGGTTTAGATGGTCGAGAATCGCTGGTAGATTGAAAGCAGGACAGTCCCAAAGGCAAGTTCTAAGCGACCACAACGTAACGCCTAGTGTCGTCTGTATTTTTTGGAAAATGGTTCAGTAGATTGGATCCAAATCCAGAAGGCCTGGGCAAGGGCATCCAAGAGCCACAACAGCCAATGACGATCGGTATTTGGCACTTCCAGCCAGGCGCCAGAGGACTGCTACCGCCTCATTACTCTCGTGACTGCTCTGCTGGCTTCGTGAGAGTGGGCTTTCTGCCAGAAGACCTGCTGTTTGCGTCCCACTCATTGCCTCACACAAAGGAGCACGTCTATGATGGTGCAGAGGACACCAGCTTTGGACCCAACTTCAGTGGACCCTCTCTTCCGTGACGAGCAAGAGCCTAGACACAAATTCTAGACGAACCTTGATCTGGAGAGAACGTGAGAGTCGCAATCCCCCTCCAACATCAGGAAAAAGGACCACGATGTTCGATGGCTGTACACCACTCCACGGGTTCAATCAACATAGGCTCCGTGACTGTTCACAGGCGGCTTTTCAGAAGTACAGGTAGCTCTCAGTTGTTTGTTACGGATGACAGCGTTCGTTCACATAGGGCCAAAATGGTGGATGATGGATATCTTGAAAATGAGGATATACAGCAGAATGATTGACCAGCCAGATATCTAGACGTGAATGCTAGTGAACATGCCTGGAATGCATTTGGGAGGGCAATTTGTCAACCACCTCCCAGAACCATCCATGAGCTAAGAATTGCTTTGATGCAGGAGTGGAGTCAGCTGCCTCAGGGATTCATCAACTGTCTCATAAACAGTACGATGACTGGCTCTGCAACCTGTGTCTGTTATGGGTGAGCGGCTTATTGCGTTGGACACACCAGTACTCGTCTGACACTGAAGTTAAGCAACGCAAGCTCAGCTAGTACTAAAATGGGTGGCCGCTTGGGATAAACCTGGGTACTGCTAATACCCAATAATCGTCGCATTAGTGTAGTGTCTGCGCAGTCTCTGCACTAGAACTACGCAGTGGACGGGACTCTAATGACCTTGTAGTTGAAGGACCCTAAAACACCGACGACACAAAACAAACTCATTTTCGGCCTTATCTTGCAATGTCAATTTTGAACATTCCTGCTCTCATGTGAGTTAATCAGGATTTCACAGTGGTATATCCCCCTGTTATAGGTCATACAGGGGGATATACCACTGATGTTTATTACTCTGTCTCCATACCAAATTTTACTAAATTTTGTCCAGTGTTTTTATGAGACATTTCAATAAATGTGTTTATACTGTTAATTTTCAACATGAGTGTATTTTAGATTTTAGCCACGGATGTGCCCATCTAACGGCTAATGAAAACAACCTCCCTTTCTAGACTTCATAACGCGTGCCTTCGCCTCAAAACTTCATTTTAACCTCTTATCCTTTTTTTTGGCTAATCCTATACATGTCCCAGCCTCAAAGGAAATCCAGAACAGAAGGAGTAAAAAGTCTGCAGCATAAAATTTGACTTGGGTATCAAAGGGAAGGGTTGCTCTCTACTTTATAGATAGTTCCTCTTGTCCAGTAAGCTTCCCTGCTTATGACCCAAGCTCTTTTAATTGGTTCTTCAATTTACACCAAAATACTAACATCTAATTATTTTCGTGGCATGGAGAGGAACTTGTGGCTCAAATGGCCGAGTGGCGCCATTGCAACCAAAAGAGATGGAGAAGACGATAATGAGGAGCCTCTCGACACGCTTCAACTGCCTCAAATAAGACATTTCATTCTTCAAATCTTGAAAAACTAAGACGTTTTCTTTCTCTCTCTCCCTTTGCCCGAGGAGCCTAAGGAACAAGACGAAAAACGGTTCCCATTTATCAGAATTTTTTTACCCAATTCACCGATGAAGCTAATAAAACGTACCCATCTCTGACAACACTGTACATTTTTTATAAGAGTAGATGGAAATCTAATTATGTGATTACAAGAGCAAGAAACCAACATGACTCTAAACATAATGCACAGCCAAAATTGTACATTTTCGTCCCAGAAGAATTCAAATTTGGAATAAAAACAATTTAGTGCGTTAATACGTCGAAACGGGACAAGGATGTGCAGAGGTAACCCTACTGAGTCCTGTGCCCTAATATAACCATACAACAACATATCTGCGCTCGGTTGCCTTTCCTCTCTTCGTTCTCATTTCCCTTATCGAAACCCTGCACTTTTTCTACACGCTGTTTCCCCATCCCATCCCCTCTCAAAGCCCGGTGATGTGTGAGGGTAAATTTTTTTTTTTGAAGGGCGATGGACGATCGGTCCACGACCATCCACCCGTAAATTCATGCTGCCGTACACAAGTCGATCGACGTAGCTAACAACATCAGCAGCAGGCACAGGATGCTTGTATTAAATTTCAAACAGGAAGTGCTGGTTGTTCATACCCTGAGAACACGCGAGCCTCTTCCCCACCCATGCTTCTTTTTGCTTTCCTCTCCTCATGCCTCAGCACAGCTTCTGTGATCGTCATCTCCTCATTTGGGACAGGTTTCTCATCTCCCCTCAAACTTCATTCCCACTTCCCCACCTCATTTACCAACTCCCACATCCGGTCTCGTATGACGCCAAGTGGATGGAAGCCATCCTGATACTGACATTTGGGGAATATAAGTTTTTAAAGGAAGGAAGAAAGAGGAGGGAGATGAGGGGTAAGGGATGGAAGAGGTTAGGATCAGTAAAAGATCTTCGTTCAGTAACAGCCAAAATTCCACCCCATACCCCTGACTTTTTAAAAAATATATTTTAAATTGAAGAGAGGAAAGGCGGACTAAATTGTTAAAAAAAGGGGGGGGAGAGGAGAGCAAACGTAAACCATGCATTTCCAAAGGCACCCTATTATAAACCCAGTCAACCACCACTACTCCTGGCTACTCCTCCTAAGAGGAAATGTGCACCTGGACAGTTTTTGGCGACAATGCTAACTGAAATCCTACTTTTTTTTAAATGACTTATTATTAATGGCGCCTGGCATATAGACACATGAATTCAACGATGAAGTTAATAGCAAAGCAACTAACAACTCCTAACTCTTTTTCCGCAAATGGGTACCCGACCCTGCCACCGGGTCGGGTACCTATCTTGTACCTCTGAATAGACACAAGAGCGATACATTGGACAGTGTTTTTTCCACACCCGGTTGACGATCAAAGCTGCAATCCCTATACTTATTGATCGTCGGTCTACTGTTCGTTGGGGTACTCCACCGACGCCAGGGGCAGAGCCCCTGCACCTGGAAATTTTGCCTCATCTACCCGTTGCAGACTAGAGAGGGTTCTTTGACGTGCAAATGCCATTGTGTATCACACGGGACTTGGGTTTAACTTCTCTTCCGAAAGAATACGCACTCGGGGCCTCTCGCTCGCTCGAAGGAAGCCAACCCACCTCGGTCCAGTATCGAACCTAGAACCACTAACGCAGTTACTAAGCGTAGCTACCTACTGCGCCACCGAGAGGGGTGATGAAGTTAATCCCAAAGATAATTTCAAATCTTTCTCGTTGCTCAGAGGTGACACGATCGGGGCCCTCAACTCTTGCTGTTTTAGGGCTCTTCAACTACACTGGTCATTAGAGCCCCGTCCACTGCATAGTTCTAATGCAGAGTCTGCGCAGACACAACGCTGTTACAACGATTTTCGGGCATTAGCAGTACCCAGCTTTCCCAAACGGTCACCCATGCCAGTACTAGCTGGGGTTGCGTTGCTTAACTTCAGTAATCAGGCGAGAACTGGTGTGTCCAACGCAATACAGTCGCACCCTTCGTAATGGAAGATGTGCATCCTTTCCTCTTGTCCTGTAATTTGGATAAATTTAACTCGTAGCAGATTGTCCTACAAGATGCACTCTGCTGGACTCCATCACCATTGATGCACAAATAATCTTGGGTATAGCAAGAACTGTGTTAGGTTTTGCACGTGTAGATCAGTAAACTTCCCACTTGTGGGAGCCCATCCTAGAAAGGAAGGAAGACTTTTCTCGTCCAACACTTTTCTCATCCCAGTACCGGCAGTATAAATGAGTATCTGACTCTTCCATAGGCGGAAAGTGGGTTGGGATGTTTATTACTCTTCGATGGATTTTATTATACTCAGGATTGCGACTGAACACGACCATATGTCATTTTAAGACGCGCCTAATGGTTAAAAGAAACGTAGTAACCTCCTTTAGTCAATATAGGGGTAACTTCCTGTAGATTGTAAGAGATGCAACAACCTTATTTCAGTCCGGCCTGTTTTTTTTCAAATGATAAGATTTAGTACTGTGTTTTTTTATTGGGAGCCGCTTATTGCGTTGGACACACTGTGGACGGGGTTCTAATGACCTTGTAGTTGGAAGGCCCTAAAACACCAACGAAAAGAAATGTGCGCTGAGGATTGGATTAGTATCAAGGGTTGGGGAGTAAGCCAGGCAGCCATAACAGGGCGAACCCTTAGGAGGCTGCCCGCGGGAGCAACCCATGTTGGTATTGACGTGGGCTTGCGCTACTTAACTTCAGTTATCTCACGGGAACTGGTGTGTCCAACGCAACTTGGCTGCACGGAAGTTGAAATGATAAGAAAATCCGAGAACGAGGTAGGGGGGCGGAAGACGAAGCAACTAGGATAATAAGAACGTTACTTGTGGACCGGGGCATCAAGCGCAATTCTAGACGCATCAAGCGCATTTTCTTTATGATAGGCATTTTGTTAGATGCCAACATTCTCATCTCGGTCTCTTCACTGTGCTTCTCTCCTCCAAAGCAACTCATAATCCGTTTCCCGCCTATGGCAGGACCGGGTACCCATCTTGTCCCTCTGAGTGGACACACGAGCCGGCTGCCGACCAAAGCTGTAACCCCTATGCTTATTTATCGTTTGTCTACTGTTCGTTGGGGCACTCCACTTCCACCAGACGCCGAGAGGGAGTGGGGGCGAGCTCCTACACCTGGAAGTTTTGCATCATTTACCCGTTGCATAGCAGAGAGGGTTCTTTTACGTACAAGTTCCATCGTACACCACACGGTACCTCGGTTTTACTTTTCATGTGAAGGAAGGGCACTCAGAGCATATTTCACGCCCGAAAGAAGCCATCCTACCTCGGTCCGATATTGAACTTGGAACCACTGATGGAGTTACCGAGCACTCTACCCCCTGAGCCACCGAGGCGGGAGGAGCTCGTCTATTACAGGAACCATTATTTTATTTTTATTATTATCAGACATTTTTACTTGGGACATAGTAGATACCATGTAAGTAACAACAACTGGGTGTTTGAACTCAGAATCACCTGCATGCCAAAAAAATCACGTCCAACTTCAAAGGAAATTTTACAGTAAAACTTTTAATTTAAAGAATAATGGTTCTTATAAATAAAGGGGCCCGTGTCTACAGGTTACAGAATTTGTAGGCCTGGCATATTTCATATATTCACTTCTAATAAGTGCCAGCCAGGACTCGAAATTGTGACAATGAACTCAATGCCATAATTTTCACTTCTTTCACTACCTATTTTTCAGGACATTTGATCAAAATGTCTGATGGCCATGTCAGGCATGTGTTGGATATTGTAGGGAAGCAAGGGGTGGGGGGAAAAGAGAGACAAGAGGAGATTCCGCTTTCGACGACAACCAACTCTCTAAAGTTACTTGGCACCCCTCCAGTAATGACGTCTAAGAAATGCACGTTAAATAAGTTTTAAGGTAAGTCTTGGTTAGACCTGTCCCCTTTCCACATCCACCCCAAACAACTTCTATAATGTTTTTTTTTTTTTTAGTGAAATCATTCCTTGTTCCTCTGCGTTACAGCTAGGGCAATAGGTAGCGGGCGAGAATGGGGAAGGCGCGGAGAGGGACTAAGGCAGTTCTGCTACCCGGAGAGGAAAGGGAGTGGAGAGGAGCAGATGTTTGTGATGGGGGAAGAAGGCTGGAAGTCCACGAAAACATGGCTTCTCAATCACTTTTCGTCCTTGACAACGGGGTTGTAAGGGGAGAGGGGACAGTTGAAGGGATGAGAGGCAACAGGCCTGGGGGAGGGGAGGACTGGACGGCAGGTTGTTGCGGAGGTACTTAGTGGTACAGGATAGTAGGTAGATGGAAGAAAGTACCGATGAATGGATAATGGAGTCGACGAGGGTTGAATGGCTATTCCTGGCGCGATAAACCCATCTCACAAACTCATCTTCCCTCCTCCTTTCTCCCCCCTTAAAACCGATGGCGCCCTCGCTCACACTTGTACTCAGTGGTGGAGGAGATGACCTTCCATACGATGGAGGCAATAAAGGGATGTAAAATGCAGAAGAGGAAGATGGGAGGTGGGGACAGTGCAGCGGTCTACCAGGCAAACGTAAGCGCTTCCTGCCAAAGCTGTATTTTGGCTGCTGCTCTTTCATACTGGCGTTTTTTGCAAAAAGAATTTATGAATGAATTTCTTCTCCATTGTTGCACTCACCAGGCAGGTGCTCTGATTTGGTGTACAGGAAAAAAGAAAAGAAACAGTTGCCTGAACAAGACGCGAAGGTGTGAGGAGGAGGAGGAGAACACCACAACAGTCTCTCTAGTATGATATTGGAGAGTGGGGTCAAGTGCAAATCAGAAAAGTGGTATTCCCTAACATCTGCCAATGAACTAATTCCATGGAAAATTATTAATTCCCGGCCGGAACGCTCTCCACTCTACGTATACTGTATATTAGCAGAGGGATTTTCACATTGCCGGCCACGTCCCACCAGTTCATTGTCAGAGCGGAGCCTTGAAGTTAGAGAATGAGATGCCTGAATCTTATAAGCTAGTGTACATGACGAAAGCATAGTAAATGAGTCATTTCAAAGCAAAGCAGCTCCTAACCTGTTTCCCGCCTATGGACAGGGGAGGGTCGGGTACACATCTTGTCCCTCTGAATGGACACAAGGAAGATATATTGGATAGTGTTTTTCCACAGCCGGTTACCGACGAAAGCTGCAACCCCTATGCACATTTATCGTCGGTCTACTGTTGGTTGGGGCACTCCACCAGACCCCAGGAGAGGGGGCGAATTCCTAAACCTGGGAACTTGTGCAGCCAAGTTGCGTTGGACACACCAGTTCCCGTGAGATAATTGAAGTTAAGCAGCGCAAGCCCACGTCAATACCAACAAGGGTGGTTGGTGAAGAACGTTGGGTGCTGCAAATTAACCCTCTCCTTCGTCCATTCACCAACTTCCTCATCTCCCACGGGCAGCCTCTTAAGGGTTCATCCTGTTATGGCTGCCTGGCTTACTCCCCAACCCACGAAACTAATCCAACCGTTGCATAGTAGAGAAGGTTCTTTTTCGTGCAAATACCATCGTACACCACACCGGATCTCGGATTTACATCTCATTTGAAAGAAGGCGCACCCAGGGCCCTCTCTCTCGCGCGCGAAAGAAGCTAGCCCACCTCGAACCTGGAACGACAGGCGGATTTGTTTCTAAAGGGGATAAAATATCCACCAATCAGGTCGGAATAATTGCTGAGTGTAGGAGCTCACTCCTAGTGTCAGTTAAAAGAATTGGGCCACCACTGTCCTGCCATATCGCGGCTGAATGGGAGGACAGTGATAGAGCAGGTAATTGAGATCCTTATCTAATTGCCTCTTTGTAGCGCCTGTACTACACGTAGGTCAATTGTCACTGTGATCCAATATTAAAGCAGGTCATTCAGTGGACATCCTGACTATTTAAGCTTCAGTCTAGAAAGAGCTGTTGAACTCGCTCACTGTTCTTTAGGTGACTTCAGCGATAGAAAAAGAAAAGGGGAAGCAACATAAAAGGACAATCGTTCGAGAAAGCAAGATTTAAAAATGGGATGGCACAGGCCTATGAGAAGAAAAAACATCAGGGAATGACGAAGGAGAAGAAGCAGGAGGAAAGGAAGGTGACCAAAAGAAGAGGTATCGCTCTAGGAGCCTAAGGAGTGGCAGAAGAAGAGAAGATACCCATTGTTGTAGCCCACTTTCTATGCAACTGAACAAGAGGGCGTTGCCTTTGGGAGACCTACGAAGACCTTGCCTGGCAGTCGTTGCCAACCAATTCCATCCCACCCAAAAGGTTCAGCATATACTACCACCACCAGCGACCCCCTCTCGTCCACTTTCCCATCTGAGGAGTGCTCACACCTTTATTATGTTTTTTTTTTCTTGCAGCCCACTATTCAGCATTGCTTATTGACTATGGAGTTATAAGAAAATGTCCTTGACAAAAAAAACCGCACTTTCCACGAACCCAAGAATAATGTTGTGGGCCGTGTCGTATTGACACTTGGGAGACAAACATTGGCGTAGTTTTCGTTTACATAATGAAACATCCTTTATTAACAACAGGGTGCTAATAAATTCGTGCGTTACGAAAACAATACTTGTCGTCTATCATCTGACCTTGTGGAGGTCGTGCCCGGGACTGACAGGCGCCTGCCTACCCAACTCGAAAAAAAGCGCAGTAACTGCCTTGCAAGGGCGTTACCCATGCGGATGCTGACCCTTAAATTTTTTACCCTTCTTTTTTTATATAGAAATCTTTCCTTCATCAAACACTGCTTCAAAAACACACATTAACATTCTTCGGACCGGAAGTTCCTGAATTTCAATATATCAAGGATATACTGTAGTACCACTGTTTTGGATAATACACAAGAATATAAAAATATACACAAATTACTACGAATTTAATTCGCACAAACAGTAGAGTCCCGCTTATCCGACGTTCCATGGGTGATAGAGCAACCCCTACCCTTACTGGTATTAATAGCCGGTTTGCTATGTCGTTGGGGCACTCCACCTCTACCAGACCCAAGGGGCGAGCTCCTGCACCTGGAAATTTTGCCCCATCTACCCGCTGCATTGTAGTGAGGGTTCTTTTACGTGCAAATGACATCGTACACCACAGGGGACCTCGGTTTTACTTCTCATCCGAAGGAATGCGAAATCATTTTTAGTGCAACCAAGTTGCGTTGGACACACCAGTTCTCGTGAGATCACTGAAGTTAAACAGCGCAAGCCCACGTTAATTCCAACATGGGTGGTTGGTAAAGAACGTTGGGTGCTGCAAATATCCCCTCTCCTACATTCTCTATACCTACCTCCTCATCTCCCGCGAGCAGCCTCCTAGGGGTCGGGCCTGTTATGGCTGCTTGGCTTAGTCCCCAACCCGTTCTCTAAGAAATACTAAGGAAGGGGCACTCGGGGCATCTCTCTCTCGCCCGAAAGAATCCAGCCCGCCTCTATACAGTATCGAACCTAGAAAAAGTGGTGCAGTTACCGATCATTCTAACCACTGCGCCACCGAGGCGGGATCTATGTCATAATCAGATTAAAAAAAATTTCTGCACATCCCAGAAATGTCTTTCATTTTTAGCAACTTCTTAACGTCATCTTGCAGGCACAAGTTATCAGACTCCTGATTTATGTGAGGACATTCCGGAACTACACAGTCAATCCCCCAGTTTCCGGCCTACTATATACTGTATAATTAAAAAAAGAAAACACCTAATAAGAGTAAAACTACAGTACATAGAGTAATAGACAGTACATTTATCATTTTTGTGTTGATCATGGAAAAATGAAAATTTTATCATTTTTAAAACCGCCAATCCTGTTTACAAACCTCAGTTTCATCTATAGATAGGATGACCATTTTCTCCGCGGGCCAATTCGGGACATTGACCCCCCCCCCAACAACCAAGAAAAATTTTTTTCTCTTTTCAAAAAAATTATTTAAAAAACAATAAATGAAAACGAAACATACAAATACAGTTAAAAATATTGAAAGTATGAATAATTCGCACAGATGATTAGTTGTATTTTGCCGATACCCTGCGAGGTCTTCCCCTACTCCTAGTGCCACCAATAACCTGCAGTCCCATAATGGAGACAATAACTTCCTCCTCATCACATGCCTATATCACATCAACCTATTTTCTCTAAACTTTTCTGGGATGTTTCACACCCTCAAAGGTACCATTAATGTAGTCGTTTCGGATGCTGTCGGCTCATGACACCCCACTGAGGTAGCCCAGTATTCGCATCTTAGCCACTTGCATTCTCCTTTCATGGTTCTTCATGACTGCCCAACACTCTGAGCCATAGAGCATAGCTGGCCTAACGACAGTTCTGTCAATTTTGCATTTCAATTTATTGGAACCCGTTGGACGCACAGGACTCCACTTTAGCCATTTGTACGGGGAAATACTATAGTATAGAGGCTAAATTTATTTTGACAAATCGCTAAACGGGACGCAGAGCTGATATCCGGGACGAATGGTCACCCTATCTAAAGATGTCATGCCTAGATTTTGTTCGTTCGGTGGTGTTTTAGGGCCCTCAACTGCAACGTCATTAGAGCCCCGTCCACTGCGTAATTCTAATGCAGAGGCTGCACAGACACTACACTAATACGATGATTTTTGGGTACTAGCGGTACCCAGTTTTCCCAAGCGGCCACCCATGTCAGTAGGTCAAGCCTAGAAAGTTGCTCTGCCTCCATCACATGAAAATGAAAAGAATATTTTACATTTTAACCATCTTTGGCATCATCATCTACAGGAATAGCGCTTAAATTTAATTATTATCTCGTTATTACGTACGGTTTAATAAGATCCAACTAATACTAACTACATGCAGTAATAATAACATTCATACATCCGTCGGGGTCACACATCCAACGACCGTTGCTAGGATACCTCATTTAAACTACGAACGAGAGTGAAAGATTAAAGGTCCTCCGCTAGGAGCGCACCACTATCGAGTACCAATCGGCAACAACCTTGTTTATTTTTTGTCAGCCCAATGTTTGAGGTTCTCCCTCTCTCTCCTCCCACCTCCCTGACTAAATGAAGGATGATCCTAGTGCCAAAAAACATATACAATCCTTCATCGTAGGGCTTACTTGGCAAAGTGTCCCGCCAACTTCCTGTTTACAAGGGAAGTACCATAAGGAGGTTTCTGCGCAGGCCACAGGCTGCCGTTTCCTTTGACAACAGAAACAAAGTTGTAGTTGTACATTGCAGATATTGCGCACCATTTTTCGATTTATAAGAGTGGTGGTGGTAGAGGAGTGGGGAGGACTAGAAAGAGGAAGAAGAGGGACCTGCAAAGAGGTGCAAACTAGGAGTGTTGTATCTCACTCAAAATGTGCTAATAGCACTCTTTGCTAGTATCAAGCCATGTCGTAACCCTGTTACAATATACAAGAAACCGTAAAAAAAACTTATATTTTCGTTCCTGGGGCGGGATAGGTAGTCAGAAATAGTAGACAGGCCTGTTCCAGTATAACTATACCAGTTCTAGTCTGATTACTGAAGTTAAGCAACGCAATCCCAGATAGTACTAGCATGGGTGGCCGCATGGGAACGCTGAGTACTGCTAAAACCCAAATCGTCGTAACAGCGTAGTGCTTGCACTGCTTGGGCACACTGCATTAGAACTATTAGGCTCTAATGACCGTTGTAGTTGAAGGGCCTAAAACACCAACAAATCAACCAGTATAACTACTAGAAACCCAATAAAAAATCCTTGGATTATGTCTGGTACGACAAAGGGTTAGCTGTAAGACACTCAATGGGAGTAGTCAGTAGACTTGGCACTACTATGGAGCCTAGACGACTCTCTAAGGTGTGTAAGTAGGATCCCGCCACAGCCTTTTCCTGTAGTTTGTAACCAACAAAAATGCCATTGCTAAAATATAGAGAAAAAAAAGTCAGCCAACAAGTAAACCAACGCCCTGAAGAAGCAACACTGAGAGTGAGTGATCAGTCGGTTGCGCACAAGCCTACATCAGGGAGGGGTGAAGGGGAAAAAGAAGAGAGAGAGATCATCCATCGTCTTCCTCTCTATCCTTCCCTCGGACAATCCCAAAAACCATCAACGTCAACGACCAGAACGTTTGTTATGAAAAACATGTGTTGCCTTTTCCTCTACAAATACACACTACTCTGCCAAGCTGTTGGACGGGGGAAGGGGAGAGAGACTGAACCATGGGGGGGGGGGGGGTAATCCTGCCACTTAGATGGCGCTGTCTTCTGCTGTTTTTCCCCGACTTAAAATAGAGCGTGTGTCACCCCATAAAGCAAGGAGAATTCGGATGATTCCAAATGGCACGGGATAGGGTCTACAGTTGTACGAGTCTTCAATTTCATTAGTGTGTGACAGTCGCACTCATGGCAGGATGGACCAAAAAAGAGGAGGGGATTTATCCTACTGTGGGGCGTAGTAGGCCTTTACACAAGAGGCATAACCAACATACAGTATGTCTGTCGAGTCACGCGTTAGCTAGAGGGAATTTCCAGCAAATGTCAGAGCCACCATTTTACCCACCATGTCGTACAAGCCCCTAAAAGTATTTCGGGAGATTAGGTCGACAGCGAGCCAGTCGTGCCAAAGAGAACCACCATTCAACTGTTCATTCATGATGCCAGGGCAAAGCCGTGTCAGTAATCAAAGCAGAGACACTTGCCCCACGCAGGCTGTGAGGTTGAAAAAAACTGGAGTTTTGACAATTCACCCAGTGACTGATTTTTGTTGTTTTAGGGCCCACGACTACTTAGGTCATTAGGGCCCAGAATCGAATTCACTGAGTTCTCTATTAATTAGAAGATATGATTTTATAAGAGTACTCTATAAGAGGTCCGGGCACCATATGTACGATCTAACCCAAGCACCTTCTTTCATTCCAGAATCATCCCCGACACTGCCAAAAGGGGAGGAGTGGTAAAAGTATAAGAAGAAGAAGAGAAAAAGAAATTACTCCCTGTATATAGCCCCTCTTCCTCGTTATTAATCGTTTTCCCGCCTAGAGCTCGGTAGCTTACTCAAAATTTCGGAGTTCTGGACCAGATACAAAAGAGTGGATTTGTTTCACTGGTGTTTTAGGGCTCTTCAACTACAATGGTCACTAGAGCCCGTTCACTTCATAGTTCTAATGCAGACTTTGCACAGACACTACGCTGTTGCAACGATTTTGGGGTATTAGCAGTGGGCCTTAAACAGTGTTTCCGAGCGGCCACCCATGCCAGTACTAGCTGGGGTTGCGTTGCTTAACTTCAGTGATTAGGCCAGAACTGGTTTGTCCAATACAATACAGCCGCTCCCAGCCAATGCAGGCCTTTCCCAAGCCCTTTTCTCGCCTATGGCAGAATCGATTATTCGGGAGCAAACGAACGAATTATATTGGACTGTATTTCAAACAGGTGGCTTCCGACCTAACGTCAAAACGTCGGCCAATTTTCTCCGTGGGGGGGGGGGTAACTTTCTTCACCGACGTCAATGGGACTTCCGATGTATCTGTCACCCCATTTAGAAAGGGTTCTCTTAAATGCAGGCGACATCGTAAAGACCATATTGGGCGTAGTTTCTTCTCATCTGATGGAAGACACACGGGTCTTCCCCACCCCCTGTAAACAATCATATACCTTGACCAGGATTGATCCTGCTACAGTACTCACGAATCAAGTACGCTAATCACTGAGCCACCGAGATAGACCTACGGCGACTATTGACTCTTGCCGACTACGGTCATTGAATTCTGAATAACTCTTCTTCAGTATTATGGAACATATGTACCTCTCCTTCAACGGGTTTCACCCCAAGTACAATTTTAATCGTTGACGGAATTTCCAACAGTATTGCTTACTGTGAATACCGTTTTTTTTCATACATGACGGCAGCCTTGCTTAGCTGGGGTGGCCTTGGGCAAGGCAGTGGAAGTGAACTGACGGGTTATATGAACGGTCTGACAGCATTCAGAAAAATGTGTGACAATGTGTTCCTCCTCGTCACCACATTAATTCATTGCAGAACTTCCATTTTTTTGTACCTTGTCCTAAACACAACGAAAAACGTGGTATCGCAAAATCGTCATAAATTATAAGACAAGCCCTTCTGGGAACCTCAGAAGATATCGCTATTATTCTTAATCAAATTTCCTGTCCTCATTTTGGGGTGATATTCCGAAAATAAAAGTAAACTTGGCACCTTCGATGTTATAAATCCTAAAAAAGATGTAAACCCTTTGCATACTCTTGATTATACCCCATATTGTATTTTTGCGGGTTATTTACTAAGGCAAAGCTTTAGTATCCTTAACCCGCCTGTGGCAGGGTCAGTCCTGTGGGTAATGGACCTAACGAGCTCCTCCTCCCCTCTTCTCATTACGTGTCCGTACCACCTCAATCTATTCTCCCTCATTTTTTCGCAATGTCCACACCCCTAAGCTACCTCTGATATACTCACTTCAAATTCTATCAGATCCTGACACCCCCCTCCTGTCCCGCAGCATACGCATCTCGGCTAGTTGCATTCTATTGACGTGGCTCTTCCTCACTACCCAACACATTGATCCATATAGCATAGCGGGCCTGACCACCGCCTTGTAAATCTTTCCTTTCAACTTGATTGGGACCCTCCTATCACACAGGATTTCACTTGCCCATTTGTTGGTGTTTTAGGGCCCTTCAACTACAAAGGTCATTAGAGCCCCGTCTAAAGCATAGTTCTTATGCAGAAACTGCACAGACACTACACAAATGCGACGATTTTTGGGTATTAGCAGTACCCAGTTTTCCCAAGCGGCCACCTATGTCAGTACTAGCTGGGGTTGCGCTGCTTAACTTCACTGATCAGACGATAACTGGTGTGTCCAACGCAATTCGCAATCATCCCCTATTGATTCTATGGGTCACATCCTAGTCTGCCTCCCCATTGCTCTGGAACAGTGATCCTTAGTACTTTAAGCCTTGCACCTTTTCACCAGTTCGCCCCTAGAGAGTACGTCACCATTATCTTCCTGTCCTTCCCGATTGAAAGCGAAATACTCTCTCTTCTTCATGTTTATCTTTAGGATTGCTGCTTATAAATAAAATCTTTAAATGTTGACTTATGAATGCCGACGTTTTTATTTCATATTGTTCTACTCAGGTATGTATAATATCGAAATCCATCTCCAGGAGATCCAGCAACAAGATGAAAATACAACCATTCCAAAAGCTGCCAAAATGAACTCTTAACAATGGATGTACAAAACTTAAGTAAGTGAACTATTAATAGTAATGATACTCATTGATTGCTTTCCTACCAATGAGAAATTTCCAAAGCAACTAAGATAATCACAGGCCGTTACCGCACTTTCCACCCACACCTGTAACTTACGTCGACATACCAATATCATCAGCACGTGGAAAGGGTTTTAATTTTGTCATGTGAATAACTCTGTTGTAACCGGCCTTAGTGACGCAGGAGGAAGCGTTAGTAGTTTCAGGTTCGATACTGGATCGAAGTGGGTTGGCTTCTTTCGAGCGAGAGAGAGGTCCCCAGTGCGCCTTACTTCGGATGAAAAGTAAAACCTAGCATTTACACGGGGGTGGCTAAATTGCGTTGGGCACACCAGTTCTTGTTGGATCACCCAAGTTAAGCAACGCAATCCCAGTTAGTACTAACAGGGGTGACCGCTTGGGAATACTGCCACTACCCAAAAATCGTCATAACAGCAGTGTCTCGGCAGACTCTGCATTGGATCTACGCAGTGAGCGGGGCTCTAATGACCGATATAGTTGAAGGGCCCTAAAACACCAACGAAACGTGGTTCTAGATTCGACACTGGACCAAAATGGGTTGGCTTCTTTCCGCCGAAAGATAGGCTCAGAGTACTCCTTCTTTCGGATGAGAAGTAAAAGCGAGGTCCCGTGTGGTGTATGATGGCATTTTGCACGTAAAAGAACCCTCTCTACTATGCAAAGGGTAGATGAGGCAAAATTCCCAGGTGTAGGAGCTTGATGGAATGTTCCAACGAACAGTAGACGGACGATGAAATAACATAGGGGTTTCAGCTTTAGTCGGCAGCCGGCTGCATAAAAATACAGATCAATAGATCACCTCTGTGTCCATTCAGAGGGACAAGATTTGCTTTTTGAGTGGCTCTGTTCTCCACGAGGTGTTCCCCTTCCCGGACGAAGACGCACATTAGGAGGAAGGGGTGAGGTGAGGGTATTTTTAATTATAATACTGCTGCTTTAATAATAAGACCATTACACAAGATCTCATTAATAAGGGCAAAGTCGTTGCTACAGCGAATCGATCCTGAAACATGAGTTGCATGAAATCACTGTACATATTTGGATTCCTCATTAAAAAGAAAGGTAGCCGACAAAAAAACGTGGATCACATATTCAAACCGATAAAGCTGGAGAAGACTCCTATCGTTGATGTTCCGTGCAGTGCAGTTCGTCTCCGCCCCCATCAATAAATACTATTGTTGGATCCCCCCAAAAAAGTCATTCATAAAACTGTCCGTTTCAGAGTTGCGTGTGTTGATCACGTGATCCGCCGCCTTTTCCTATCGATCGGCTGAATTGAGAGCGTAGGAGGAATGATCTCGTTATGAATGAATTGTCGTCGACCATGGCGCAACAATTTCACGCATGCCTGATCACACGCATAGTAAGTACATGCACCTCCTGTTTACAGTACTATGGATGTAGAGAATCTCCGTTCGTCCCCCTCCCCCCGCAATTCAACTCTTATCGTTTGGTTGTTGCCCACCCTCCTTCTCATTATGATAATACTACTTCAATTTCATAAAACCCACCAAAACTGCCTGTACGACGGCGCAAAAAAGTATTAATGGGGGGGGGAAGAGAGTGAAAAATTCCTGAAAGAGATCGGTTCTAGGACTATAACAGTAGTCATTGATGAAAATCCCAACTGATCACGTGATCTGCAATGAGCCAATGGACTACTAGAATCGCTACTGTATAGATTTTTGAACTATTGCAATTTTTTTCCTGATGAATGCGAGGGTGGCTGAAACGCCCTGTTGTCGAAAGTAAGGAGTTCATCATCTGTACTAACCCTTTTTCCGCGTATGGCAGGATCCGGCATGAAACACATGTCCCATCGAACTTGGGAACACACGGGAGACCCTTCGGAGATATTTTCACGCAGCCGGCTGCTCACCTAATGCTACAACCCCTTGTTTATTTAACGTCGGCCTGCTTTCTTTGTGAGGAAGAGGGCGACTCTCTCTCCGACATCATGGGGCGAGCTTCTATACCTCGAAATTTCGCCAATCTACACGCGTATTTTCCTCCATGTAGACGGCGGTTTCTTAAATTCTTTGAGGCAATTGTGACATCATTTACACCCAACTGGGGCACGGCTTTACTTCGTATCCAGCAGAACGCCCGAAAGCTGTCACTACATTGGCCAGGATCGAACCATAGACGCACGAATTCTTACATATTAAATTACTAACAAGGCTTGCCCACTTAATAAACGCCATTTTTCTCTCCGGACAGGAATACCATTTCTTCAACAACTTTCCCGCCTATGGCAGGGTCGGGTGCCCATCTTGTCCCTATGAATGGACACAAGGGTGATCTATTGGAAGGTGTTTTTCCACAGTCGGTTACCTACCAAAGCTGCAACCCCTATGGTTATTTATCGTCGGTGTACTGTTCGTTTGGACACCCCACCTCTACCAGTCCCCAGGATGGAGAGGGGGCGAGCTCCTACACCTGGAAATTTTGTCTCATCTACGCATTGCATAGTAGTGAGGGTTCTTTTACTCCAAAATGCCATCGTACACCACACGGGTCCACCTCGGTTTTACTTCTTATCCGAAAGAAGACGCACCCGGGGCATCTCTCTCGCCCGAAAGAAGTCACAACCTCCGGCCAGTATCGAATCTAGAATCACTGATGCAGTTACTGGGCACGCTACCCACTGACCCACCAAGGCGGGACAACAACTATTCTTGTTTGTTGGTGTTTTAGGGCCCTTCAACTACAAGGTCATTAGAGCCCCGTCCACAGCATAGTTCTTATGCAGAGACTGCACAGACACTACACTAATGCGACGATTTTTGGGTATTAGCAGTACCCAGTTTTCCCAAGGGGCCACCCATGTCAGTACTAACTGGGGATGCGCTGCTTAACTTCAGTGGTGCGTCCAATGCAATTCGCCGCTCTAAACAACTATTCTTCCTGTCTTCATAAAACACTACGCTGTATACACAGCACACTGAAAAAGGATGCACATTTACAGTGACTGCTCGCTCCATTTTTGTGTGACGTACAAAACATGACCTAGATACGAATGGACTGTTATAAGCTTCAGTTTCAATTATGAAGTCGGAAGCCAGGACGGGTAACTGAAGAATTAGCAATGTCTTCACATAGCTAATCTATGTAGTTTACAGTGGACAAAGAAAAGCCAGAGTACTGTCCAAATATGGAATTACTGCCAAATCATACTTTTTCAAAGTCTTAATCTAGTTAATGTGACTTCTAGTTTACGTAAGAGTTCATAGTAGTTCTGTGGTAAATTCTCCCCAGCCACCCACTACAAAAACAGGTTTCAATGTTAGTGGAGCAAAGAATAGATAGGGTTGTCGACTTGTTACTAATTTTGGTAAATGTTATCAACCCCATCTGTTGGGTGGAAAAAAATCACAAATTATGCTAATTTCTTATAAAATTATTGATATGCAGGGTGTCATAAGGGATTCCGCAATTTCTTTTGCTTCAACAGCAGTTCCCAGGACCGCGGGCGCATGTATCATCTAAGAAATGATAGGTAACAGTTGATACCCCGTCCTAGTGGATTACATTTTTTTTATTTGTTGGCGTTTTAGGGTCCTGTAACTACAAAGGCCATTAGAGCCCAGTCCAATGCGTAGTTCTAATGCAGAACTGCACAGACACTACGTTGATGTGACGATTTTTGGGTATCAGCAGTACCCAGTTTTCCCAAGCGGCCACCCAAGCTGGGGTCGCGTTGCTTAACTTCAGCGATCAGACGAGAACTGGTGTGTCCAACGCGATAAGAAGTTGGATTGCACCTTCAAAGGGGCATGAGACTACATGGGTGGGTTGGCCCCAAAGATAAAGCTAGCATGCTCACGCATATCTCGACAGATTGCGGAAAGCATGAACTGTAAGCAAAGCAACACCTAATCCTTTTCCCGCCTATGGCAGGGTCGAGTACCTATCTTGTCCCTCTGAATGGACACAACGGCCATATATTGAACATGCGACGATTTTTGGGTATTAGCAGTGCCCAGTTTTCCCGAGCGACCACCCATGTCAGTACTAGCTGGGGTTACGTTGCTTAACTTCAGTGATCAGACGAGAACTGGTGTGTCCAACGCAACTCGCCGCTCTAAAAGGGGGTAGAAGATGGGTTTATTCGAACAGTTCAGGATATGCACGATAGCTCCATAGCCTGGGTAAGGACACCTTGGGGAAATACTGGGGGCTTCCCAGTGAAGAGTAGGGAACACCAAGGTTCAGCACTAAGCCCATGCCTTTTCATTCTGGCTATGGACGAGCTGCAGATGGGAGTAGGAGAATGGGTCCCTCAGTGCATGGTATTTGCCGAAGTGACTCCAGAGAACAAGTAGAGAAGAGCCCATAACGATATTGGGGGGGGGGGGTGATAGAAAACGAGGCCTAAAGATAAAGATGAAGAAGATATTTTAGCTTTCAACTGGAAAGGACAGAAAAATAAGGTGCCAAAGATAAAGTACTTAGGATCAACGTTCCAAAAGCAATTGGGAGGCAGACGGAGAAGAGGGAGAGTAAGGTGAGGTGGTATGGACACGTAATAAGAGGGGAAGAGGAGCACGTCAGGTCCATTTCAGGAGTGCAGGTGGTTGGATGCATCCGGGGCAGAGGGAGATCGAAGCAGGTTGTCTGTAAGGATATGGTAATGTGTGGGGTGGACGGGGACCTGGCGGGAGATAAACGGGAGTGGAGGGCTAGAACCCGCAGACCCGACTCTGCCACAGGCAGGATAAGGGTGTGATGATGCTTATGTGATAACAAATTTGCCCTTGCTTCAAAAATTTTCGAAAAGTTTTTGGGGAAACTGCATTCGTTGTTACCACCATGGAGAAAATATGAACTGCCAACTGCCAACATGTAATACAACATGAAATACTTTTTATAAACGAAAGAAATAATCTCGCTTTAATTAAATTCAATGGTATTTTGGCTCTTCCTTATGAAGGTCAAAATGACCCCTTTGGCCATTCTAGGTATATCAGATTTCTGGCTGTTCTAGTATTAAGAAACTGAACTTGTATGCCCGACTTCCTGTGTAGACCTACAGGGTCTACCTCCTTCAGGAACAAAATAATGGGCCCCATAAGCTAACTAGCCTCATTTGTTCTAAATCCAGCACTGCAGAGAAGAAACAGAAATGGAGCTAAACGTTATTGCAGTAGCGACAGATAAGAGGAAGGGAGGCTGAAGGTGAACATGAAGACAGAGTATAGAGCTTTCAGTTGGGAAGTACAGGGAAATAATGATGACGTTCTCTGTGGAGGCGAAGTAGTGAGAAAGGTGCAGGAGTTGAAGTACCTAGGATCAGTGTTCCAGAGCAATGGAGAAATAGATTACGATGTGACCATAGGGTCAATGTAGGGTGGATGACGCGGAGATAGGTGAAGTCCTGCATGATCGCAGGGTCCCAATAAAGTCAAAGGGTAAATGCTGCATGGCAGTGGTTAGGCCAGCTATGCTGCATATAGCAGTGTTGGGCAGTGCGAAAAAGCCATGATAATTGAATGAAGGTAGCTGAAATGTGAATGTTGCGAAACATGAGAGGAGTGTGGCGACCAAACAGACTTGGGGTTGTTTGGAAGTGGAGGACCCCACGGAAAAGATGAGAGAGAATAGCTCGCGATGGTTTAAGCATCTGATGCGAAGAGGGGAAGAAGAGGTGGTTAGATCCATCGCAGGGCTGCAGGTGATTTTATTGAAAGAATCCGGGGCAGGGAAAGACCTAAGCTGACATGGGAGCAGGTTGCACGAAGGAATATGTTATTGTGTGGGGTGGATGGGACTATTGTGGATGATAGGAGGGCCAGAAACTTGCAGGCCAACCCTTCCACAGGCATGGATTAGGGTGTTATGATGATTATTCCCTTCGCAAATTACACACATTTACACCATGGGGTAACTATTACTCACACAAACTGAAAAGCTGAATTTCATTAAACGTATAGTAGTTGAATATAGTTATATTAAAAAGCTATTAACACAAGCATTTAAATTTTGCAACAGAATCAAAATAAAATTGAATTAATTTTAGCAATTAGAGCACTTCATTATTATTTTTGGTCGCTTCACTGCAAAGACAAGGCGTAGGTATTGCAGATATGACGGCCGCCCTTGCCAGCGACAACCGTCGCCGCCACTGCAACATTCAGCCAGTATGTGATGGTTGGTTGTTTTTGTTTGACCTCGCAATAGGGGATTTGTGAATGAATTCATTTTTATTCCTTCAACTACTCGTCCTGGTTTCCAACATACTTCGTCCTTGCTAGGTTGCCGTAGTTAAAATTGCTGCTGCTAGTCAAACAAAAAGCTCATTCAATGACTGGTTGCTGCGCAACGACGTTTAAGGCTACTTGTAGGTCAATTGGAAGCAATCTTATTTCCAAGTTGTGATGACCCAAAACTTAAGATTACTGTATTTGATATCAGTGCTAGAATGGATTTTACATACAAACTGCAAAATTAAGCTAGAGTTTATAAGATTCCTGACAAGTATAACATACTAGGCGTGCTCAACTCAATTACTTCAAAAGTTCATTTACCTTTTTTTTTATGCGCTTCATAATATTTTACACCCACATTTGTTGTTCAATGCTAGCTATAGGAATGTATAACCAAACAGTTAATTTCAGCGTAGATAGAAGTCCTGCAGTTGCATCTCTTATTTAAACATCTTTTTTACCTTTCATTAATACATACCATAAATTGATGCATCAAAGTGTACCTTATTAAATGTCGGACGCGAACTTGGCGGACTAGACACTTGAAACCAGTGTCAAGCTCAATTTTATTTATCAATTCTAACGATTCGTGCTTACCAAACGAGGTGAAGGTTAGTGTAAAGATACACGATATTTACCCCAAATTATTATGAAAGCGCAACTTATTGTATTTTTTTAAAGTGTGAAATCCATGAATAATATGTAATGAATGTCCACGCTAATGCCACTAACTACAACACAAATTATGAATGCGTGATTAACATAACATACGGGCACATCAAAGCCACCGTTATTTTGCGGAATTAGTGCTTGAGGTCATCCACAAATGACGTTCACACCTTTTATGCTTAATTGATTTCTATGAAGTCCTAAAAATGCGCGTTTAGCACATACGGCATTGAATACTTAATAATTTTGAATTTGGTTGACATTGACATTCCTTAAGATGGAGCTTCATAAAACAATGCAAAGATGTCCCCATTGATAAACTGTTGATGCGTTCTCAATTCTTCTGCTTCCTGTTTGTCTATTGCTGTCGTCAAAGAAAAGCCTTTCGGAGTCGTATTCCAAGTAGACACAAAGGTGCGATACACGAAGTCATCGAGACACTTAAACCGCCGTCAACCGCAAATATCCGGAACCCAGTCCCTTAGGATATACTATGATAAATGAAGATATCATCTGCAGATACGATCGAGCCCCGAGTTTAAGTAATTAGGCCTACTGTATAGAGCCTAATAAATTCATAAGTGTGTTTTGATTCACAGTAATGGCAAGAAGGCTACGCAAGTACTGTGCGTCACAATGTGACATCATTTTAACTATGAAGAAAGATTGCAAGGTTAAAAAAACTACTTTAGCTGAATGTTAAAATTTAATCTTAAATGTCCGTATTTAAAAGATGCATGACGCTATATTTAAATACATGTATATTTGGAGACTGTATTGAAATTATCTGATTTTTTTTTGGAGTCATAATAGTGTAACTTTGAATTTGTACCCGCACACAGTACACGGTTAATTCTCAAACTCAACATTCGTTTGTTTGACATCCCTTAAACTTACTCAGACGATACACACACAAGGTAAAAAAAATTACTGCTTGGATAACAACAGATATTTGCTGCATGTTTATGGTTTCTCAACTACATTTACCATTAATAGGTTGCATTAGATTATCGTCTAGACAACCATGCGCAGCTCAAGATTAGTGAAATAAGGACACATTCAAGTCCCTAAAATTTAAATTCACCTATAGCTCCTTCCTCCCCTTTCATTTTCTTAATATTTACGCTTTCAACCACCACACTATCCTATCTAAACTGAACAAGAAGGTGAGTTATAAAAGTTTAAGAGGTCATTGGTCTGATGAGTCATCATCTACTGACGCTCCTCTTGAAGGGGCACTAACGTGAACCAAGTCGTTCCAACGTACCCTAGGGGCATGGGGAAGTCAAACTGCACTCAACGAACGGAGAGGAGCAGAATAATCCTAAGCTGCAACCATTGATGATTTCTTCGTAGAGTTTACAGGTAGGGTTTCAGACAACGTTCCCTCTAAGATGCGCGCCGCGCAACTATCTCATAGACGTCGCGAGCAATTTTGAGTCACAGCTCAACAAATTTTGATAATGATATAGGGGCAGGTTTGTCCCGCGCAGGAGGATTAGAACTCCGCGCACTTAAACTTGACTCCGAACACTGACTGCAGGGATGTTTGACCTTTGTCAGCCTAAGCTGTTGACGACGAGTTATTGTTTAGCAGATGAACTGCGACAAAAAACGTCAACGCTGCAACTTACTCAATCACTAAAGCAAAACATTTTAATTAAAATTTATTTTTTAACAGTCCATCATCGTATTAACAACACAATGCACAGATGGCCAAATTGCTTATTTGCTATCTCGAGCACTTTTTTTTATGTAAAAGTCTAAATGTCTCCTAATCTATTAGGGTACCCTCTACAATAATACCACCTTATCGTACTTCAGACAATCACCCACGCGTTTAAAATAGCCATCGAAAACACCCAAACAAGATAAACGAGGCCTACATTACAAATGATTCAATATTGATGTTATCTAGAGGTTCAGAAGACTGACAGGAAAACATACATTTGAATTTCTCATATTGAAAGAATCAATATAAAACATTATAACTGAGAATGTGGCTCCTATCACTGCATTACACTGAACATTTACATTACCCCCACATACGGTTCAGTGGATAAAGGATTTTTCTTTACCTATTTTGACAGAAAGAAAGTTGCCTGAGAAGAGGAAACAGAATTCTGCAGAATTTACAGAAGGGTACTTCAAGCTAGAAACCCTCCGGCAGAATCTGTTCTGCAACGAACGTGCTTTTGGCCTTCAGGAAATTGCACAAGGCAACAATCACATTTTTAGATTGCTATTACTGAAAAAAAAAACCTTCGCAAAATCTGAATAATTTATAAATAGATTAACATATACAGATCTGACAATCAACACACAAAACAATCCAGCTGTAGCGATGATACACGATCCAGGTGATTAAGTGTTAAGGTACAAAACCGTACCGGAACGGTTTCTTTTTACAAACTTGTCAGTGAAAGATATACCTGTTAGTAAGTCACGATTTTTTTCCACTAATTGCATAATTTACCTGGAGAGTAGCAGGTCGGCTGTCATTCAAGGAACCTAAAGTTGAACCACCACCACTATCAATCACCAACCATAGGTCTCAACTACTGGCCTGTCTGTATTGGCTTTTGTCTTTTTATTTTTACTTTCTATTACTTTTTAATGGGCTGTTGCCCTGTTTGTTATCTCGATGGTGGGATGGCCCTTTACACCTCCACCATGGTGTACCTGTCTTTCTGGGCCCTAATGACCATTGATGTCGACGGGCCCGAAAATCCCAACCAACAACTCAACTACTGAGGAATTGAACTCGTGTAGTTTCAGGCCAAAAGAGGACCAGTAAGTCTTCCCAAAAAAGTAAATGTATTTTAATTTCAAAATACGCAACATAATCAAGTCAGCATTTTATAACAACTCTTATATTTATTCATTTCATAAATAAAATGTATTCTATGGCATTTTTCCACACACCACTGCCTCATACAGGACAAGTGTTTAAAATTTAGGGTGCACCTTGCAAATCTTCACCCCATTCAAAAATTGCGTTAGTAAGGTATAATCTTATACGCCACAAGTGACGAGGAGTATCAGTCATACGAACCAATAGCACTGATGAAGACGAGCGTCTGGCTAGACACCAGGAATAACATTGTATTCATCACCATCAAGTGAAAAATTACCGGATGAAAATTCAGACGTTTTAAGGACGGAAACGAGAAAAATAAGAATAAACAAAGCACGCGGGAGAAACAAAAGTTTCACATCAATGATGTGTCAGATTCTTACCAGATATTTCCTTCAAAAGTATTTATAGGATGTGGAAGAGTTTCTTTAGCTCGATCATCAACTGCCAATCTGCTTTCGTCAGATCATCGCGGAAATAGTCTTTACAGGCATCAATTGACTGTCGAGATATCTTTGTATGGAAGAAACAAGTGACAGTTAATGAATGACAACCATTTCTTTTTCTAAATAGAAACTGAGAATGAAAACAAACAGGAGCGTTGTTGCCTCTTTCACATTATTATTACCTTACTGGTTAACATATCTGTGTGATCAAAGTGTCTCCCAAACATTTTGGGGGATTCACCAGGAATAGGCTCCACTTTAATACAAACTTCTTGTCCTTTTCGTGCAGATTCAATAGTTTTGTGATTAATTTCAATCGTAGTGACAATTCCAATTTCTAGAAACTAAAGACAAAATAGAAGACTGAGTACCTAGCTTTCAATTTTAGTGGCCAGGGGCAAGGGGGTGAGATTCGTTGTGGGGGACAGGGGATTCCAGTGGTGAAAGAGTTTCGTTATTTAGGATAGGTTTTCCAGAGCAATAGGGAGATAGATTCCGACGTGACCCGTAGGATTAATGCAGGGTGACTAAAATGGAGACAGGCAAGTGGGGTCCTGTGCGACCGCCGGGTCCCAATAAAATTGAAGAGCAAAGTGTACAGAACCGTCATTAGGCCCGTTATGCTGTATGGCTCAGAGTGTCGGGCAGCTAGGAAGAACCATGAAAGGCAAATGCAAGTGGCTGAGATGCGAATGCTGCGCTACATGTGTGGGGTGTCACGAGCTGACAGAACCCGAATATCGCGGAAAAGATGAGAGAGAATCGGTGGAGATGGTATGAGCATGTAAGGAGGGGAAAGGTGGAACGTATTAGGTCCATTATGGGATTGCAGGTAATTGGCGGGACCAGGAGTAGAGGACGACTGAAACGGACGTGGGAGCAGGTGGTGCAAAGGGATATGGAAGCATGTGGGGTTGAGGGTGAACTTGGTGGGGGATAGGCGAGAGTGGAGGATTAGAACCCGCAGACCCGACCCTGCCGCAGGCAGGATAAGGGTAAGATGATGAGAAACTAAGGACAAAATAAATTATTTGATCCAACTCAAACTAAACAGTAGAAGAGGCCTGCCAAGAGACAAATGTGACACAAAAGTAAGCAGAAGAAGAAAAATAAAAAAACAAAACAAAGGAGAGACAAAAAGAAGGAGAAGGACACGAGGAAAGGAACAGAAAAAGGAGGGCGAAAAAGATATATAGTGAGATGTGCGTTTGAACGTCGATGGTGGAAAAAGGGAGGGAAGACTGCTGCGCAAATAACCTCCAGCGCATTCCTTTGGAGGCCTTCAACAAGGCTACGGTGAACCAGGGTTGGCAACCTTTGAACAGTCAAACTGGCAACCCTATCTGTACTGGGTCACATTTACAATTAGGATCAAAGGTCATCAACAACAACAACAACAACAAAAATCCGAGGAGAGGCAAACCAGGGGTGGAACAATGGAACGAAGATCAGGAGTGAAATGTACTACGAGAAAAAAAAAACGCGAAATTGGTATCCGCTGGGAAATGGCCAACTCTTGACTACGTACCGTACTAGCTCCTCATGACATTTTAATAATAAAAAAAAAGTTATGGGCAGGGACATTGGGAGCGCATAACGAAAACGCGGCAGTGCATACACACACATCATTACAAACACATAATATGTGCTAGTATGGAGGAGGAGGAGAAAGGGGGAGCAAATGCCACGGTGGGTGCGGCTCATGAGGTGAAATGGCAACAAGATATCAAAAGAAACTTATTTTTCCATCCAACAGCCTTAAGAGGGATGAGAGGAAGAAGGGGTGCATGGAAAGACCTTGTAAGTTATTAACATTTTGAGCAATACATACTTGCTACTTAACATATTCAACAATGCTGGGAGGAAATGAAAAGTGTTATCATAACACAATCCACCATATTTGTAACCCATACAAAAAAAATGACATCTCTCCCGCTTCCCCCACAGGCAAGTTAATTCTCCATTTGTATTTTTTTCTTATCCACAGTGGTCACGCTCGATAACTGCGTCTCAGTAGTTCTAGGTTCGATACTGGACCGAGGGAGTTTGGCTTCTTTCAGGGGGAGAAAGGTCCCAAGAGCGCCTTCGTTCAGATGAGAAGCAAAATCGAGGTTCCGTGTGGTGTACGATGGCATTTGCACGTCAAAGAACCCTCTCTACTAAGTAAGGTGTAAATGAGGAGGCAAAATTTCCAGGTGTAGGAGCTCGCCCCAACGCACAGTAGACCGACGATAAATAAGCATAGGGTTTGCAGCTGTGGAAAAACGCTATTCAATAGATCACCCTTGTGTCCAATCAGAGGGATAAGATGGGCACCCGACCCTGCCATAGGCGGGAAAAGGGTTAGGAGTTGTTTTCTATCCACAGTGGGCAATTTGATTTGGGCTTCCTTCATCACAAAAGAGAGACGATATCTGTGCAGTAAATATGAAGTAATCAATTAAATAAAGCCAGGCACCGTCTCCAAAGTTAAAGAGAAGTCGAATTTCTTGAAGTGCATAATTAAACCACAATCGGGATTGGATTAACTTCTTAATCGGAGACTTTTTTTAAGGTTAGGGATTTCAATTCGCTCCTGGACTCAATCATTTCAGTCATTAATTTAGACAAACCTATAGTAAACACTAACTAAGGTGCGTTAAGAAATTATAAATACAAGCCTGTAAATAGCCTGTTAAGTCACACGTGCAATGTACGTTGTTAGCACACACATATCTGACTGACTAGCAGAACACGTTTTGTTTGTGTACCCAACATTTCACATCTTTGTACTAAAAAGATATTAAAAAGATAAAGAAGAAGGTAAAACTGTACAATTGCACTGGTAAGAAATTATACTATACCACCTAAAAATGAATTTGACCATCGCATTACTACCCAATTTACATATGAATGGGTTGATAGCCATTAGACGAATAAAAATTCAAATCGTTTCGTGTGACTCGTCTTCAAACAAACAAAATGCCAGGTGGGCTATAATTAACTGACAATGAAGTATTGAAATAGTAAAGTAAGAATTGATTGCTGTATTACTAGGAAGATCCATTGGTGCCATCCAAAATGTATTAAAAAAGTGACCATTATGGAATTTTTTTTGCTTCATTGGTGTGTTAGGGTCCTTCAACTACAATGATCCTTAGATCCCAGTCCACTGCGTAGTTCTAATGCAGAGTCTGCACAGACTTACTGTACTGAAAGCTGTTACGCTGTTATTTTTGGGTATTAGCAGTACCCAGTCCAGTGTTCCCAAGCGGTCACCCATGCTAGTACTATCTGGGGTTGCGTTGCGTTAAATTCAGTGATCAGAAGAGAACTAGTGTGTCTAACGCCATGCAGCCACTTCCCTCAAAATCGTATCAAGATATGCTGTATAACAACGTGATACCTTTCGGCCTTTTAACGTGGAAATGGATGAATGTTTCAGTAAAACAATGTACCCTGCCACTTATCCCGTGCAACAAGAACCTGGTTTACATCCAAAAGGAATAATGGTCCTGGACTGGGTATCCAGAATTCCTGACCATAATCCAATTGAGAACCTCAGGGGCATGTTTGTTAATCTTGTTTATGCAAATAATGGGCAGTTCGGACATGTCAACGAATTAAAGGTGGCACTTTATCGTGCATGGGACCAAATATAAGCTAGTCAACTGAAGACGTTAGTGGATACAATGCCTGACCGTGTATTTAAATTAATTAAAATAAATGGACGCTTTGTAAATTATCAATATATTTTTTGGTTTGGTGATTACATTTTTATTGACCGTATTTATAATTTCTTAACACTATAATGTGGCCAGAAAGTGATCAACCTCCAATTTCTTTTTTGTTTCGCTGGTGTTTTAGGGCCCTTCAACTACAAGGTCATTAGAGCCCCGTTCACTGCATAGTTCTAGTGCAGAGACTGCACAGACAGTACACTAATGCGACGATTATTGGGTATGAGCAGTACCCAGTTTTCCAAAGTGACCACCCATGCTAGTACTAGAATCCAAAATTACAACCCAATGTTCGTTACTATTTAGTCATATTGCTAAAAATTTCATTGATTTGTAAGAAGATACTGTATTTGTAAAGAGTAATTCCTGTTTCTCCTACTAAATGTTCCTATATCCGACGTCCCACATTTTCTGGATTCCATTTGCATTTGGATGTCAGCTCTAAAAATCTAGTCTCCGTAACTTAAAAAAGTTAATTAACACGTTGTATTTTACTACTACTGTACATGCTCAAATATCCTGACCTTCGATTAACGCTACGATGAAAACGCAGAGCTTACATTTTCTAACAAAATTTTACAACCGATCAGAATAGCAGCAACAGCACAAGTGTTTTAATAGTAGATAGATATGCTGTCATTGAACGAGTCGAAGATTAGACAACCCCAAAACAATGAATATTTAAGTACACATTAACATAGAAGTGATTATTTATAATCCCCTCGCCGTGCTTCAGAGAATACGGGAAATTCGGACTATTAAAAAAATGGGAAGGGTCACACCAACCACACATCCTTAATTTCAAAATCCTGTTTGAACTTACAGTACTTTTTATAAACGGCCTCTACCTCCCTCTTTACCATTCAAGAACAAATCACTATTACTACTCTACTGCATTTGTATATTATTGACACGTTTCATCAGATGCACACCCTCACTTAAGACTCAAGTCATTTTTTTCTATGCACAGGAAGTCATGGTAGGACGATTTCAATGGGTGTGTGTGTGTGTGTATGCGTGGAGCAGAAGTTATAAAGAAAAAGACAAAGTCAAAACTCCCAAACTCTTCAAATAATGGCACATACTTTGAACAATCAAACCCATTTTAACTGATTCATCATCAGCAGATGGGTTTCAGGCTCGTTATAGAGATAGCATTAATTAAATTTCAGCAATATTTGCAACAGTCTTTAAATGACAGGTAAACTCAAGATGCCTTTGGTGAGTAAGTCTGACCAGTACTAAATAGATTTAGGCAAGTTCTGAAAATAACCTGAAATCATTGTCAACTACCAGAGCGTGGTCAGAGGTACAGGGAATCACAGTTCGACTCTAACCGTACAAGAATATGGGTTATAGGAGACCAACACATTCATTCTCGAAATAAATGAAAATGGGGAGGGAGGGTAGGATGTAAGACCCTAATAACTCCTCGAAACAACACAATCAAGAGGTAAGGTGCGGTATTGCTCACACCAACGATCAGACTACATTTTGATCTAATAACCGGATATGAAATGAGGAATGTTCACACTAGTAGGTGTATTATAAACATAACACAGGTCGTATATCCTAGTCGCATACGGAAACTTGACAATTCAGTAGACAGCGGTGTATAAGGCAGGTTCGATAAACAGCGTGGGAGGGTCATATCGACAGGGTGGCATTGTCTTAAGACTACGCACCTACGAAAAGTAGAGGATAGAATTAATGACAAATTTTACAACACAGGATTAAAACAGATTCATGCGATAAGAGGGCAAAGCCGAACTGAACTGTTGGTCTCAAGATCACATTTTTTGTTGAATGGCCTTGATGAACAGTACCGATAACAACACACTGCATTAGAAAAACAAAAGTTCTTTTCTCCATGTAAGGGGGTTACTTATGACCCGATGGATTTACAACATTCAGTAGAAAAAAAAATTATTATCTGGACCAAGCGAGATACGGTCAGGTTCAAGGCTTGAAAGAAATCAAATAATGTTTGAACTGGATCTCTACATAGGCTATCGACCTTAGTCAATACTTAGTTGATAACACTGGAAATTCGTCAGTTAATATTAATTTCCCCACATATAAAGTCTACTATTGTATCCCTGCATGTCGTAAGAGGCAATCTAAACGGGTTGTGTCCCCCCTCCCACATCTTCCCTTGTTCTTCTCGTCCCTCCTTGTGCCCCTCTCCTGCTACTGCCTCATCTATCTGTTCTCTCCTTATTCTGCCAGTTCCTATGTGTTTTATTCTTCCCTTCTGTTTCCGCTCGATCCTCCACATGGATAGACGGGAAATGGGCTGAGAGAAAAGCCCTTAAAAGCCTAGTCGGTAACTTAATAGAGGGGGGGGGGGGGTTATAGAAACAGCTGCTCCAAGTCATTCACAACCGTAAGGTACTCAACAATCATCAAAAGTTGCCCTAAACGAAGTTATTAATTTGTGTAATCAATTGAAATATAGTCGATGCAGAGCAGCGTATTTCATTAGTATCCTTTGCTGACAATTATGTCAGCATTTACGAACTAAGAAATGATGCTTTATACAACCTTAAGACAAACAAAATGAAATACTTTCCACCTGACTACAAATAACCACCATTCTACATTTCAGGACGATCATTTAGACTCAAATGCCTCTAAAAATCTGCCTTTAAACTTATTAGAAGAGTCACTGATTGCTATAGTAATACACATACATTATCTACACAATTCATCATTCAAGGGACTTCTTGTACAAGTATCCAACTATCTTCCACAACTTCAAAAAAAGAAACAGGAAACGTCAAAGATAACGATTGAATATTCCCTGTATGTTTTAAGAGCTCACTAAACGGGAGTTCCACATAACACACAGCAACATCGTTATCATTTCATTTTACACCAAAACCAATACGTCAGCCATCAGAAAGAAGCAAAAATAATACCAAATTTTTAACCAACGAAAATTTCCCGTCATACCAAACAGCTGGCTAGACTTTATTTGAAAGTGCCTTTACAACATTACGATATAGTCACTTCCAAAAACAGCATCACTTGGAGTCTCCCACTAACTCATTTTCTTAAAAAAAAAATCGACCCAACGTTAAAGGACTTCGCGATACACATTCAAATATCGACGTGACGAAAACGTAATTCATAGCACGATATAGCATTTCGGGATAGTGAGCACTGCAATTCGGAATGGGGAACCAGAAGAGGTCACCTTTAGTCACGAAATGAGACATTTTCTAAGGAGTCAAGTACATGTTCCGCATATCCATTCCTGAACTTCTGTTTATTGTCTCTTGACAGGAAGTACCTTCCCTTTCATCACACCAAATGTTTTTAGTTACAATACGTAACACCTCAATTTTAGAGAACAGTTTTACGGGCATTATAGAAGCTCGCAGAGTGGCTGAAATAAATGACATACATAAGGGGGGAGGGCGTTTTTCAGAAAAGCCGTGTGGCTACATGTCTGACCCATAAGATGCCTTTCGTCATTAGAGCCCCGTCCACTTCGTAGTTCTAATGCAGAGACTGCACAGACACTACACTAATGCGACGATTCTTGGGTATTAGCGGGACCCAGTTTTCCCAAGCGGCCACCCATGCCAGTGCTAGTTGGAGTCACTTAACTTCAGTGATCAGACGAGAACTGATGTGTCCAACGCAATACGCCGTTCCCTATAAGATGCCGGCCCTGTTTAGAAAGGGCAAGGCGGGAAAAGGGTCAAGAATGACGACAGGGATGTATTGCCGGTATTACTTTAGCCTATATCCTTCGTCAACAAACCAAAATTACCTCCCCTTCACAAGTTTTTGTTCATTCCCATTTTCTTTACACAATAAAAACATCCCACCAGTGTCTCCAGTAGGCGACCATGAGAAATGCATTGAGTCGCGCGGGCGTTGACTAAGATATCCGGCCAGGTAAAACAAAACGAACTAATGGCCTCCTTATCCTCATCGCATCACTTGTTCTCCACTTTACTTGGCTGACCATGTGATGAATCCAACGGAAACGGCACTTGCAAGTGGCAATCGCATACAGGAAATACAGGGCAAGAGAGCGAAACACAACAGATAATGAGACGCTGTGATGCCTGAAACTAATCCCTCCCCCTTCTTCCTTTGCGCTATTATTAAAAAAATACAATCCCTCCAGCCATCTAGTTCTCGTGTTCGCCTCACGGACCTGAAGTATTTGTATTCTGGCTCCCCCCTTTTTTTGGGAGCAGTGAAGAGATTGCCAGTACTTAGTGATTCACAGTAAACGGATGGAGCGCAATCTACAGGAAATTGGAAATCGGAGAAAGAAATGGGCGCTTTCAAAAAGACGGAAATAATAAAACAACCACAAAATTACACAGTTCCTAATAAACGGTGATTTGTGATAGTGTGAAAAGTTGTACAGCTCGTTAGCAAAATCAATGAACAGATGAAACGGAAATCGGTGCCAGATTTGTCAGTGGCATTTGAAAAAGGCACCATGACCATCTGTTCGGTAAGTGGGGTCCTTACATCACAAAAATGGGATCAAGGACAGCAGTCACAATTCTACACTAAATATATTGCGATGCATTGGCAGCAAATAAGGTATTGGGGAAAGAACTCAACGACAAAATGTGTCTTTACAAGTTCAGTTATTAATGAGGAGATGGTACATTTTTTGATAACTCAGAATTTTAAGTTGTTTCTCTTAGAGCCATCAGCCATCTACTGTAATTCAGTTAGCCTCAGTTAAATGCGTTGATTTTTAAGCAGGGTCCCCCAACTGTTTAGTCGTTCGAAAATACGACCGAGAACAAGACTACAATATTATTTAATAAATTCAAGGCATTCAGATCGATTCGCCTTAACAGCGGTAATCTACTCGGCACCTATCTGGCACACGTTGACTGAAAAATTTCCAAAATTTCTTTAAACTATGGCTAACTACATACCTCTTTACTGGGTACGCACAATGGAGTACCCTCTTTCACCACTCCAGCTTCTACACTGACGCCCACGACGATTGGATCTCTAGAGTTGAAGATGAACTGAGGCAAAATACGGAGTTTACAAGGAAATACTGCGATGTTCTTGAATTCGTCTCGTTTTTCCTTTTTTAACTTTTCTTGGAACTCAGTAAATCGATCAAACAAATGATATATGATGTCTGCCGAAAATATTCTCACTCCTAAACTATCTGCCAATTCCTGAGCGTCTCTCTCAATTTTAACATCAAATGCCAGAATCACTGCATACCTGTGAAAGAAAAGCGCATAGATTGGATATCATGATTTGTTACAGAACACACAAAGCAACTCCTAACCCTTTTCCCGCCTATGGCAGGGTCGGGTACCCATATTGGTCATAGTATTTTCTGCAGCCGGTTACCGGCCAAAGCTGCACCCCTACGCTTATTTATCGTCGACTTCAAGTGTTCATTGGGGAATTCTACCGACGCCAGGGAGCGAGCTCCTACACCTGGAAATTTTGCCTGGATGTTCTTTTACGTGCAAGTGCCATCGTACACCGCCACGGGACCTCGGTTTTACTTCTCATCCGAAAGAAGGCGCACTCGCGCTCTCGCCCGAAAGAAGCCGACCCACCTCGGTCCAGTATCGAACCTAGAACTACTGACGCAGTTGCCGAGCGTGCTAACCACTACGCCACCGCGGGGAGGGGGGGGGTCACAGAACACAAACAATAAAAGTCACTGCAATTCCACATCACACAGGTACACCAAACAAAATGAGACTATAAAGCAAATGCGTGGGCATCAGTTCAAGTCCCCTCATTAGTTAACATCTAGGCAGGATCTATGGCAGTGGTGGCGAACCTGTGACCCACCGTGCAATTTTAAGTGACCCGAGCGGGAGTCATATCTAATTTATCGTCTCGTAAACAACAGAAATTTCAAACTAATGTATTATTTAAAGTGAATACGTTTTGTTTTCAATATTAAGATTTGCTCTCTATATGCTATTTTACCAAAGCAGACGTGGGAGCAGGTTGTCCGTCAGGTTATGGTAGTGTGTGGGGTGGACGGGGACTTGGCGATAGATAGGCGGGAGAGGAGCGCTAGAACCCTTAGACCCACCCAGCCACTTGCGGGATAAGGGTATAACGACGTTCTCTATTTGCTATTTTAATAAACTATTCATTACTACTACTAATAATAATGTATTTTTAATCCTAAAATTAAATAGTGTTTGCAAATGACCCGCGGACAAACTTTTTTTTTTCGTGTTATTGTGACCCGTCTTCAAAAAATGGTTCGCCACCACTGATCTATGGTCAAAGGGTACCATCGGTAATTCCTAGTGCATACCAACTTATTAAAGAAATATCTCAATTTCGGAGACTAACAAGTATCTATCTAATCTAGAAGATGACGACCCGCCATAGTTTCTTATCGCATGCTAGAAGTTAATGGTTATTTTCATTCATCTATCTGCATGCATTTGGTGAATTAACATTACAGATCTCAAAGGATTTGAAAAAAGGGGGTCTTAAAACGGGTGACATTCAAGCGTTACTACATATGAGAAATAAGAGACTGGAAAACCGATATTGGTGGATTTACGGTAAGGTTACAGTGGATGCGGGTTCTAACGATGTCAAATTCGTCCAAACAGCTCCTATCTACTCGTCAGAACACAGTGGTTACTATGTGCTCGAATTCTGAATATCAATAAGCCACCTATAGTATGTCTATCTTCCAGCGTCTTGTCTTTATTTCTTTCCTATTACAGTACATTATTATATTAATGTTATTAGGTGGAAAAGCAGAATACGATGACCAATGCTTTCTTTAAAGCAATGGTATTTGAGACCTTTCATACAATCCAAAAATGGTGCCCCAATACAGGGCCGGTCCTAGAGTTTGTGGGGCCCAAAGCAAAACACTCTTATAACAATAACATTATTTGATTGTTCTGACGAATCCGTCGGAATTCATTTTCGTCAAAGCCGCATCCACTGTAAACATAGCCTTATTAGCGACCGCTATCATCAGAAAACTGTTCCCGTTGTGAATCAGTCTTTAATCTTAAATTCAGGTCCAACAATATCCCATTTCGGGTTGAATGCTTTTGGAAATTCTTTGTCTAAGCACGCTACTACAAATATAACTTCAAGATACCTAATTAAGTAATTAGATGAAATATTTAACACCACACACTGTAGTTCCAAATAAAACTTTTAAAACGTTTGATTGCTATTAGGGCAATGAGACCTGCCTCAGTGGCGCAGTAGGTAGCGAGCTCGATTTATTCCGCCAGTGGTTCCAAGGTCCCGTGTGGTGTACGATGGCATTTGCAAGTAAAGAACCCTCTCTACTATGCAACGGGTAGATGAGACAACATTTCCAGGTGTAGGAGCTTGCTCCCCCCGCCCCCCGGCGACGGTGGTGCCCCAACGAACAGTAGGCCGACGATAAATATGAATAGGAGTTACGACTTTGGCCGGCTGCGGAACACACCGTCCAATACATCATCCGTGTGTCCATTCAGACGGATAAGATGGGTACCCGACCCTGCCATATGCGTGAAAAGGGTTAGGAGTTGGATGATTGCTATTAGGTCCTTAAGGTTTGCCCTTAGTGGAATAGGTCTCCAATCAGCAAATAACACACTAAAGGTTAGTGCGAAAAAAGTGGCACATAGAAAAAAACAAACCACCAACTTACTGGCTATCATGTTCAAGCATAATAGATGTCTTCATTACATCTCTTCTTACCACGGGTCCAATACGTATACCAGAAAACTACAAACAGAACAATGTAATTAAAACGAAATCCATAAAATGTTTCTACTCATATTTCAAAAATTAATTACATCTAAGCTAACTTCATAAAACATACACTTAATGAGCAACAGCACTTCGAAATACTACTACCTAAAGAAAAAAAAGCATTCAGATAAAGGTCACAAGGTTGCCCTAATCAACTCGTCGACTAAAGAATGGCCAGTGGGCATTCCTAATGAGCTTAGACATTGGATGAGTGCTGAATTGTCAAAGGCTAATGTTAAGTAATGCAAATGAGTATCCAAATTCAACGAAAAATAATGACAAGCCTGACATCTACTTTAAAGGGAAAGTGAATAAAATAGGGCCAGCTGGCTGGATGCAGTCAAGGCATTTCTACCCTTCCTTCTTAATATTTTTTTCATAACTGTCGATTAGTTATACAAGTAAAAAATAGATTGGACAGTAAATTAATTACTTGTAATATAACTTGCCCACAAATGTATTTATGACGATCATAGTAGTTCCCATGCATGAGTCACACACAGCACAACAAATATAGTAATTTCCCAATTGGTACTTATCTCCGAATTCCCAGGTGATTATATACTTCCATCCCAA
>JAAFCE010001036.1:740509-784537 GCA_013389805.1 Trigoniulus corallinus
CAGGGCAACTAGGTCACTGAATGAATACATCCCTTTCAAATATGACCCTGAAAGATTTTTTATTTGTGTCAGCGCCATAATGAAATGGGATTATAAATAGAACGCCACATATTTTGTGTCACTGTAGGAAAAAATAAGTTGTAGGTGGTGTACATGTGATAGTACCCCTTTAACAGTCATCAGTAAAGGCACTAACCAAATTAATTTACATATTCTTATGTATCAACCATAAATTAGTTAACGTACTGCTAGTCAGTATCTCTATAAAACGATGTAGTGTATATTGACATATTCACATCATCTTACCGGTATTTTGGAAGCGCGAAGAAACTCCAAGAGAGCTTCCAACGAGCCTAATGTGGAAGCTTGTACATATACTCCTCTCTCAGCCAACTTGATAGAATTCATCACAGCATGAAATTCTTTCACTACCTCTTCCTGTAGTCAAGATATAAAAGCTATTAATTCAGTGTAAGGATTGAAAGTTATTTCTTAATAGAATAAAACAGACCTTAAGATATTCTATTTCATCAGGATGATGCGCTACTACAAGATTCAATCCTGCTATGACTTTATCTAAATCCTTAGCAGTTATCTTGACTCCTTGAGCTGCCTTAACCTCTTTAAACTCTTGATATGGAGTCTAATATTAGAGAAGAAATAAATTTAACAGCAGATCACAAAATACCAGCCCCATCTTACAATTCCAATAAGTCAATCACAATTACTTTAACTCTTAGTTCTTTTAGAGGCTGTGGCATAAGTAGGCTACGTATCTGTGTTACAATGGGTCCATCCATGCCTGCCAAGACCATTGTGTCTCCCTCACGCAGGCGACCATTTACTAAAATAACATCAATTGTCGTGCCTAATCCAGAAATCGCCTTCAACTGTAAAAAGAGATTATCGGTGAAAACTAGAACGTTGTTTTTTAAATATATCAAGATTCTAGTTAAATAAAACAAACCTCCAATACTGTAGCTTGCAACTCCTCAGAGAAAGCAAGTCTTTTTGTAAGCATTGTCTGCATAAGTTCAACAACTAAAGCTAGCAAATTTCCCATGCCTTCTCCTGTGCTTGCAGACGTCGGTACCATTGAAACATAGTTTCGTTTATCTTCATTTTCATAAAACAAAGCTGCGTTGAAACCCTAAATATCCACAAGCTTTTAATGATATGGTGCAAATTGCGAAAATGAACGATGAAATAGTCTACTTACTTGTTCAGCAAACTGCACTATTATGTCTTTGGCTCTCTGAGAGAATTCTAACAAAGTATTGCGGCTCTGCAACTTTATTACATCTCTAATATCCTTGTTTTTCGTAGTTTTCCAGTCATAAAGACGATCAATCTAGTATTACATAACTATATAAATATTTCAACGATAATTGAAGTATATCTGGGCTGTCCAATGGAAATCTAACGCATATCCGCATTCAGATTTTCTACTAGGTACATTTAGGAAAAGTTTTATTAAAACCATCATCCACTATGGACAGCCCATAATTATATCGAAAATTTAGATTCAGCACCTTATTTAAGGCAACTATAAACGGCGTCTTCTTCAGCTTTAATAAATTAATCGACTCAATAGTTTGGGGTTCCAAGCCATGCATAATATCAACAACAAGAATGGCTATATCGCACAAGGATGATCCTCGAGAACGCAAATTGCTAGTCGTAAAAACAGTGGCAAATTAGCGAATACTAACGTGATACAACTGCATCATGTTTTCATAAGCTAATTACTGATGCAAAAAACGTGCTAAACGAACCTAAATGACTCATGCCCAGGAGTATCAATGATTAGAAGTCCTGGAAGCTTGATTTCCAAGGAAGCAAACTGAAAACATTAATCACATAACAGAGAAATGACTTAAAAATTAAAAAAATAAAGCACGGTAAAAGGCAAATCGTTGGTCTCACTAATTCACAGAGCACTTACATTTTTTACCATTTTTCCTTGTTCTCTAATTGCATCAACAGGAACCATAGTGGCTCCTATTTGCTGTGTTATGCCTCCAGCTTCACCATCTTGCACATTGGTGTGACGTATCTAACAGAAATAATAAAGAATTAAAAGTCTATACTGTAATTATGATACAACAGTACTTACTTTCACCATTTTATCACAAAAATTTACCTCACAAATTTAATAACCTAGTATCTATTTTCTTCTTGAACATTCATTCCCCAATTCATTCTTTCTTAACGTCAGATTCATGAACTGAACTTCTAAACGCGATCATCTCTCCCCCTCCCTCCCGTTTCTTAAACAACATCCCTACTTTGGCTACACATTAATCCATCTACCTGTTCATTCTATCTATTGGCCAGTACTCTACATAACATGAAAATATCAAACCACAACTTGTAATTACCTTGTCCAATATTTTTGTTTTTCCTGTATCAACATGACCTAAAACGCACACAATTGGGGATCTTAAGACGTCAACAGATAGATTGCTTTCCGCATCTTCACGCCGTTTCTTTAAGACGTACGCATACGTTTATTAATCTCTATAAAACAGTTATGTCCTGGTAATATAATAATACTACCTGTATCCTAGCAATAACTTTTTCTCTTAGAGTCTGAACAGCGGTTTTGTGATCATCAGAGTCACTATCTCCTGACTCTGATCCACTTTCAGACTCCTCATCGTCACTTGACTCCTCACTTGTAATGGACGACGCATCCGATTCTGAGGTAGTATCATCTTCGATGTTATCTTCAGCAGGTTTTTCATTATGAAATTGGACTGCTTCCTTCTCAGATTCAGAATCACTTGAAGCGTCCCACGCATCTTTGACACCCTCTTCATTATCCTCATTGATATGCTCTTCTACTTCAACCGAAGTTGGTAAAATTTGATCCTTAACAGGAAATAAAAGTAGGTACTCATCACATATAGCGAATTATTAATTTAGAAACCTGAACAAACTTACTTCAGAAGACGCATTTTCTGTCACTGGCGTTGGAACTTCACTTGCATTTGTAGTTTCTTGAGAGGTATTTTTTGCCTGGGCATCTTCATGCAAATAATTAGCAATTAATCAACCGCATTGGCGAGGGTTAAATAAAGATCAAATGAAATTATGCAACCACAAATACCTCGGACATGCTTTTTAACTTTGTTCACTCGCTGCACAATCCTTTCTTTCTTTTCTCCAACACTTGGCACATCAAAACCTGAAAAATATTGCTCATGATAAACTTCTTCTTCATCTTCTACTTTAGAAGTGACAAATGGGAAAATTGCCTTGAGCTTTCAAAGCTTCTAACATAGCAGTTGCCCTTGCCCGTTGCTGCTTTTGAGTCTTAGTTAGTAATTTGCCTTCCGCTTTCAGCTTTTCTTTGCGCTCTTTTTCTCTTTGCTTTTTTTTCTCTTTTCTTTCTTTTTCCAATTGTAGCTAATGCAAAGAAGTAAATAACAATTTTGCAAATAACCTGGAATTCAAAAAACACCTCATCATCAAAATAAATACTTTTTCCAGTCGCAATCGTTCAGCTTCTTCAGCAGCTTTCATCTTAGCTTCTTCTTCTAATCTTCGCTTTTCCTCTTCTAATTTGAGTTTCTTTAAGGCTTCTTGCATAAGCAACACCTACACATTAAATCATAAGGTCTGTTGGGCAAACACAAACTTATGAATTGAATGACATTGTACCTGCTTTTTTCCAGGACCTTTCTTAGGTCTTTCTTCCTTCTCTTTCTTCTTTGTCTTATCCTTCTTCTCTTTTGCGTCCCCATCATCTTCTTCATGATCTTTTTCTATTTCTTCTTTTGTATAAGTCCGCAGTTCAGATTCAACTGCTACTTGTACTTCCGAAGATGCATCTTTAGAGTCATTCTCCTAGGATATTAAACAATTTGTTTCATTTCCCAAAATATGAAACGCGCCTTCAATTAAAACATGAAACTTATACAGAAAGCTAATAAATAAATTTACTATTCACGGTCAAATCAGAAAAAAACTATAAGGATCGCAGTTAAAGTAAGGTGAGAAGCAAACCTCTACGAAATGCTTCTCTTGCTTTTCAGACTTTTTTCCTTTCTTTTTCTGGGATGGCGCCTTTGTTGCCTTTTCCTCATTATCATGCTCAACATGGTCATCATTGACTTCCTGGAAAGAGAATGCACTTTTAATAAGATTCAAAAGTAAGGAATTACAACTGAATAACTTCCTTTTAAATGTATAAAAGCTCTTTAAAAACACGATTCTATCCCTACGTTTAAATCAAGATGTTGCCCCATTTTCATATGACAGTAATATTTTATTTCAAAGTAAAAAATTTTTTATCTGTCCAAGAAAGTCAACGTGTTAATTGGAAATGAGTTGAGCACTGGAGAAATGCACTCTTTAAGAGCAAAATGGTGGAAAGCGCATAGGAATTTGAAAAATCTGAAATTGTTCGAGGTGTAAAAAGAATGGTCCCAATAAGGTTGTATAGAAATTACTACAGGCCAGCGGTTAGAGCAGCACAGTGGACAGTGATGGACAGGAAGTAGAAATAAATTTGTTACAAGCGAACAAGCACGGTGACAAGGGTAGATAGACAAAATGGATTGTTGGGAAAGAACCAAAGCCCTGACCCTGCCTTATGTGGTAAAGAATGGTTCCTTTGAAATTTTCAATTAAAAAAAAGCTTGCAGGCAATTCCAAGATAAACATAACTCATAACACATAACTTAAACCCCTATTAAAGATTTCAATGAGAACCACTTGAAACAACAGCAAAACCAAATGAGAATCAGAGCTCAAACAGATTTCACTTGTACAAAGATGAAAATGTAGACTATATAACTCAGAAAAATAAATAGCATCAAGCAGTTACCTTATTATCAATTTGATCACCCTTTTTCGTTTTTCTAGACTTTTTTTTCTTATCCTCAACCTTTTCCATGGGTTGTTCAGTTTCAGTCACTGCTAATTTATCGTCCTTTTTCGGTTTTTCCCCTTTATACTCCAACTCCAATTCCGCCAGCATTCTCTCTATTTCTTCTTCATCATCATCATCATTTCTTTTTTTTCTGTTTTTCTTTCCCCCTTTGTCCATTTTCTTTCCTTTAGAAAGACGATCCTTAATATTTTCTTCGCTATATATATCATGCTGCTTTTCTTTCAGTGCAACAGTACAGCCCTCATTTTTCTTTTTAGTCTTTTTCGTTTTCATCACAAATTCACTATCATTCGTTCCGCCTTCATTATCTGTATAGTGATCCACATCTTCATGATCAGGTTCCTCAACTTCCAACATTTCAAAAAGTGACTTATGATTTTTTTGTTTTTTCTGTTTCTGAATATTTGGTGTGACATCTTCACCATCACCGATCTCTAAAGATACATCTGACTTTTTAGTCTTTATACTAACTGGTACAACATCGTCGTCATCAACTTCCAGCTTTTTCGACTGTTTCTTTAACAATAAAAATTATTTTATGATTTGATATGTAAGAAATGATTATATAACACTTGCCAGAGGAGTCCTCCACCTAATACCTTTTTCTTCGGTGCTTTTCGAGCATTCTCCTTAGTTTCATCATTCACATTATGTTCTACCTCTTCTACTCTGTTGGAAAAAAACAATTAAACAAGAAATCTTTGAGTGATAAAAAATTAAGTAACGTAATTTTAATATGCTTCATACACGTTGCTTTCTTTCATCTTGCTTGACGAATATCCCCTTTCTTTAGCAAACGTACCATCATCTGTCATGCTTTTTGTACCATCAGAATCACTGTCACTAACAAAATAAGTCATACAGTTAGTGAAATAATAAACTTTAATACACGTTCATGGGTGTAAATATGACTGAATTACTTAATTTAATTCATCTTACACCAGTTTAATTGCATTTAAAAATCTTATTCAAACTTGGAAGACAACTTAGGAGTAATGAATCGGTTAACTGTCCAGAACACATTCGCGATTAAACAGTATTGGCAAGGAGTTTCCCGGAATTCTCATGTGAATGTATCACATGAGAATTCTATCACAGTGTATGTGGTGGAAATTCAGTCAAGTTACTCAAAACCTTCAATTAGAACTCTGTTGTCGAACGTGGCCACTTAATAAACCTTGTCTTCATGTTAGAATTAGCTTTTGACATATTCATGTTTATTTGCAAGCAATGTTATGAAGTCCAGAGCATCATCTCATTGCTATCACAATGGTCTGACCCAATTTAGGATCGACAATACTTTAAATGAATGCATACCTGGCTGCAACTTCTAAACTTTTTTAATACCCTATCAGGATGTTATACCGACAAACAAGTTACACCAAACCTTAACGCTATTTACCAAGTCCGACGAACCTCTCAACTATTGCATGTGTATTTTCTATCAAAATCTGTTTGTTGTTGCTATATAATCTCAGTTTCTCTTAGTTTAAAACCTGACCATTTCAACTTGCGTTGATCAAAATGCGTTCCATAGAAACACGCCGATTCGCCAAAAGAAATTGAAATAGATAAAAGTAACACAATCATAAACTTACACTTCTTCCCCTTTTGAGACTTTCTTTGATTTCTTCGATTTCACCATGATTCTTCATATAAACTAAACCTAAGGTACACAAACTGGTGCTTTCGCAAAAATATGGGACGCAACCTAAGTACTAAGTTTCAGAATATTGTAATAAAATTCACCGATTAAAGAGCGCCCTCTACTCCCTCAGTAATTTCCACATGCACAACGTGCTTAGATATTTTGGGTCAGTTCATAATTTACTGTCACAGACAGGCTACAGTATTCAATGCGTAACAAAACTTCCAGTAAAATCTAGATGATAGAAGTGTTATATGCGCTCTTATCATATTAATGGGATTTGGACATTGGCATTTGAAAAGATGAATTGTTTAGGGAAATACGAAAAATGTTAAAAATCAAGCATATTTAGTACACAGCAAAGCTGGGCGGCCCTCTTCAAACAGTGAGTACTATACTGTACCATGACACCGTGTTCTGTGAAGAAAGTCAAGGAAAGGAGTGCAAATAATTTGTTGTTTTTTTTTTGTTCTGTTAATTTTACGTCATTTATTTTCATGCAGCATATTATACACGTGGCAAATGCCATTCATTCATTATCAACTACACTCACTAGATGAATCACACTATTATTTACAAACCATAGTAGTTTGCCGTTTTGAAATGAACCGCATGTATCTTTTTTCCTGAGGTAATGTTTGCAGCTTCTCCACGATTCATCCGTCACGTGCTCTAGAATAGAGGTTGATAAACTACGGCCCGCTACCTGTTTTTGTTCGGTCACTTTAAAGTGTTGCAATAAATGGATTAGACGTTGTTTAGGAATTGAGAAACATTGCGGAAAATGCGGGAGTAGAATTCGCAGTGGCGGATCAACCATATAGACTGGCTTTTATACACTGGCTTGTATGTTCTGTGGGTTCTTAGTGTTGTACCCAGGTTTTGAGGCTTCCTGCGATTATTCATAAAAATGCGTGTCCAAGTGTTCTTTATGTTTCTAATCTCCAACTTTTCTGCTTCGAAAATTGAAAACCAGTCTATTATATATTCAAATTTTATTTAAATATTAAGTAAGTCTTATGATATACAGATACTCAAACAGGTGAAATACAATCAATCTGCACTGGATTCCAAAATTAAGGTAACAAACACACAATGCAGAATACCTCAAAAACTATTTGATGAATCGAAATCGAAAGTTAGTAGAGATACCTCATACAATGAGCACTATAAAACGAAAAAAGAATGGCAAATTCAAGATATGCCAATTTTTACAGGGGTACCCCCAAACAACATGCGAGCAAATGGCCCCTCTCAGAGCATCCCTAGACCTGATCTACTGCCTCGAGTTCGTTTTATCACAATTGAATCGAACCGACCACAATCTCTACTGGAAACAGTAAAATGGCAAATTCCCAGTTGTCTTACCATTTCATTTTCTTTCAAATTCACCTGTTTCGTTTGTTGTTGCATCTATTGATAGGAAATTTCAATTTATTAATGTTTCTCTGGGATTTTTTTTTTAATTATTGCAACGTAATGTGCATGTTACCTTCATTTCAGATATCGGTACACAATAAGAAGTATTACATGTAAATAATATCAAAGCAGTATTAAATTTTTATTGAACTGCAGCCGATTTTGCGATTGATCTCTGCTAGCATTATGGAATAGCATAATGCTTTTTCAGGTGGAATACTGGCAAATACATCTTCTTCTCGTTCCACTTCTAAATTTTATAAAGTGCAAATAATTGATTTTTGACTTTAATTTTGTTTTATCAATATCGTGAAACTGCATTTTTAACTAACTTTTGTTAATAAATATACCAAGGGCTACTGATGCTGAAGACCACAATATAACCATGCAATTAAACTTAAACTTACCAACTTCTCTGTCTCCAGAGGAATTTCGTTTTTGTCTGCCTCTACGTTTCTTTTGGTTATCTTCTACATTACTCTCACTTTCTTCACACGAAGGATTTTGTACGCTGTTTCTTTGAGGTCGAGAGGTTCGACTAGTTACCTAGAAAAATTCAAAGAAAAACTCCAACATCCCCTCTACATAATTATTGTGATCTGCATTATTATAACTGGTAATCCTTGTACCTTAGTAAGAGTGCGTAAACTTTCTTGATTAATCCTCACTTGTCTTAATCTTTCAGTTCTTCTTCTTTTAACAGCACTTGCGACTCCTGAAACAAGGACAGTGAAACAATGTACTTAATATGAAGTGTAAGTTACGTAAATCAGAATGTTACTCGCTTTTTCCTCAGTAAATCTAAGGGAAGATATAGGAAAACCACATGGTGATGTAACACCACATTTTTTCAGTTCTTGTGGATGATATACAGTATGCAATAAAAGATACTTGAGACACCGGGTTTATTAATTTATGTCCTTATATTCATCAATACCAAATTCATCAGCGGCAAATTAAACTTAAATGTTGTATCCATATTGAAAACCTAACTTCTAAATGAAACTGATTAAAAGTTTAATGCCCTATTTTCAACTTTACGCAGACTTAGTATCACTAACTTTAAATGTGCTCGTCAACAGCTTTTGATAATAGCAGTGGTTAGCTAGCTGCATGATTATCTAGTGCCATGAGAGGGCTCAAATTAGGTGTAAGTTGTAGGTTGCGGTAACTAGCAACGGCGAAACAAAGCAGCACTGCACGAGATACGACACAAAATTTAAATGGCGCCATGTTACCTGTGATACATTTATTGGAAGATTTTGACAGACTGCCTGGTTTTCGTGTTTGGAAATACATATGCCCACAAGGACAGGCTTTGCAGGCTACGGGAACCTAAAAATGCAGTAAGACATAGTATTAGGTTCAAATAGCAACAATAACTTACAGCATTTGGCTTATTATGAGTTACCTGCTGTTCACATTTTGGGCACTGTTTCATTACCATCTTGGCTTTAGGCATTATTTTTAACACTGACGTTATATGCTATCATTGCTGAAATCATTTTCTTCAGCTGCAAAATGTGAAAGTCCTTTCTATTTTAACATTTGCATTAAAATTATCAAACCATACCACCGGAAGCTGTTATCGCGCTACCAACACGCTATTTCCTGCTCGTATTGCTATAATAGCGCATCCATTCACTCAGCACTACCATAGCAGACGACATGCAAAACTGAAGCGAGAAGTGAACAACGATCATCATCACGCCCATATCCCGCCTGTGGTAGGGTCAGGTCTGCGGGTTCTCATCCTCCACTCTCGCCTATCCCTTACCACTCCACACCTCTGTGTCCTTTCTGGGCCGACTTTCTCGTAGAAGATAGCTATTAATGAGACGTCCGTCTTCAAGGAGAAATCAACAAAATTCCTATGAGGTGCGTGGAAGTGAGAGAAATTTCCCTGTGGAAGAAATGGAGAGCCATAGAATTTTTGAAGAGCGCTTATGATAGTGAGCCGCAAAGTCTTGGAAACAATAAAGTACTTCAATGCCTAGAAATATGTAACAAACCAGGAAAATGTTAAGATCTCTTCACGAAACAACAGATCCAAGCACCTCAGCTGGTGTAAACCCTCTCCAACCAGTGCTGCGAGAGTTGAAGGTAGGGTGGCCAATCGTCACATTACTTGCATTTGACAACAAAACTAGTCTACTTCTGTGCATTTCAAGTGAGTTGTATTAATGTACTTTTTCTACAAATTCCCAGGTCTGCGACTTCCTTTTAATTCCCTATTCCTTCTGTCGTCCTGAAACTACGAATCGCATTAATTTATAGTAAATGCATGTAAAATAAGGCTTTTTCAAGAGGACTAAAATGAAAAATCAAAAAAGAGTTGACTAATAAAAGGAATGTTATACGCACATAAAGATAAAAATATGGGAAGATCATGTACAAATGCTAAATTTATAATTTCAATAATCATTGCTTGTATTAAAATAGCTAAAAGTCTTCATCAACATAATACCTTTCATGTATATAAAATAATTTATTGAAATGTAAAACTAATGAGCATCACTTAATATCATAAAATCCTCGGATCACACTACAAAACAAAGTGTCTGCGGTAAAAAGAAAATCACTGATTTAACACAAAACTTTCAATGACATATGCTATGCTCGTGGTTTCATAACGTTTGGACGATCCCCTCGACATTTCGGACAATACCATTTGCCTTTTGGTTTCGTTGTGAGCCCAACACATGAGAAATGAAACCACTCGATTGAACACCTTTCATTGTCACAGCCAATCATTTCACCATATGATATTTGTTGACAGAGGCAGTACGTGGGCTCATCCGGATCGATTGGTGGCTCCAATGGTGAATTGTCTCTTTCCTTCTCAGCTTTCGCCTTTCTCTTCTTTTTCTTTGACTTCTTAGTAGTAGTAGGCTTTTCTTCAAGTCTCTCATGTGTTACATCTTGACTTATGACCGTTTCACATCGTTGCCTTCTAGCTCGTTTACTACTTCTCTCAGGTTGAGAATCTGTTTTAATAGGCTCAGTGTTTTCTTGATCTTTCCCAGGTGCTAGTAAATAAAAAGTCTCTTTGTAGTTAAAATGAAATTTTACGCAGAAATTATACAACAAAGTCATGGTTTAATTTGTTAGTTAGCGAAAGGCGCGACCGAACCCGAACTTTTCTAATCTAGGGAGTAAATTATTTTTTCCAGGTACAACTGGGAGAAACTGCGTGATTGTAGTTCGCTGCTACCTTACCTCTCCAGTATCCCACACCTGGTGGCTACACAATGACCGATCAACGACTTGAAGGGCCGAAAGCAAAACCAGGGTTTGCGACCCACTTGTTCTAAATACAAAGTAATGCTATCAAATCAATTTATTGCTTAACGAAACATACTGACCAATCAATCATTTCCTTAAAAATAAATTATTTTTAGCCTTTTGAAGTTGCTAACTTTCGGTTGATTGTGGCGCCTATTCAATACATGATTTTCAATAGTCTGACTAGCATTTATGTCGAGATAATAGTTTACAATGGCTTATCCCGATATCCTCATTCAATGATCTCATTTTGAAATATAGTCGAAGATTTCAGAATAGTGAGACAGGCCAGTTAATGAAATGTAGGTAACATCAGGTTAGAGTTCATTTCAGAATAATAATACATCAATCGTTTGACAATGACAGTACCTACTTTTTACTCCTAAATTTTTGAAATCGAGATCCAGTTGTCGAGACTTATTTTCAATCAAATCTAATATTTGTTGAACAATTTGTAGCTTCTCGTCGCCAATTTCTTGCGATTTAATTAGATAACGTTGCATTTGTAAGAGCATTCGTTTGCGTGTAATTCCATCTAGGTCGTCAGTCAAATTCATTTGATGAGATTCCAACTCTTGAAGGACTTCTAAAGGAATAAGAATAGTTCGTTTTACGTGTAAATTGTTAAATAAAAACAGAAAACATCGTGCCATTTACTAACAGAAACAGTCCAATCTAAAATCAATACAGCTGTTAATTTATGTTTTAACAAAAATAAGAATGACATCGCGATCGTAACGCAGTGTATCTAATTCTCTTTTAACGAACTACATCACCTTGATATTTGACATCGAGTTCTCTCATATGTGATATATTTCTTTGTAAATCATCTGGAAGATTTTCAACGCAATCCAAATAATCGTCAACATAGGACGCTGAATGCAACGCTTCCACACATGATATTTGATTCAGCATAGCTTCCCATTTAAAGTTGGTACGAACTAGTTAGTTATTTAACCTAAGTAAACAACATGTGAAACGTTACAAAGAATCACTTAATTTCACTCATTCATAAAAACAGTCGAATAATACGACTAACAGCAGCGAAAAGCTGGACCATCACATAACATCAATCGACCTACCTTTGTCGGTAACCCCAAATAGCTATTTACCATTGCATTGAACCACAAACAAGAAAATCGCACGAAACCAAACAGGTTCTTTCGACATCCCATTGCGCCCTCTATACGCCAAAAAAGTCTTTGTGAAACGTGACGCGGTTTCTAGGGTCATTTTTAAAAGTCGTTGGTTGCGTAATGGAAGTCAGGTTCATTCATTGACCAATTATGATGTGCTTTAATGCGTGCTAATATGATTAGAACATTTAATAAAAGCAGCCAACTATTAATTTTTCGTGGATTTGCTGACGCTGTAGCTTCTAACTTGTCAGAAAATTGGAAGAAGCCTATAGGTTACAATACAGGCATTTCTGTTTACAACAGTTTAACACGATGCAAAACACCTTTGATATTACCAAGAGGGAAACAAATCTACTGGTAGGATTATTAGTAGATGCCAGGTTTTTTATATAGCATTAAGGTTTTTCTATAACATTGATTTCCATATAAGCAGATACGGGAGCTTGTTGAGATTGCTTTCCTTACTCTAGAATCACAAGTCGGGGTAAAATTTACTCCAGCTCGCAGTTTTACATCAATTAAAAATTTCACATTTAGTCTGAAAGGTCCAACTTCATGATATGTCATTCTTGTCAGTAACTTGCATATTGACTTTTCCTTTGAGGTGTATCTTTTCATTGTTTTTTCTAGAGTTTTACAAATGCTCGGCAGGAAATCTGACTCCTGTTTTGCAAGTTAATGAATATGTCCAAGACCTTCAGGGTGATCCTGATAACAGTTTGGTGAACTTTAAAGGATTTCACTTTGCAGATGTGTGGAAATATAAACACTGAATAACAAATTAATTTTGTGTTTATAAAAAATGAAGAAACTTGTTATTTTAAGGCACTCTTTGCCATGGGAGTTAATTCTACTCCTTGTGATTTAACGCATAAGTTTTTGGGCTGTGATTCTAGGGTTAAATGAACATTCCTCATAATGTACTGCATGTTATTTTGATTTTTGTTTAGGTATATATGTGGTCCAACTGTTTATGACGACGCTCACATTGGACACGCTAGGTATTCACTAATTTTAATCACCTACTGTATAGACTATACTAGTTGACAAACGGAGAAATTCTTCACTACCAAGTACGTTAACCTTAAGAATTGTTACAGTTGTTATGTGAAGTTTGATATCATACGAAGAATTCTCGAAAACTTCTTTGATTTAAACGTTGTTCAACTTATGGGCATCACAGACATTGACGACAAGATTATCACAAAGGCCAACGAGGTAACTATTACTGCTTTTAGTTTGCGTTGGCTCGTAGAAAGAAGTTCGCTGCCATAAAATATGAATTTACTAATTTTTTTCACCCAAGCGCATGGTAAATCACTGGGAAATATCAGAGAAATATGAAAAAGACTTTTTTAAGGACTTAAGAAACCTTGACATCTTGCTGCCAACAACTTATATAAGAGTTTCTCAGTTTGTTCCGAACATCATTAAATTTATAGAAAAATTAATTCACAAAGAATTTGGCTATCCAGCTGTTGATGGTATGTTAGTCAGTTATTTTCAAAATATGCATTTTATTATTGTGCATTATTGTTATTCAAGAGCAGCATTTTACAGGGTCCGTTTATTTCGACGTTGCAAGATATGGATCGATGTATGGAAAACTAATGCCGTCCACGAAATTTACTGAAGAATCATGTAATTATATAGCAGCAATTTAAATTAGTTTTTATTGCTTCTAGATAGCATCCCTTTCATGTTTTCTCTAGCGCATGATATTAAAAAAAATGTAGCAGATTTTGCTCTCTGGAAAGCAGCAAAGCCAGGTGAACCCTGGTGGGATAGCCCTTGGGGAAGAGGACGACCAGGATGGCATATAGAATGTTCAGCAATGGCATCGTAACATTTCTTTTTTCTTGTAAACTATAGGCGTGTGACAAATGAGCATGGGGACATGCAAACTCCTTTTATTTCTACCATGTAATGTAATTCTGATTAATTTCATTTAATAGAAGTGTATTTGGCAAGAATCTGGACATGCACACTGGAGGGAAAGATTTATTATTTCCCCATCATGAAAATGAACTTGCACAGTCTACAGCATATCATAATGTAGAGCAGTGGGTGAATTACTGGTTGCATTCTGGTAAGTCGATTAATTACTGATGAGAACACTATATGAGATATCAGTTCATATTTAGTATATATATATAGGTCACGTCAATATAAAATCTGAAAAAATGTCGAAGTCACTGAAAAATGTCATCACAATTCAGGAATTTTTGCGCATCCATTCATCTAACGAATTTCGAATATTTTGCTTGAAATCTCGTTATCGTTATGGTAATTAGATAAAATTTTTCCTATAAATGTGATCAACGGCACTTATTCATTTGACGAACGTAATTTCTTTCAGATGTCGACTACTCTGATAGCATGTTAAATGAAGCAAAAGCCACGTATCAAAAATTAACCACTTTTATGAGCCAGGCGAAAGCTTACATAAATGGACAACTCCAGTGTTCATCAATAGATGAAGCGGAATTAATGAAAATGTAATTAAACGATTGACATAAAACTTTACAAATAACGCTTTTTAAGAATAACGATACTTTTAGATTAGAAGATTGTAATTCTCAGGTGATACAGGCCTTGGCTGATGACTTTGATACAAATAGAGCTCTTGAAAGCGTAATAACTATTGTAAACCATGTAAACAAGATGTTCCAGATAAAAGACCAGGTGTGTGGCATGTGTAAAATTTATTTATGATTAACTTGTATAACGTCAACTAATTTTAGATTGCAGATGTGCGAAATCCGGCAATTATTGGCTTAACCAGAAATTATATTCAGAAGTTTCTTACCAAACTTGGTGTTACTTTGCATTCTTCGGAGGTAAGGATGCATTTAAAGTTTCGGGTATATAACGCATTACAAAGTAAGTGTTTTTCAGCTTAAACAAGGAAATGCCGACTTGGAATCAATTATTCAAACTACGGTGAAGTTCCGTGAAGAAATTCGCTCATGGGCGCTACATTACAATTCAGGTTCAACAACAAAAATTTACTCCAATCCCACATATTATGTAATTAACAATATTTCTTAAAAGGTGGCATCTCAAGTGAAGACTATGATAAAAGCATTCTAAAACTCTGTGATAAAGTACGTAAACAACTGGAAATCGCAGGTGTTAAAATTATGGTAAATAAAGTGTTTTTAAAAATAAATAATACATGGCTGTTTATATTACATGGCGTTTGTGTGTTTACAGGATCATGGAAAAAGTTCATCTTGGAAGATGGAACCGTCACCATCCTCTACTCGTTGAAATTTCTCGCCTGAGCATGTTAAATGTTCTCTTTTGTGTATACGCTGGAATGCATACTTTCGAAATGTATAATACCGGTTAGTAAATGCATTCAATAATCATGAAACATTACACTTGTCCTTTGACTGCGAACTCTGGGGGGAAAGATATCCAAACAATACAAGCATTTATAGAAACCAAGTAACTGACCCTTGCATTCAAATTCAATCATTATTGAAGTGACGATTACCTGTGGTTTACGTTGCCTAGAGTCGTCTATTTCACTAGCAGCCAAAGCCTCTGCCAATATTCGATCCTGTTCCTCCTGACTAATCCTTTGAAAAAAAAGTCTGTTTTATTTGTGAAATTATGTTACACTGAAGTTATTTGATCCTTACAAAGAGTTATTTGTGTTGGCAGTTTGTAGCGAAATCTGAATAGCTCTAGCCATCGCTTCGTCTTCACTCTGAAAAATGCAGTGGTTGCTACTTATGTTTTATGGAGCTTAAAATCAAAATTTTACATACCAAATTTCCTTGTATTATAGTATTCAGGAAAGATGCATCTCTTGTGCTATCACCCTCGTACCTTGATTTAAGAACACTGTTCGATTCTTGAACTCCAGAAAATGCTGCAGTTCTGCACATCAAACTATGTAAATACCGAGTTTTAACTTACAAACGAAAGATTCCAAGAACATTTCGTACCTAGACAATGATGATGATGTTCCTTGACAATTATGGTCTTGAGTATGCCGGTGTTTCAAACAATAATTCTGATGACAAGAGCTACAAAGTACCTTCACCAACTGGTGGATGATATAGATTAAGAATTGAGGCAACTATAAAAGGAGCTTTTCTCAAGAATTCACAAACCTCTTTCTGCTTACAGCCTTTCACGGAGCACTTATTGGTGTAAATCTTTCTTTTTTGTTTAGCGGGATCTGACTGACAATCACGATCAATATGCTCCCCAACACTCAAATCTGGTTGCTCGCCCCGTTTTCCTGGAACTGGTTTGTTGCACAGTGGGCAAACAGGTACTTGGACATCCTGGTTAATGTGAGACGCTTTAGAATTTCAGGTGATTACAAATGGAATATCATGTTAGTATCATTCTAACTAACCTTCTTGTAAGAAGCTTCACAATGATGCTGTCTATATAAAACATGATCTTTACTGCAAGTACCATAAATATGAGTTAAAAACAGTTCATCATGCAGTCCATAAAGAGATTGTGAGAAAACGTCTGTTACCAGAATATTTTATCACATGCATCACATTTCATTGGTAGAAAATCTGAAAGAAACACAAGCACAAAACTAAAAAAAAATTAAGTGCAAAACACTATAAACGCATTGGCAGGACTACGAACAACATTCACTCAAGCCACGAAATGAAAAACAAGTCATTCCAAATCACAATTACATACTACATCTTTAGTATATTGATACAAAAACCAATCTATAGTTACTACAATTAAAATGCCACATTAAATAAGGGTGACGATTGACGCTATCGAAAATTAGAAATGCTAATAAATCTCAACAAGCTGCAACAAGAACAACACATTGTCACCTTTCTTTAAAAAACAAATTTTACAGGAGAGAAGAAAAACTGCTGATAACCGATACTGTTATCAGTAGGTAGGAATAATAAAAATGTCCTGCAGAAAGATAGAGGTTACTGACAGACTTACAAGTTCTGTAAATTGACATTCCTCAGATTGTTTAACCAACATTTCTTAATATGAAACCAAGGAAAATGGGACCTGTGTGGTTTTTAAAGAAAGGTGACGATATACAGTACAGTAATAAGAATAAAAATTTGATAAATACCAAGTTGATTGCACGATGAATGAGAGCAATGTTTTCCTAAAAATGGAAACTCCATATCCTTAACGTGTGACTGATACAACTCGCCTTGGTACTAGAAACTCAACATGAAATAATATCAAAACCAAACAAAATAACGTGAATTTATACAGCAGTCAGCTCATTATCGACTAAAAAAAGATGCTTCTAGAATAATGACTACACAAAATTGTAAGGATTGACCACTTTGCAACTCATGCAACAAATTACGAATCCATTCTACAATTGGCACATCGATCAATCACGTCACATATCAAATCCCTCCTCCTTTGGCAACTATGGCCGCGTCTGTGGATGACAATGTGCATGTCTTTATAGATGTCAAAATTGGTGACGAAAAAGGTAATTATATAAATCAAAACATTTCTCTATCACTATTGTTTCATTTTCTATTTTTGATATAACTCGGGTAAGTTTATTTTAGCAATTCCGTATCACATGTAATGTCGCATGCCATACTTTTAGCCGTCAATGGTTGTGAATTCATTTGTTCAATAACTGCAAGTTTTAAAGAAGCAAATCAACCAACATACTGTATGTAGGATATGATTCAAATAAAAAAAACTTACAAATAATTAATTCGTTTATTCATATATTTTCTACAGCCAAGGCTTAGAACTGTAAAATCGTCTTAAATGTTAACCCTAGATTGACAACATGGGGTTACCGGTGGGTGACCCCAAGCATCTTAAAATGCATCATACCTTTGTTATTATTTAATTGTTTGACATGTTCCTTCTTGTACCTTTCAGTTCTCTCCTTTAGGTTGTAATGTTGCCTCAGTTTGGTTTTCAAACTTTCAGAATCAACTCCAAAAGCAGTGCAACAGTGCGTTTGGGTCCCTCACGACCCCATGTTACAATACATTTTTAACGTTAATCCTTATAATATTATAAACGGAATTTTTTAACTCTCTATCATACATCGGTATTTTTTGTATCAACTGGCCGTTATATTCAACTTTTGACCGGTGTAGAGAGCTTATACATAGCTAAAGGTTGCTCGGAATTGTGATATTTATACAAAATAACTGTTCATTTAAAATTTTTGCTAAAAAATAGATTGGGTCATATATGACCTCATGTTGTGATATTTGTCTTGGAAATGTCATGTTGGGATCCATATGTTAATAAACCAAAACAAAATTTACAATATTGAATTTTTTCTCGTCTGTAGTTGGAAGAATCGTAATTGAACTCTTTAATAATATTGCACCAAAGACTGCTGAGAATTTTAGAGCATTATGCACTGGAGAAAAAGGAATTGGGAAGAAAGGTATCCCCCTTCATTTCAAAGGATGCACATTTCATCGGAGTGAGTGTATAGACTTTTATGCATGAACACATTTGCTTATTTTATGGATGTTGACTTTCAGACGTAATTTCTCTTTTTTTTTTAAATAAAGTTATAAAACAGTTCATGGTTCAGGGAGGCGATTTTACAAATCATGACGGTACTGGAGGAGAAAGCATATATGGAGAAAAGTTTGAAGATGAAACTTTCCAACTAAAGGTAGTGTGGTCGGTTGGTAAGGATGTGCACAACTTTGTATAATTATAATCTTTCGTTTAATTTACAGCACGATAAACCAGGTGTAGTGAGCATGGCAAATGCAGGGCCAAACACTAATGGTTCACAGTTCTTCATTACAACAGCAGCTTGTCCTCACTTAGATGGAAAACACGTTGTCTTTGGAATTGTAAAGAAAGGCATGGGCGTCTTGTCAGAACTCGATGTTGTACAATGTGAGAATGACCACCCCATTATTGTACGTGTTAAAAGTTTAAATTGATTTGTAACCTTCAGGGCAGTCAATAGATAATTCGTCTTCTTAACACAAAAGCCATTTAATTGATTATTTTCCCTTGAGTGCTATCATTATGAATTTGTGCTTCCCTACTTGACTCGTTGAGTAACCTGTTTTACTAATGCATTAAAGACTGCCCTGGTCACTTTGGCAGACATGTGGTCTTGTAATAAATCCTCTTCTGACTCTTTCTTTCATACAGCCATGCGTAGTCGAAAATTGTGGACAGTTTAAGCCAGGTGAAGACTTTGGACTCGTAGAAAATGACTCAACAGAAGATATATATCCAACGTGGCCAGATGATTCAGAATTGGATTTCAAAGAGGTAATATGTTATAGATGCAATATATTCACTGTTTTTGCACATTTAATAAACTACTTTTTTATCCTAGATAAATGACACTGTGAATGTTGCGGAAAAAATAAAGTCATCTGGAAACTTTTGGTTTAAAAAAGGCGACTTCGAAAATGCAAAAAAGAAGTATAAGAAAGCATTAACATATTTAGATAAGTTACATGAGAACAATGAATTGTCTGAAGAAGAAGAAAAGAGAATTACATCACTTGTCCTGCCCTGCATTTTAAATAGGTATATGTTGAAACGGGATTCCTAAGATAATACACGGTATATAAAACGAGTTTGGACGTCGTTTTTTGTTTTACAGTGCTGCTTGTAAGCTGAAACTGAAACAGTACGATGCAGCTCTTGAGGACTGCGATGAAGTAAGTATTGAATTGAGAGAAATTGCAGTAAATCGCAACACATTAATAATACAAAATGTTCACCCGGTAGGCGCTAGATATTGAAGCTAACAACCCAAAAGCTTTGTACAGAAGAGGACAAGCTTATCATGGAAAGCGGGATTACGACCGTAGTCTGGTATAGTAGCCTAATAATAATAATGCAAAAATTTACTATACGAATTCCCCTTTTCTAATTATATATATGATTTAGGTCGATCTTCAAGCTGCTTGCAAACTAGCACCAAATGATAAAGGTAAATTTGATGGTAACTAGGATAGTGAATATATTCTAATTAACAGATGTGTGTTAATCGTCATCTAAACTAATTTTAGCAATTTTGGCGGAAATTGTAGCAGTTAAAGGAGAAATTGAAGCTTATAAAGCTAAAGAAAAGAAAGCATACTCAAAACTATTTCAGTAAATCGGAGAATGCAGATCACTTAACATTGCATTAAAATGAGCTCCAACTCGCTATATTTCTTTATGCAACAGTTTCTCTATTATACATTTCACGGCCGTTAAGTTTTGTAAATATAAATTGTAATCTGTATGATTTTATAAGTTTTGATATTGAAAGAAATGGGGTTATCATAAATATGTAGTTGCATGCCAAGAACATGCAAATCCCTATAAGTGAATTGACACGTAGAAGAATAGAAAAAAGAATTCAAAAGTATTTCACAGAAAATAGGAAACTGAAAAGGAATAAACAACAATAAGTGAAATCCATGATGAAATGATATAATTTCATTGGTTGAAAGCATTAGATGATTCTCGTGAAATCGCACTATTCCAAATGTCCATTTCTCGAAATAAAAAAAAGCTGCAACATCAGTAATGTGTATTAATGTTTACATTTCCAATGATTATATACAATAAAATACGAGATACAATTAATCTTTATAACTAAAGATTGAAGCAGCCAATCGAGATTTCTTATTTTCACTACCTAGAAAAGTAAAACTTGCGATTAGGAATGCTCTAGACATTTTAAAATACAGTGTAGGAAAATAAAAAGTATACACAACTTTAGCGATGTTTATTATTAAAGTAGAAGCTGTCTCAGCTCACAATTCATACTACTTTTGAATAAGTATACCCGTCTCTTTATATCTTTATATAAATTTTAGTAATTAATTTTCTTCCCCCCCCCCTTTTAAAGACATGACTCAAGTGGGTCACCAAAAAGACCCCTGGTCTAGACAAAAGTTCTCCAAATGTGCTTTACATATTCCCGGGGAATCCAGATATTTTGGAGAGGGGATTCACAGAAGAGAAATTACTTCCACAAGCTGCCTGGCTTGACCTTATCGTTATAATGATTGGGTCTCCCAGACCAAAAAATAAAAACCTTGGAGAACCGCTGTTTCAGAAGATTATTTGTTAATAAAACTAAAATTCTAAAAACAACACGTACCCGCTTTGGTTTGAGTCCGATGTGGTTTGGAATACGAATCTAAAGTAACGACATCAGATGCGCAATTAATTGTGTTTGGTAGAATAGTGATTTCTTCTTCATGATTCTCGCATCCAACATCAGGATAATTGCAAATCGGTGAACTATCGGTTCCAGTAACGTTGCCAAGGCCATTGTCATTCGATTTGTCAAATCCTTCTAAACATTGATTGACTACCAGTTCCATATTAGTTAAATTTTCTCTGGATTATGATCAAAAACAATAGGTTATAAATCAGCATGTTCATTTATATACGTTTATCAAAAATACACTCGCCTTAGATTAGCGAATAAAAATGATCTGGAGCATTTATCAAATTTTTCACTATTAACTTCAGTTGGTTTATCACCTGGATTTTTACTTGAACCTCTTCCCTTTAATAACATTATGCATGAATGTACAAATATATTAAATAAGCATTGTACTGATTATATATACCTCAATTTCGTTTATATTCGTTCTAGGCTCATCAGATCCTTCCCTAGAACTGATAACGTGATAGTCCAAGTCAGAATTCCCACCAAAACATGGAACAGTTTTGTTTATGAGTAAGCCAACAAGTTCACGTTTTGGTGAAAGGTGGAAGTTTTCTAAATCATGTAGTGGTTCGATGGCTACCTTAATAAAAGTGTATTAAAGCTCATTATACAAAAGTAAAGAGCTGCTATATTCTCAGAACAAGCACTAAAATCAATTATCAGAGGAACTCTCCGTAAATTTCTCAATACTCACTTTTATTTGTCCAGTACACATTCCTTCTAAATTTATAACATTGTACCACCCATTTAGCTGCTGCATTCCTAGTAGCAAGGGAGTTAAATCTACACATGCTGTTCCAATTAGCATTCCTGTGTTTTCGAGATCAACGCTCCAGTCTATAAATGAACGGTCATTACTTATCATAACTAATGTTTAATTTCACAATCCCAAAGATGTAAACTTAAACCTGGTCTAACAGTGTAGGATGCATCAATATGCCATACACTAAACAATATATTCTGAAAACAAATAAGTAATTTTAAAAGTTGAAAAATACACTCTTTATTTGAAGTTTAAATGCAAACCTTGTGCTCTCGTGTAAGGATGATAGCCGGTATTGATACTTCAGTTAGCCAATTCCAGAATGGGTCATTACTTGCTATAATTACTTCGGACGCAGATAACCCAACTGATGAGATACCACGTTGAGGATGACTGACGGAGCATACGCTATTCGGGGGTACTTCTTCACCACTTGTGAAGACGGAACATTTTGGGAAACGTTAAAAACCTTCATAGTATTCGTAAATAATATCTACCTGATTGCCGACTTAATATTTGAAAGATGACTTCCTTTTTCCACCAAAATCTTTAAAGAAATCTCTGAGGTAGGTTTATTCCATTTCTGAAGCTTTGGCACAATGTTGGGCGGCAAATGCCTAGCACAGGCAACTTCTCGGGTGGCTTGGTTTGTATCATTCATCTTTAAAGCAGTATCTTTCATAAACGGATTGTTCATTCTCTGGTAGAGATATTTTGAATATTAATTATCAGCCAAAATTCATATACTTAAACCATTTAAGACTTACAAGGTGCGTGCTTTCAAATATAACCCCAATCTCCACAATCCCTAAACTCTCCACTCTATTGTCTTTATCATGATAAAAAGCGAACTGACCACAAGGAAAAAGATGTAAGAGAAAAGTTTCCTTTAAAGACTGCCTTTCTCTCTGATATATCAGAGCGCACAGAGATGATAGAGGAAGATATGCCTGTAAAGTATTACCGTCACGTAATGAATCGAATACGCATGTACAACACTTTCTAAATAGTTGATTAGTTTTACCTTCGCTACTAGTTCATTGCACTCGACCGGATAATAATAAGTACACCAGATTTGAAACGTTATTTCATCACTCAAAAAAACTGAAATGTAGATCTTTGTTAAAATGTATGATGAACCACTATATTAAATCTTACACGTATTTACCTTGCTTTAGAAGATTCTCTAAAGGTAACGAAGAAAGGTGAATTAGTTCATGCTGTATTGAAGATTTAAAGAAGATTTTTGGTTCACATAATTGTGGTCCAATTGTAAATGTGGATAATTTCCAGTCACCTTTTAATAGTTATAGTACAAGACATTATGTAAATTACATTGAAATTCAATAAAAAAACAAACGAACATACCAATAGTAGTAGGACACTTTTCTTGATGTGGAAATGCATATTTCACGTAGGAATCAGAATCACCCCAAATACTACTTCCAGGAGGATGCACAAATTCAAGGAAATTAATCGATATCTCAAATGTATAACGAACTACATTAAATATTAACATTTATTAAGTGTTCAAGGGGTGAATTACAACTCGGAAGCATTAGTACATACCACACATTTCAATTCCACCTAGTAACGTAATGCCATTGTAAGAGCTATAAAGCTCTTGGGTAGTTTCTTGAAGGCGTCTTATCTATACGGCCAGGATAATACAAATAAATGTGTACGCAAGTTTAGAAAACTTTCTTATACCGCAAAAGAAAATTGTATATCAGCATAAATCGGTGAGCAAACCTGATCGTATGTTCCCATTGCCAAAAATACTTTTAATTTCCCAACAACCGTTCCTGAGAAAATATCCACTGCTTTAACATAGTCGTTCAATGCAACAACAGCATTCTAAAAATTTTAATATATACTTTGCGTTACTAATACTATAAAACAATCAATTAATACAAATATATATCTTAATTATCACAAACTGTTAACTGAAGAATAGCTTTAGTCATCACCATATCGCGAAAAGACAAATAGAATATGTGCAATGGCAACTTACAAACACCAACAATCTAAAAAGAAAACTGATTTTTATAAGTAAATGATTATAAAACGCAAATTTAATAAGATGCACAATGACCTCATCTAATTTGGTAGAAAGCTTCTTTTCCCACACTTCAATTACCATAATATTATTTTGCATCCTTTGCAATAGCTCGGTTGTGATTATAACTGGGGCAATCTAGCATTAACGAATGCTTAATATTGTGAATGATTTAAAGAAAATTATGATTTTAAATACAGTATATGAAATTACCTGACAAAAGTTAAATTCAGGACTTCCACTATCCCAACAAATACGTGAATGTACTGTTTCTTCTGCCCAAAACATTCGACAAACAAGGAACAGATTCCTCTTTAAACATCCTACAAATTAAAACTTTAAACCGTATTTTGAAAAAGAAATTTGAAACGGTACACAATACTAACAGAATTTTCAAATGACCTGCATGTCTGGGCTTTGATTTCACGGAAGATGTAAATCCTATTCCTGAAGGTACCATTACAATGCAGTGTAGCAAAATAGGCTGGAAAATTAAAAAATTTTAACAGCATAAACATCAGAGGAATCTGGATATAAATGTAACGGTCAGTTCGGCTCTTCAATCTGAATGAGACTATGGACTGTCACGTAAGAGCCGGTTCGCCTCTCCTACACTTTATGACAGTGACAGAAAAGCTGGTCATGTTTATCTCTAGTTGATGAGCTGTGTCATCAACTGTTTTTAGACAGCACGCATTAACCATTTATTATGACTCAGATTGATTGTACTTTGCCTTCTCAGCGCAAAGATGCACGAAAATATAATAACGGGCTGCAGAATTATGAAATATTCAATAGTTCTCAATAAAGCATTGCAACATACGAACCTCAGCATCATGTGATATGCCATTGGAAGGTTGACTAGCATTATTACCTCTACAGCTGGTGGCGTCTAAAAATACTGGATTTAGTTTAGGCTGTACATTTAATAGTGAAGGCTTAGTCATTAGTCTCCTCCTACTTGATACTGGTAAGAAATCAACTGCTTAACTCAGTAGGTAGATTCTCGCCAATGAAATATATATATATATATATAAGCAATTGTAGTTAATGTTACCTACAAGACTTTGGGGACTTAGTATTAGCTCGCTTCTGTGAAGTTAACGGCTTAAAATTTAATTTGGGCTGTGCAGAACTTAAGACCTATAAATAATTTAAACTATTAATGGTTATGCCTACGAAATTTCAGAATAAGAGAGGTATTTTTAGATAAATATTTGTCTTAACCTTATTAGTATCCGCCTTATCAGATAAACACAGAAAACGTCCATTTGATAAAATAAAATAATAAAAAGTAATTAAAGAATAGATCAAATACCAATTTACAGGGTGTAGTTGCTCAGTTACATACATTATCCGGAAACACCACACGGTCATGAATTTCGGTTTGCAGGAGGTCATCATTTTCACTCCAATTTTCACTTTCGAATGTGGTTGATATTAAAGAATTGCATAAAGAGTCGACATTTTGTGCGCCATGAGAGGATGAACGCTGATCTACAAATAATTTCAATAACGAGAGATGAAGATATATTGAAACAGTATAACATAATTGTCCATAACAGGAAAACACGGATTTCAGAATTTCCTCAACTTAATCATTTGTGAATCTACGTTTTTTAAAAGCAATAAATATAGCGTCTTACCACTATGACAATCAAGTTAGAACATGATGTTGAGAAAATAACTTACAAACTAATAAATCCTCTCAAGTACAAGCATATTAACTGTTAGTTATATACTATAGTACTTGAAATCTGGGCCAGTAAGTAATGACAGTTTTCAAAGTGTAGGTGGCATGTCTTCCTAGTAATTGGAATCTAGGGAATTTTTAAAGCTGGTTCAAATTTTCGCTGCTCTGGGGCTGCTGAGGACGCTTGGCAGGAGACACGATTTGCTACACAGGCCCTAGCTATATTCGCAGTGAGCATGAAATTCATGAGAAATTGGTAACCAACCGAAATTACAATCTGAATGCTTGTCACGGGAGATGATGACGGATGTGTGATGTTTAAAAACGTTTACGAATGTAGTGAAACTCTTGTAAATGTCTACTTTGTTTGGCAGGTACCGGCTTCAGATGTTACCTTTAGTTACGTCATCTTTCTTCTCGTTATCTACAAATGCCACGCTTTTTGCTCCACCACTGGGAATTAATTGGACTGGAGGATTTGGTGCTAAAGATGAACTACGACAGAAATATTATCATTAATACCTATAAGCTAAACTGCGCATAAAATGATTCATTTCCATAACTTACGGGTGTTTCTTGCTTTGGAATGTATTAAAATTTTCATCTTCATTTTTAAGGATTTCATCCATATGATTTTGAAGCTCCCGACTTTTCCTTATAAGGTTTCCAATGGCAGATTGCCAACTAGAATTCATATTGTTCCTAACAGAAATAGCGGATTTTTAACGCAGTAATAACTACTGCAATATAACAATAAAGCAATATACTTGAGAAATGACAACTGTTTTGGTACAGTCAACTGTTAGTACATCGCTTGTCATTTAATTTTGAGGACTGCATTTTCTTGATAGATGAAGCTGTAGAAGAAAATTGAAATCGAACTGCACTTTAAGCAACCATGTCAACTACGAATTAATTTCTTTAATTAATTTACTGTGACACAACAACTTTTCATCCTAAATCCTAAATCCCAATTTTAAATGTTTCCACTTCTCCGCCGTTCAGCATTTACACAGACACAAAGACCGCAGATTGATAGCTGCTTTTCGCTAGGTAGCGCTTCACTTCTGGCTGCTTTGAAATAGCTGTGAAGGTCCAAATTTCGAACGCGGTTGTGGAATAATGTGGTAGCGGCTGAGATCCGATTTGGCTGTGATTACCACCGTAAGAACTACCGTCAATTTGCGCTTGTCGAGGTCACCAAGGTGCGTCTACCAAGTAGGAAAATGTCGGCATTACAGAAGGCTTTGCAAAGAGGAAGGTTTCCTTCAATGCCCCCAATTTCCAGCACTTCGGGAGGGTAGGTTAAGACATTTTATGAGGTTCCTTTTGACAACCAAGAAATTCTTTGATAGCATATGGAATGTTACAACTGATATATTAGGTTTTATCCAAAAGCCAGATAACATTAGACTGCATGGGATGCTAGTACTTCAGTTTGCTCCAATAGTACTTCAACGAGCTCTTGTCAAAAATGTTATGGTTATTACAGGCGACTTGCTAGTTTAAAAATTCTTTATCTTATCCAATATTTAATAGAACCTACGGAAGGCGAGCGTACGAAAGGAGGAGGAATTATACTCCAGTGACGTGGGACAAGTATTTCGATGCCAAAGAAGACGTAAAGATTTCAGAAAGCAGTATATCCTTATATGCCATGCATCAAAGTGGTCATTAAATATTTGGGGGGAAATGAGTTCTCTATTATCACATCATGCACGGGATTTACCGCCTGCAATCTGATTCTCAACAAACAAAATATTTTTCTTTAGCTAAAATAACACTTGTTTAGGGTGTATCGAGCTGGAAATAGCGGACCTTTGATTGTATTGTTACACGGTGGAGGATATTCCGGGTTGACGTGGGCCCTTATGGGTGTAGGTATTTGATTTTATATACATCTATGAGATGTTTCGCAGAAATTTATTATCCAGGAATTTTATTATTAGCGGTCACTACTCAAACTTGTCGAATGTCAAGTTTTGGCCGTTGACTTGAGAGGTCATGGTTAGTGAAGTTTTATTTGAAAATTGGCATCTTTCATGAGCTACATTTAATTTAGTGAAACGTTTCTTGTTTACGTTTTAGGAAATACTGTAACTGACAATGATGAGGACTTATCTGCCCAAACTATGTCAGAGTAAGTGATGAAGTGTTATAATCTTATGAGCTGTCTCATGGTCTATTTATCATTGTTGTGACTTTCTTACCAGTGATGTCAGGCTAGTGATTAGGGAGCTGTTCCCAGAAACAGCCCCACCCATTATTTTAATTGGACATAGGCAAGTGTAGCTCGCAAAGTTATAGACATTTTGAAAATTTATGACAATTGTTGTTTTTATAATGGTAGTATGGGAGGAGCTGTGGCAGTGCATGCGGCTTACCAAAATCTCATTCCGTCACTACTTGGACTGATTGTGATTGATGTTGTTGAGGGTATGAATTTTTGTGTGTATCATTGAGTAATCGTGGTTTTTTTTTGTCTCGCTGTACTTGCTACGCATGAATTTTTTTCTGTAGGAACTGCATTAGATGCTTTACAAAGCATGCAAAGTTTTTTAAGGGGTAGACCATCGTCATTTAGGTCCATTGAGAATGCAATCGAATGGTGGTATGTATTTAAGAGTCGTAGACAGATTTACAAGGAGCATTCAAGTTAGTAAAATATATCTCTTCATTGTAAGGCTTATCCCTTTGTAGCATACGAAGTGGGCAAGTTAGAAATTTGGAATCTGCGAAAGTATCTATGCCAGGACAAATTAAAAAGTAATGTAAAACAGATAATTCCAATTTATAGACTTAATTTTCTTTTTAATTGATAATGGCTTGTTAGGAAAAATTAATATTATTATTTTCGACAAAGTTGAGTTTAGGAATTATCGTGCTTTTATATTTAGCAGCCAAATAATGGCAATATATTCAATCATTATTGAAATTACAGTGCAGGTAGTAATATTTTAGCAACTGAGGACATTTCGGAATGCATTGCAAAATGTTCTGACGAAAATCAGGAAGAGATCCGTCCTCTCTGTAAAGAAAACAGCATCCTTGAAGAAAATGAGGAAGATGAAAACCAACAAACCGAACAGTCTCCCAAAAAATCCAAATCTGATGATGGTTCCTTTAAGGTGCCAACTCATCCATCGGTTAGTAGAAAACTCGTCGTTGTTTGTTGATTTTCTTGCTGAGTTGTCTTGATTTCTGGTACAGGTGGAAAGTGCAAAATATATATGGAGAATTGATTTGTCAAGAACAGAAAAATATTGGACTGGTACATTTAACTTATGTGAAATTCAATAGAAATAGTGCTAACTAATGACACTAATTCTTTTAAGGGTGGTTCCAAGGTCTCTCTAATATGTTTCTAAATTGTTCACCAGCTAAGATGTTACTACTAGCAGGTAAATGAAACATGCTCAATTTAAAATTCACATCAATTTTATTAAAACTGTATTTGTGTTTATTTCATGTAGGAGTTGATAGGCTGGACAAAGACCTTACAATTGGTCAAATGCAAGGTAACAAAAATTGGTTGTTCTGCTTTATATTAAATTAGGAGCAATATTTAAAAAACATTTGGTGTTAAAGGGAAGTTCCAAATGCAAGTTTTACCACAGTGTGGTCATGCAGTACATGAAGATGTCCCAGAAAAGGTATTTTGTGATGAGGTTTAGTATGCAATTTGGTGTGTAGTTTTTATTTTCTTATATTGAGGTAACTTTTTATTTAGGTTGCTGAGGTCATTGCATCCTTCGTCGTTCGGAATAAGTTTGGTCATCCGACTGACTCCTTTCAGATGTAAGTCCTTGTTATTAGTTGTATATTTTTTCAAGCGTGTGTGTGTGAATACATGATTGTTTTTAAAATTATAGGGTACTACCAGGCTGTTAGATATTTAAAACGTTTTTCGTTTTTGTTTTAAATATATATGTCATATTTTTGTAATTATGAAATTCCATGTATAATATATTAATTTCTGTGTACTTGAATTGTTAATCCAATTACGACTATAGAAAATTAGGTGCATCTTATTATTAGATATAATAGTTGCCTAGTAAACTTACAATCATCATCACACCATCTACATTATTTTATATATCACACATTAAAGCAGTCATCAAAACCACGGACTATTTTCTTGATGTTTAAAAGTTTTAATATTGACGAGACCAAGAAGTGATGTTGTTTGAGGTAATAAAGGGTCGGAGCTATTGCTATGACATCCTAGATGACATTCTTCTTCGATGTTAATGTGATCGGAAGGAAAAGTTTCGTTAACTACCTCAACTGTGTCCTTGATCGATATGACGTCTGTCTGCTTTACCGAGAGATCTTCACAAGTTGCATTGTCTTCCACTGTAATGTCATTATTGACAACTTCTTGATAAGTAGTTAGACAATTAGTGTTTGGATTTTCTACCATAAAAAAGAATTAGACTTAATTATAATTTCCTTAAATATGTAGTGTGAATATTATGAGTATATGAGCGTTTAGTACACTTGGAGTTGGCGAAGTTTGAAACAGCTGTGTGGCATAAGGGAAGGGATGAAATATATTTAATCAACTTACCAGTATTGCACAAAATACTTAAATTTTCCGGTCTATCCTCCGTTTCGCTTGTGATAACTGCGTTGCTGCAATGTTCGGTGTCGTATTCAGTAGTCGTATTTACATCTTGTTGTAGATCACATTGCGAATTAGCTGCTTGAGAGATACATTGGGGCTCTGTCGTGCACTCTGAGCTTCTTGTACTAGTAGTAGTAGTACAAGAAGTAGCTTCTTGTGCTCTTTCAGTACTTATCTCATTGTTACTTGGAAAGGAAGATGGATCGTCATGTTGCAGAATCATTTGTTGCATTTGTAACGAAGTGCGGTCTTCAACATCTTCCACATTTACCACTTCGTTATTTGTCTTTATTTCGGAATGATCGGCAACTTTGGCATCGACTAAGGGTTGGACTGTTTCCTCTTCCTCTTTTAAATTAAAAACTTGAGAATTTTTTCTTACTGCATAGGCCAAATCTTTCCACAATTTCACAGCATTTCTATTTCTGCTGCTTCCAACAATTCGCACTAGTCTTTGAAATTTGGTATGCGCTGCCTCTGCATCTTCTGGAGTTTGTTCGATTGAGCAGTTTTCAACTGGAGTAACGGAAAAGTCACTCAGGAGTCGTCTTTCCCAGTCTTTTACCTTTTTGCTGGTAGATGCTGAAAAGTGTGCATTAATAACTTTTTTCAGTCACTAAAACTACCGGTGTTCTCCAATGATAAAATCTTACATTGTTTTCGTTTGACGAATGGCTGATTCTGTTGTAAATTACTTTTTCTTAAAGTGTCTATTATTTCAAATCTAAATGACGAAATATCTTGCTTGACTTCATTGATGTGGTCCTCGGTGACGATGGTCGCCTCAGTATTCTTTTGTTGATTTACAACGTAACGCCATACAAGGGCTTGTACTGTAGACTATTCATGACAGAAGTTACTTTACTTAGCCAAAGCCATTCTTATAATTTTTACAGGTTCCATCATTTTTCATTAGTTTACTACTATACCTGATATTGAACATGTTCATTTGTTGAATAGTCCTAAAAATTTCAGACCGAATATGAACGGTTACATAACATTATTTCACCGACTTAAAAGAATATAAAGTTTATGCTGAGAACCTTGTGCTCTGTCTCTTTCTTACAACAACCAAAGCAACGAAGGATCGATTTTGGAGTTGGTATAATATTGAATGGTGGAGGAACTGTAGATCCCTCGTCGAAATAGCTCAACCACAGTTTAATTCTAGCGAATTTCCATTCCACATCGGATCTATCCTTTATACGACAAAAATGCTGAATGAAATCTTTTTCATTGTAAACTAAATTTCCTTAATGGTCACTTACTGATATAGCGTTGTATGAATTGCTCATCATGGCTATGAGGAGATTTAGCAGAACGATGACGTTTATGACAGAGTAGGAACCAAACATGAGCATTGCCCAGAACCGCGAATAGCTTTGAATTCCTGTCAGTTCAAAACTTCTCAAATCCATCATGCCAAAACTAGCCCAGAATAGACTCTGTGATGCTTCAAACAAACTGAAGAGAGAAATTTATGAATTAGCTTTTTCATAATGTCGGACATGATTGCAAAGCAACTATATTCGAGAAAGAGGATACTGTATATTACTTGAAAAATCGTCGCCATATCATGCAAGAATCTGAATGAGTTTTCCAGTCCGGTAGTTCTCCTGGTAGGCTGTAACATTTTTGTTTTTCTAAATCAGCATAATACCACAATAGTTGATTCAGACCACAGGCAAATGCAAATAGAACCAGAGAATAAATAAAGAAGAATTTGATTATATCAATTGCCATTCTTCCTAAAGATATTTGTAAAGGTCCAAGATAAGGATTTATTGAAAACATATGCAAAAGCCTCAGAGCGCTGAAAAGGAAACACATGTGTTTAAGAAATTCAGATTGAGAATAATTAAGAATATTCATTTTTTTTATAAGTACATTATCACCTAAAGATGTTTGCAGCTGCAAAGAGACCTTCTGATATCAGCATTGGATCAAAAGCACTCCATCTTTCTCTTGGAACATACGCAGTTACAGGATCTTTCGAAATTTCAAGTTTTGCCTGGTATGAAAAAAATAGAAATGCCACCTTTCAAAGCTGATCCAAATTTCGAGATTTATTAATATCACATAAAAAGCAATTCCTAAAAAGCGATACCTGACCTATGGCAGGGTCAGGTATCCGTCTTGTTCCTCTGAATGGACACAAGAGTGATTATTGGACAGTGTTTTCCGCAGCCGGTTGCCGCCCAAAGCTACAACCCCTATGCTTATTTATCGTCGATCTACTGTTCGTTTGGGGCATTTCACCGACGCCGGGGGAGGGGAGGGGGCGAACTCCTACACCTGGAAATTTTGCCTCATCTACCCGTTGCATAGTACAGAGGGTTCTTTTACGTGGAAAAGCTATCGTACACCACACGGGACCTCGGATGGAAGGCTCACTCGGGGCATCTCTGTCTTTCACTCGACACTGGGTGCCGCTAATACTCAAAAAACGTCTTAAAAGCGCAGTGTCTGTGCAAACTCTGCAGTGAACGGGGCTCTAATGACCTTTGTAGTTGAAGGGCCCTAAAACACCAACAACTCAAGTCAGCCACTGAGGCGGGATTTATTTATTAATATCACATATCATTTAAAAGCGGCTTTGGTCCGCAACCACATGTGGAAAAATGCTGTTCAATATATCACCCTTCTATCCATTCAGAGGGACAATATGGGTACCCGACCCGGCCATAGGCGGTAAAAGGGTTAGGAGTTTCATTTTTTTACATATCCTTTATAAATACCTGAATAAAAGCAAATATCCTAAAAGTGATGGTCAACACGTAGAGTGAATTTCGGATGAACTCAATGACATTCCACATATCACTGATGTAAGTCTTCAAACCACTTTTTGTTAACTGCTTTGTTTCTTGCCAAATGAATCCTATTATTACAGAGGAAGAAGATGGATTACTAATGATGGATCTCTAATTTGTTATTATGTAATGAATTTGCATAAGCGTATAAATTAAAGCTTACCAACTATGTATAGAAATATAGTCCACTCTACTAAGGTTGGAGGATTTCCCCTTTGAGTGACCAGCGTGGAAATGGAAGTGGCACTTCTCTTCGTCGTCCATCCTCGCAACTCCAAGATTTCCATAACAAGCGCTTCGACCCTTTGAGATGCCAGGATCAGAAGCACTTGTCGGATAATTTAGTTACCAAGAAAATTATTATTGAAAGAAGTAATGAGCATTGGGTACCAATTAGGATGATGGTGGTGAATAAAAAATAAAGTGTTGACACTTACAGAGAAAGAATAAATAGGATGAAGAATGGACCAGAAATTTCATGAAAGGCTTTCTCATTAATTTACCAGTTTTACCAGTTGGGGCAATCATATAAATGATGGAATAAAATGGAAAAAGGACAATAATCTTTATAACTTCAAGGATTTGTCGCAGTAGACTCTTCCTACGAAACCCAGGTAGTCCTTCATACCATAATGTGGTTAGCAATTGTTGTACATTCGGGTGAGCAACGAACTAACAGAGAATGTGATTAAGGAGAATTGAAACGATAATAAATGCTTGAGTTTTTCATAAAAGTACAAATCATAATTCTCTATAAGCCCGACTGGTATAAGCAACTGACGGACCCGGTTTATTATCGATACAAGAATTATACGGTATGTGACAATCATGGGTATATTTTTCAAGAATATATCAAACTGCCTCCTACATCATATAGAGTGAGGCTGTATTCTTGTCAGATCCCTGAAGTTAAGCAACGCAGCCCCAGTTAGTACTAACATGGATGGCTGCTTGGGAAAACGTGGTACTGCTAATACCCAAAAATCGTCCTAACAGCTTAGTGTCTGTGCAGACTCTGCATTAGAACTACGCAGTGGACGGGGCTTTAATGACTTTTATAGTTCAAGGGCCCTAAGACACCAACAAATCAATCAAATGCATCATATACTCTACCGAATGGTGTCTGGTGTTCATGAAAATTAGCTATCCGTGAAAATAAACCAGATATTCAGCTATGCTCTCGACCATTAGAAATACTCATACCTGTTTTTGATTGTGAGCAATGGCCACTTTTAATCGGGCAAGGCTCATGTGATCTCCTATTTGATGAGGAGGTTGCATCGGGTCGTAGTTTAGAAGAATCTCTAATTCACTTGAGCTCCTGGCTTGAGCCAATAAATCCATAGCAAACGTTTGACATCTAGTTCTGAGAGCCTGGAAAATGAAAGCGAATTTAAATACGAAACGAATAAGCATTTTTGGATGTGCTGACCCATGGAACCAGTGATGGATGGTTGAAGTGAAGACAGGCAAGTGGAATCCTGTGTGATAGGAGAGTCTCAATCAAGTTGAAAGGCAAGTTTTACAGGGCGGTGGTTAGGTCCGCTATGCTATATGGATCAGAGTGTTGGGCAGTGAGGAAGTGCCACGTCAATAGCATGCAAGTAGCCGAGATGCGAATGCTACAATCAGGGCCGGCCTTAGGGCAAGGCGACCGCCTTGGGCCCCGCGCTGGTGAATTAAAAAAACTTGGTACTAGGGCCCCGCTCTCGCCTGCTGCCTTGCGCCCTGCAAACTGTAGGGCCGGCCCTGGTTGCAATACATGAGTGGGGTGTCGAGAGCTGATAGACTTAGGAAAGAGTACATTAGGGGTAGCTTGAAGTTGGGGGCATCACGGAAAAAGTGAGGGAGAGTATATCGACGTGGTATGGACACGTGATGAAAAAAGGGGAGGAGGACCTCGTTAGGTCCATTACAGGAATGCAGGTGGTTGGCAGCAGCCGGGACAGGAGGAGGCCGAAGCAGACGTGGGAGCAGGTTGTCCGTAAGGATATGGTAGTGTGTGGGGTGGACGGGGACCTGGTGGGAGATAGGCGGGAGTGAAAGGCAACAACCCGCAAACTGGACAGTGCCCCAGGCGGGATAATGCATGAAAGAACATTGTTTTCATACCAAATAGTCTTCTTTATATTCATTCTCTGTATAGGACAGGTTCTTCAACTCCCAACATAGTTCAAAAGCAGTTAAAATAGGATCCGTGCTTGTTAATGCAATTAACGATGGACTCGATAAAGCTTTGTAGGCATTGTAACGACGTCTGGAATGCCTTAAACTGTCTTCTTCACTGCCTGTAACACATTCTTGACAAGAGCATCTGACGTCATGAGGTATTGGGAGCTCGGCACCACGATCCAGTAATAACTTTAAAATTTCATAATTATCATGATGACCAGCTAAAATTAGCGGTGTTATTTCTGGAGCGAACGTTGCAATTTTCACGTCTATCTTTTCCCAACTCTGAAATAAAATAAATTTGGAAAATAAATAATTTCAATTTCAGTGGTGTTTGAACGTGTAGCAAAAGACGTACAAACGGTTCGCCTTCCTTGTGATGCTTTTCTTCATAATCGACCAGCATTTCAACGCATTCGACGAACTCCTTGTCAATGGCATGCAATAATGCATCTTTGATTTCCACCCCTTTAGTCACTAATAATCTAACCATTTCTAGGTTTTCATTCTCAATGGCAATGAGTAACGTACTGCGACCTAACGCATCCACACAATTTATATTAAAGGAAGGTTGATTTTCATAATCGTCCAAAGCACTGTGAAAGAGAAATGAATCACATACTAATCCTTTTTTTTGTGTGTGTGGTCATCTGTTAATGGGATACTTAATAATAGTTACCTTTTAACAAATGAAAGATTTCCTCTTTCAACTGCTAAGAAAAATCTTTTTTCCAGTGGGGTTAGAGGTTTGGTTACATTTTGGGCATTGAAATATTGACCACCACTACCCTGTTTGGAAGGAGCTGCTTCGCACTCTCCGTTATCCATAATTTTACACTCAGTCTTAAGTTCACATCGAAGATCTTGTAATGCTGCACAGGCAGTAAGCACCTCAACAAAGTGATCCAAACATGAATGACGAAGAATGGATATGCTAATAAAATAAACGAGGCTAAGGTCTGAATGATAAATCTGAGAAATATTCACGGGACTGACTGAATGCCAGTCACTTTTTAAAATCATTAAGCTGTTAACATGTGATTTGCAGTTGAAAGGTTTCATCTGTCACAAGTCTACTGTGCTTTTAGAGCTACAGTATTAAGCTTTCTAACACAGGTGTCACAACAAAACAGGTAACTTTGCTAAGGATCACTCTTAATTATTAGTGAAGGGGGTGTCAATTCATATATACATCGTCATCATCATCATACCTTTATCTCGCCTGTGGCAGGATCGGATCTGCGGGTTCACCCCATACATTATCACATCCTTACGGACAACCTGCTCCAACGTCTGCTTCAGTTCTCCCACGAGCATTCCTGAAATTGACCTAACGAGCTCCTCCTTCCCTCTTCTCATTACGTGTCCCTCATTCTTAATTCTATCAGCTCTGGACACCCCGCTCATATATCGCAGCATTCGCATCTCGGCTCCTTGCATTCTATTAACGTGGTTCTTCCTCACTGCCCAACACTCTGATCCTCATAGCACAGCGGGCCTAACCACTGCCCTGTAAAACTTCCCTTTCAACTTGATTGAGACCCTCCTATCACACAGGACTCCACTTAAGCCATCCCCCATGGATTCTATGGGTCACATCCAAGCATATCTCCCCATTGCTTTGGAACGTTGATCAAAAGTACGTTACCTTTTGCACCTTTTTTTACCAGTTCGCCCCTAGAAAGTACGCCACCGTTATTTTCCTGTCCTTCCCAATTGAAAGTTAAATACTCTGTCTTCTTCATGTTTATCTTTAGGGCATGAGCCTGACTCCTGCCCTAAAGATAAACATGAAGGTGGTGTAATCCTGGTTGTGTAATGCGGTGTTGGAACAGTGGGGTAGGCCGGCATCCCCCCCCCACAGACAATTCAGCCAATATTTCCTGCGGACTCCAGACGCTCGGCTGGGGTGCCCCCAGTCAGAGCATGTTCTTTGGACCCGTAGACCCGACCCTGCCACAGGCGAGATAAGGGTATGATAATGACGATGATGACTTCATGTTTATCTTTAGCCCTCCCTTTTCTATCGCAATTCCAATATCGTTTAGGCCCTTCTTTACTTGTCCTGTGGAGTCACTACGTTTTCCAATATCGTGTCAATCCATACCTACAACTGTACAAATATAAAAAAAGCAAGTAAGAATAAACAACATTATGGAATAAATTACGTATGATTAAAATCCATGAGGTAGATGGTGATAGGGGCAGGGAATCCTAGTTAACCCTATGATGTTGAATCTCCTTGTGGATTTCACTTCCCAACAATGTTTCCAAGTGCCATTGTATGCTATTTCTTTTACCTACTAATGAAAAGATGAAAACGACAAGCACTTAGAAAGCTTCATGTTTTATTTCCATGATGTAATTCAGCAACTCAGTCTTTAAAATGCCCTTCTGTAATACGACGGATATTTTGCCTAGCATTTCCAACAAAGTACTTTAACGCTACATTGTGTATCTGTTCTTGAAATTATTTTTTTTTAAAAGGTGATTGTCTAAACCAAATCCAATTTCTTGCCCCAAGAGTGAGCAATTACAAAATAAAAGCACCAAGAGTCATTACGAACCGAAACTGTTTTAAAATAATAAAAATAGCAACAATTCATTAAACCTATTGATATACATATCGCAATCCAAGGCCTCATTCAATCATTTCGTTCTTTATAGTATTACAATTGATTCACATCATTAAATTATAAAATATTTTCAATCTTAAATTAAAATTTAACGTTTTATATTTTTTTTTTACATAAAACAAAAAAGTTATTCTTGAATTTGCAAACGATTATAATAATTACTTTGGTCAATTTCGGCATTGAAATTCAGGTATTCCCGATAAAATGCCATTCCGCATTTATTTTCTTAAAATAAAAATTAACGTTATGCTTCTTAGATTTCAAGTGAAGAAGAAAGTGTATTCATGAAACCACTCAATACTCGTATCTTTCAACAAAGTAAGATTGACATTGAATTTGTTTTTAAGTAGTCTGTATACACTGTAGTAAGATCATGCATCCAATAATTTTACAAGAATTAAATAGATATCAATCAGTATTATGATACAATATAAAAATAACTCAACTACACTGATGCAAATAACATTGGAGGATGGAGAGAGATAGAGACAGTAATAAATTGAGGTCAAGATAGTAATCTTAGTCCTTAACATCACCAATTTAACTTAATTGTCTTCTTATGTATCACTTACAGCTGTTATTATTAACAATAAAACGTTTAATTTTGCAAAAATAATATCCAGTGAAATGCAACGCTAGTGCCAAAAGTTGAGTACGAAAAGTTAAGATAAAGTTAGACATTACATGGAATGACTCGTTGATTCAGGGGCGGATCCTGGAGTAGATCAGAGGGGAGAACTTCAAAACAGTGCACCCAAAATATTTTTAAATATTCAGAACGCCTTAGTATAATTCTAGGTAGCAATTACAATAGGTCCTCTACTGCCCCTTAGACAACGTCCCATCTTCAGTGGTTTAGCCAACTGCAAACTGCAACTGTTGAACTGGCTGTATAGAAATGGGGATAGCAATGCAAAAATGCCTCATTAGTTGCAAAGTTGAATCATACACCAGTTGAAATATGCACCCCATTGAGGCACTGAGAGGGAAGCAATTGCTGCATTTCTCTCTCCCCCTGGGATCCGCCCCTGCGTTGACTGCTTATAATTTGTAGGTAGGTTACTGCTTATAAGCAAGATTTTTTGGTTAAGGGATATGTTATTTATTTTTACTTTTAAAATAAGGAAGGTAGTGAAGAGATCAGCGAAAAATGACCAAAGAATGACATAACATTTGGCGAGAGAGGGAGCATGATTTGATAAATACGACTTATTCATCCAATATCAACACAAAAGGCAGGAAGAAAGGGGTGAGGAATAATATACAGACATATATAATATATACAACTATCTTTTACATATTTTTATATCACAAACAAACAATTCAAAACAGGCTTAATTCTCTTTTTTTGGCACCCTTCAAAGGAATAACTAAACGATTCACGTTTTCTCTTCTTCTTCTTCTTGGAAATGATATGTGGTCTTACTGAAAAACATAAACATCTAAAAAAATAGGCCATGGTAGTGTCTAAATATCCAGAGGTGTCAAATTAACAGGCCGCGGGCCAGACCTGGAGTCATTTTGTTTAACCAGTAATGACAACTGATTGGTTTATTAATTGCGAGGATATGTTTGATAATTATCATACGCTAATACATGTCTATATATTTGGTAGTGACCAAAGGTCGTGTGAATCGTAATTGCTGGTCAGTGTTGTTGCACTGTTGGCACAACGTGGGGGTATCCGGCCCGTGGCATGCAACATGTTTGACACCTCTGCTTTAAATGATATGACTAGAAGACACCTACACCTATTATCATTTTGAGTAAAGGATGCACATTTACGGGGATGAGCACCAACTATTGGTCATATTTCTAAATAGTCTGTCGTGGGCACATTTCCACTTGTTTATACAAACATATTGGCATGTCCATTAACAACTTTCAGAGTGGATGTGCACGCTAGCCCATCCAGTAACTAACTGTACGCTTATTTCCAGCTTTCTTATTATTTTTTCTTAGAAATGACATTTCCTCAATATTACTTGAAGTAAAAAATAAACAACAACAACTAGGGACGAGTTAACAGATGTTGCTAAACCCAACTGATGTTACTAAACCCAAAGAAAACCTTGGTCATATTTGAGTTACCAGTGTTGAATGATGGGTAAGAATTTGATATGAGTAACCACATCCAAAACCAAGAAAGGATTGGAAGATGAGAATTATTTGGGTATATTCTGAGAGACATTGTAGCAACCTCGTACACGATGGAAGATATAAGGCATGACGACGCATTTGCTCAATTCTTTATTTTATCTTTATTCTGCCTTGTAAATAGTAAGTTCATCTCACAGGTCCTCTCTTCTTTCTACGCGGGACAAAAACCACAGTGTGCGTAGCATGAAATGTACTTTCAATATCAAGACTCCACAAGGAGGGAGGGGCCACCACACGTTGGATCTCACTTTCACACACAAAGAGAAAGAGAGAGAAAGAGAGGGAGGGAAGGAGAGAGAGAGAGACAGAGTAACACGTACACACACCGTGAATTATAAAAAGTGAGCATGTGAAGTATATAAGGTATTTGGTTGGCCATTTTCATGGGTCATCCCATTTGGCGCATCTCACCGCAGCATTGGGACGCTGCGGAGGTTCTATGCTCTGAACCACTATCCAACGACCTGTAATGACGTGCACAAAAGCGAACCACGAAAAAGACAGATAAAAAAGACAAGGATGGCCCGTTTTGAAATGAAAAGGAAGCAAAAGACTTGAAATCATTCTTTCTAATGGCTTCTTTATTTGAGGTGTCATCGCAATCATCATCTGCGATGCCTTGTTTTGGCAACTCCACGGTGGAATGCAATGTTTAGCGGATCATCTGCCAGTTCCGGATATTCTTCTACGTTATGAATGTATTCACCATGATAACCAGGCACTTCACCAGACTGTAAGATTTCCTCTTTTTCTGCAGCAGTCCATTCTCTAGAACCAATGTAGCCTGCAAGGAGACGGTGTTTCTCCATTGCCCATGTTTCTCGAACGGCCCGTGAATGCGCATGCCGGAGTACCCTCTGCCTTTCTTGCTCATAACTGGTGCCATAGCGAATGTTTAAAATGACCCCTTGTGTGTGAATTTTTACGTCTACGTGGTGGGAATCGCGGCCTAAGTCCGGATCTGAATTGTGTACGGTGTAATTTACTATGTTACTTCCTAACCTCTGCAATTGATTACGATCTGCAGTCACCTGCCTGACATTTTCCTTCACGAAAAAGAACATGTCATGTTTTTGGTGAAGTAGATGAATGTCTAAGAAATACGACTGATTTAGGACAGACGTCATAACGTCTCGAAATATGTTATTGGCTTCACTGGCAGCTCTCACGATGGCTCGCTTTTCATGGCGGGATACCACGATCCCTTTACCTAGAGGCGCACTAGCAGTATGTATGCGAGGCACGTAGTGATGCAACACCGGCTCTCTTTTGACCGTCATGAGGGGCAACGTGGTCAGCTGCACAAGGTTCACCTCCCTAACTCGTATGATACACTCGACACCGGAAACAGCCTGGAGGGATTCTTGAATTGAAATGGACTGTTTCTTCTCTGGCAAACAGTTATGACGAATTTTGGGATTCAAATGTGGTATGATACTACCCGCATCATATCCCAAATGACGCAGCCATGTTTGATGATCTAGATGAGATAAGACAAAAAAAAACCATTTACAAAACTGTAAACATCAGTAAGTTACAGTCTAATATAAATACACAAAAATTGAAGTTATACAAATAGTTATTAAGGGGTTAACAATTCGAGATCTTGGAAAACTAAATGTTCTTGCCAGCACAAGTTATCGTATGCTTGGTAATAATCGATATCTTATTAAAATTGTGAAAGGGAAAGTTCGAAGGCAACACAAAAACTAATGCATTTTATACCACAGGGATGTCACATTGTGAGGAAATTTTACTACGATTAGAAATAATTGGTGATCAAATAAGGCTTACCTGTCAAAAACCATTTATCAGTAGCAGTATTAATGGGATCATTCCCATTTATTCGGAAAAGATTAAAGTTATGAGGAATGGCCAACTGTGAAATGTCTCTCCATCGAGGAGCCATCCATTGACCAATAAGTGGATCATATACTTTGCTATCTAAATGAATAAGTCCAGTGATGGAATCCAGAATGCCGCCTTTGTAATCGATAGGCATGTAGATAAAGGGGTTGGAGTCATACGTTATATGTCCATAAGGACTTCTCAGAATTTCTCGAACTACCTCTCCATAGCTGTTGAACATAACCACAGGAGTACCACTCAAGTCAGTACCAATGTAATATTTATGAGCACCGACTCGTGCGTAAATTAAAAAGTCTCTATCATCATACATGAGAGTTATGATGCGACCGTCTCGGGTACTGTAGATGTGGGTCACTTGTTCTTTCAAGTTGGGGTTGGAGTAGAAGAATTGGGTAACATTTCCAAAGTGATCCTTACGCGCAATGAGGCGATCTTCAGAATCGTAGTAATACCAGACATCATATCTTCCTGTCTGAGTGGCCCGCACCATATGCCCTTTGGCATCGTAGTAAAAGTGCTCCTCTCCTCTTTGGCTGATAAATCCCCTCGCGTCCACCTTTAAGGACATTTCACTGTATTTAATTATTCGGTTCATGTCGTTGTACTGAAGTGGAATGATATGTCCACGAAATGTGAAAGATATCATATTGCCATTGGAATCGTACATGAATTTCCAAATGTCGTGGGCATCCACTTGCTGCAATTGTCCATCTTCGTCGTACGTGTAATTTTTGAAATGACTATTGGCATCCAGGCCCATTTTTCTCAATTGGGTACGGACGTGTGCAATTCGGTTGCGTTTGTCATAACCAACTTCCATTCTGTAGACTTCAGATTTGTCAATTGTGAGAGTGACTTGAACATCACGAAAATACATGTCTCTCGAACGATTGAAAACCGCTATATCATCGTGAAAGGATGTCTCATTTGGACGAAGATTTCTAATTGAGAAATGACCTATACTTTTTAGTAAACCGGTGCGTAAATAATAGGTGTAATTAATTTGCAAGATATCCTGGCCACCGATGCGACCTCTGAGACTTTTCAACCGAAAATTGTTGTCGTATTCCCATAAGAATTTGGCATTGCTCAATCCAGTTCGACTACCAAATTTATGTCTTTCTTCTACTGGTAAGACTCCGTCATATTTGTATTCTTTTTGGTACTCAAATTCACCACTGTGTTGATGAATTCTGATAACAAGGCCAGAGCCATCGGAGTAGTCGTACAGGATTTGGGTGTTACCGTAGACGACGTTGGAGAGTCGCGAGTTGCCACGATAGCGATAAAGAATCCGACCACCCCCGCTGGGGTGTATTTCAGTAAGAAGCCGTCCATCGTCATCATAATACAGAACGAGTGGAGACTCAAATCCAGGTGGAACATACAGCAGTTTGGAGAATCCAATAGACAAGTGGACAGAAAAATGATGTTGACCACCATTTGGAGTGGTGACATACTTCAGACTACCGTGTCGATCGTAATGGAGTTGATATTCTCGGTTACTGGGGAGGTTGAATTTTATGGGCTGCAATACAGATAACAAACATCAACTTTACATGATGTAATAAACATTGGTAAGTGCGTCAGTGGCGGATCGGGGGGGGGGGGGGGGGGGGGGGCAAACGCAAAACAAAACACCCGCCCCAACCTTGTTTCTAAGCATCACTATCAGA
>JAAFCE010001036.1:784637-1011201 GCA_013389805.1 Trigoniulus corallinus
CACTTCAAAAAAAGTGCGCCCCAAATATTTTTAAATATTCAGAATCCCTTAGTATAAATCTAGCTAGCAACTACACTAGGTCCTCTACTGCCCCTTAGACAATGTCCTATCTTCAGCGGTTTAGCCAACTGCAGATTGGACTGCAACTGTTGGACTGGGAATATAGAAATGAGGAAAGCAAGGCAAAACTGCCTCATCAGTTGCAAAGTTGAATCATGCATCAGTTGAAATATGCATCCAATTGAGGTACTGAGGGGGGAACAATGAAGCAATTGCTCGCCCCTCAGTACCTGGATCCGTCCCTGATGTGAGTTAAGAAAACACCAAAAAATTAACCAACCAAGGAATTTTCCGAATAAGAATAACGAAATAACGTGCCATCCTCATATTTGATTTCGGTTAAGAACCCTTTGTGATCATAAGTATAGTCTTCACCCATATCACCCCACTGCCAACTTGACAATCGGCCATATCGATCATACATGATGTTAACTGGGAGTCCTCCAATGCTTGGCACCCACTGCATAGTAAACAAATGTGAAAACAGAGAAATAAACAAACACGTATTAACAGATTATAAAAAAGAGAAGAATTTTAACTTCACTGGAAAGAGTACGTGATTCTACCAGATGGCCAGAAAAATAACAAGTAATTTTAGTAGACGTGATGGATAGTGTGTACCTGAATTGGCTTTCCAGCATTATCATACTGCACCGCCAACACTGAGTATCGGTCTCTGTCATAGAAGACCTCCCTGAACATGTTTTGATCATATTCAACTGCCAAAACTGTAATGTTTTTAACCTACGAAAAGACACCAATAGTTCCAATCAATAAAATACCAAAATTCATGCTTACACTTCATTCTCAATTTCGACTAGGTACCAAAATCTGTCGGTCAACAAGTTTCTCTTGAACTCGTACGTCCCCCATGATGCCATATTTCCATTCCACGTTACTGGACGAATGACCAGACTTTGCTTCCCATCCCATGGGGGCAAAAAACATCTCTGCTTGAATTGGATTTGTAGTCTCGAGTCCAGCGTGTGGTGCTGCATACATTTCACTAGAATATCCCCAAGGCGTTTGAAGTGAGGAACTGCCATTTGGATATGTTTTCAACTCCACTGACAATGATCCTACAGTTGAAAAAATGTGACTGTCATGAGCGTACCACAAGGGCGTGTAAATAATTCAGAGAGTGAAAACGAATGGTTTTTACCCTGCTGTGTAATGACTGAAGAACCCATAATTTTGAGACTGTAAGGATCGTCTCTGCCTCTTTCAACAGTAACCGTTGAGCCTGTGGTGTACATGGTGGCATAGAAGCTTACGGTTTGACCTGTCGGAGTTACAGCTTCCAACAACCGACCATTGTCATCATACTGATAAACATGTGTATTATTTGCTGAGTCTGTGCGACTTCTCAACAGGCCAGTACTACCGTGATATTCAAACGCAATTTCAAAATCAGAAAAAGTCCACAGTCCTTCCATTAGGCCAATTTTGGAGATTTTAATTCTATATTTTTGACCTTGTGCATTTTCAATAGTGTTAATTTGGCCACTATGATCACGAAGAAATGAAATCTTGTTGCTTGATGCATCAGTCACTGTACTCAGTTTGCCAAAACTGGTATTTACGCTGTACAAGAAAGAGTAAACGGTCCTTCCAGTGAGAATATTTTTGGTGATTATATGCTGCCCATGTCGATTAAACACATAGGTTTCTTGAGTGTCCGGAAACGCAATCTCGTACTCGCCTAACTGATTAGGCTTTGGCAAATAAAAAAGTATAGACATGATGCGAAGACTACCATGATCAGCCACATACACAACACCATCGGGCGTAATAGTTAAGGCTGATACGGCGTACAACTGTGAATTTATGGCCAAAGAATACTTAGGATCTTTGCAAGAGCAGTTATTGTCGTGGCAATCGCATTGTGGAGACGTGCCAGCAAATCGTACCAGTTTCCCATCTGGGGTAACCACGTACAAATAATTTATTTTTTTCGATGTTACTTCAGCAAACAGCAAATTACCATTCGGGAAGAAAGCGAAGCCTAATATGAATCCAAAGAAAGACCCTTTAGCTGTATCAAAACGGCCCGATGCAGACGAAGACGACGAAGCAGTTGAAGAGGCAAGTGATCCTTCACAGTGTAAAGGATGACCGGTTATCACAAGAACTTGACTATCCTTGGTCAATTTCAAAATAAGATTGTCATCAATAAAATAAAGAGCTCCATCAAGTGGACTAAGTATGACTTCCGTTGGCCATAGAAGTTGCACCTAATGAAAAGAAATTCCCTATTTAGTAATGCAGGTTTTATTCATCGATGAAACAAATAAATATATTTTCAACCTCTTTGGCAAGGATGGCACCAGTGCATGGAATCGGTTTACGATGCTTCCGGTGATGATGATAACTGCCAATCAACGTATGGATTATTCCGAATTTGTCCACCATTCTTATGTTATTACCATCCGCAAAGTAGAGCGTACCATCTGAAGAAATGGTCATACCTGGAGGCATACTCAAAAACATTAGTAACAGTAGATGGTTGAGATATATAGATCAAGTACCACCTATTGTAAATAGCAGCAATACTCGATCACCTTTAGGATAGGACAGTCGTGCCTCTCGTGCTGAACCACCGTCCCCGCATAATTTGTGATCACCGACAATGCAACGCTCCCCGTTTCCAACTACAGTTTCAACATTGAAAGAATAACTTTCATCTTTGCTATCATCATTGATTGGAATACGGACGATTTCTCCCTTCCCTGGGTTTGACATGTATAGGCTGCCATCTACGGGATGGACTGCCAAATGGTAGTGATAAGCTGTTTGAATAGTACTGAAGTGAAATAAAATTAACAAAGTATGAGACCAACTTATAAAGTGATGACGCCCACTAGCATCGTGCTTAACTTTTTAATTATGACCAACTATCGCTTAACTCCGTACAGGGGCGGATCCAGGGGGAAGCAATGCAGAAATTACTCCCCCTCAATGCCTCAATGGGGCGCATATCATGCATGGTTCAAGATTGAAGCTGATGAAGCATTTTTGCATTTGCCATTCCAATTTCTATACTGCCAGTCCAATCTGCAGTTGGCTAAACCACTGAAGATAGGACATTGCCTAAGGGTCAGTCATTGCTAGCTAGATTTATACATACGGATTCTGAATATTTAAAAATATTTGAGGCGCACTTTTTTTGAAGTGCTGCCCACCTGATCCGCCTCTGACTCAGTAGCAGTATCCTCGTGTTTAATCAGTCTTACCTTAGTTTTATAATGGTTTTTACGTTTCCATTCGGAAGAATTCGACGTACGAGGTTAAAGTCACCAACAAAGATACTGCCATCCGGACCACTAGCAAGAGCCACAGGAGCTAACAATTTGCTGTCTTTAGCAATTCCACTGCAATCTTCACACGAGAAGGGGCGCTGCTCTCCGTTGCCCATAATTACTTGAATTACGTGGGGCTGCTTGGTGAAATAAACAGTAGTCCCATCTCCCTTTTGTAAGACGCCTTAGGAAATAGATGTACTTTTTGAAGAGAAACACATGACAGTATAGCAATAGAAAAACAAGACATCTTTACCATCTTGAAAATTATAGCGGTGATGGATGTTTAGATTCCAACCACCAATTTCTGATATATCCATATCATATCCTTGTAGAGTAGCAGTTTGAGTAGTCCAAGTGATATAGGAGCAAGTGGAATATTGATATCCAACAGATACTGAATAAAAATTTGAAACAAAAAATAATTTCATAAACTTTTAGCCATACTATTCTTTTCCAAGTGAACATTAGGATCAAATCACAAATATGGTTAATTGCTTTTGACTTATAATGACTGATTTATATTTTGAAGTCTAGCGATTCTAGTCAATATGCAGACTGGATAAAGGAAAGTCTTAACATTCAAGGTTTGTTCAACCTGCTTACCTTTTGCTGTAGCGATTCCATAGACCTTTTGTTTATAAACATTCCTCTTATTCCATGAATATGTAAAAGTAACGTTTGGATCCGCTTCAAAACGTCTCTCGAACAGGACCCCCTCAACAATAATTCTTAGATGAACAACCGCTAGGCTCTTGGGTATCTTCTCGGGAGTCAATTGAATATGGAGGGTACCATGATAACCTGGCGAACTACTACTCTGATATAACAGATGAAGATCGGATCCTGGGATTTCTAAGCTTTCTTGCACAACCTTTTTGAAATTAAAAGTAATAAGTATTCCAATATTTTCAGAGTTACATAACTGTTATAAAAATGCAGTTCCTATACCTGAGTTTCTGTATAGACTACACGACGGTCAGGGCATCCTCCAATCATCCCTGGTTTCCAAGTTTCATGAACTGTTGGTTTCATATTAGCATGGTCATGTTCTTTGCATTCAGGATGAAGTAGAGGTGGTTCTAAAGGCAAATCTTCATCGGGAATAACCATGACAACATCAGTGTCCATTACGACAATTTGATTCCAGGGAACCATAATGGTTTTTCTAATTGATCGAAAGGGGTTACGAAGAAATTGTAGGGTTACAGCCCCACCGCCATTCACCATAATATCAAACCTTTTAGAAAAGAAAAGAAAGTATTAAGACATGATAACAAATGTATCTCTAAGATTGTTTTCCACTGATATTATATTAATTTTTGGTTAAAAAAATATGGCTACGCAACACATTACTTTACGCAACACATTACGCATTAGTACTAGGAACACGCATTCTGCTGTAGTACATGACCACACTTCAATGATTAAGTTGGATGAAGAATCCTGTCCTGGCAACTATTAACAAATGTATTTTACTACACAGGCCACTTACCATCCGTTGTGTCTTGAAAGAGTAAATCCGAAATTAGCTTCACTGTCGACGGCAACCCTGATGGCTACTAGCCCCTGGCCAAGTTTATTGATTACTCGACCTCTGATGACAGATACGCGGCTGCAATAAGTACATCAAGGTTTGTAATCCCCCCAAACTTTTTATCTATTTTAACTTTAAAATGTTCTCCTACTTTCCTCAACATATGCTAACTTTCTACATATACATACATGCGTTATTATAACGCGTCTTCAACGGATTTACTAACGTAACTATAACATGTCTATTCCATTAACTGACTACTTGTCAGAGTTCATAGAAATTTTGTACCCTTCTTCCAAAGCTAAACTTTATGAAACAAGAAGAACTTTTGAATGCTAGGCCTAAAAGTTCTTCTGTCCCACAGTAATAGCCCCCAGTGTTGTCGATTGCCCATAAATTAGTGAATTATATAGACATACATATATAAAACTATTTTTTTTTTGGCCTCTGAACATTGGCACATACTGCAAAGTGTATAGGAAACAGAAAAAAACAGTGCAAAAGACTGGCACGAATACAAAATACATGAAAGCAATGGATGTATTAAGTAAAGTGTGGTAGAGGATCAGGATGTTGTTTAGGAAAAGTAAATAGTTAACTTATGTCAGAACACAGATAAAAACATAAAATTAAAGGATTGAGCACTTTTCACACAGGGAAGCAACACACAAGCAGCGGGAGGCCACTGTAAAATCTTCAAAGTGAGTAAAATATTCGGTGTAATCTCAGATAAAGTGATCACAACTCACAGATGGTTGTTAATCACTTCCTCAAAGCCTAATCTCTGTATTTTTAAATAAGGCACTAGTGTAATTAACCCTCAGAGAGGATCACCGAGGATTTCAAAAGGCACCGTAAACATGCCATTAACAAATATCAGGGTGGTTGCATCAGGTTCAATAGGCAATTTGGTATGAAAAGATGTCATATGTTGCACGTTTTAAGAGAATGATTTTACTTTAGGAGCTCATGGCCAAATTATCGATTGTGATTTTCACTACAGCTTTTTTAATGCATCTATCTTTAAATGTAGCTAAAATTTAACTATATTGGTGATCTGCTTTTAAAAATTTACATGCCTTAAAGAGTGGTCAAGGAAACCTCACTCTATAAGAAGGACATCAAAAAAACGCCTATTATCAGTGATTAGAAAAGGTGAAATTTACGAAAACACCATCGAATTAATTTAAGTACTTAAAAAAGCTGCAATGTATAAATAGTATATCATTTTCCCATTTCTTAGCCCAGGATTAAGCAATAGCTTTGGAAGGAGTTTGAAGTGATAAAGCAACTCTTTTTTTTCAGTAAATCAACCTAACTTGCATACTATTTCACTGGTCTATCCTGATTTTTTGCTATATAGATTGCAACAATGGTTTTTAGAAAACGAATCACATCACGAATAAAGCACAATTTAAAATGTAACGTAAAATGATGCGCAGTTATTAATTTTGAACTGCAAAATAAATGAATTCATCAAAGCTTGAGAAGTGCGGTTTGACAAACTACACATGTGTACGTAATATTTAACGCATGCAGTAAGCAGCAATTAAAGCAAATAAAATGACCGTTTAAATTAGATATAAACATGGCTAATTAATAATGTAGTAAGGAATATTAATGTAACTACGGTAAAATTGTATCGTTAAGTTTTATTGTTTGTAAGATAAAGCGACTTTGCTAAATGAAACTCAGTAACAAGATTGAGATTTTCCCTTTAAATTAATACAACAATATTTAGCACTTCTAAATGAGCTCGTAAATAAATGATTAATTGAATTTTACCACAGTTACAAAAATACGTGCATCGACTACTTGAGGTAAAGCCTAATGAAAATAGGACGTGAGTCAAAGCAATAAAAAATAAATGAAATGAAATTTTCAAATAACTTAATATTAAGGGATTACTAGAAGCATACTTCATCTGAGTTTGGATTGCAAACCACAATCAAAAAAAGTGCAGCAGCGGTTTGTTGGAGAAGATTTTCTGTGGCTCGTAAGGACGTGTACAAGCGGCAAACATAAGGAATTTGACATTTGATTCGTTATACTCACCTTTTGATGAAGGAACTCCAGAATTTGCTATGAAAGTGGGAACAAAGCAAGAGCAGGGTAGAATAACAAATCACACAAAAAGCAGAACACAGAGTTTAGGACGAAAGACAACGCGACAAATAACCACCACATGAAGGCCCAAAATAAAAATCAGTCAACTGAAAACAGGGGGACTTTAATTGGGCAGTGATAGAAAATCGGATCATACGAGGAGAAGGGATGGGGGAATTAGGGGGAAAAATTAATTTTCAATAAATAATAATATAAATATAACAAAGTCGACTGACACAATATCACTAGACAAATCCACAAGTCGACATCGTGAAGCATAAAGAAAGGGAACTTGAACACGATCAACGGTTCAAACGTATGGCCCACAGTCACGATATGAACGGGGGAAACAAAAATAATGAAAATAAAAACTACGGTAAAGTGATGTTATGAATATTAGAAACATAATTTTAAAGAAACCAATGAATGGTGGGGACTGAAGTTTTAACAATATCTTTACAGTAATTTCAATAATTATATAAATTTTATAATAGTAATAACAATAATATCAACAATAAAATAGAAAATAATGATAAATCTTCTCAGTGTCACATTGAACAGGGGACAAGGACAAGAAAAAATATTCACCACATAAAATACATGAATACAATACAAAGGGATGGATATTCCCCTTATGGACCATATTTCACAGAGAACTTCTTTAAGGAAACAAAACGATCACGGTTACAATGGGCAATATACGAAGCACGATAAAAAAGGCCACTGACCAATCTACATATGGGCATTTTACGTGTCACTTGTCCTAACTTCACTAATATAGACTCTAGACTTTTTACGTGAGCCTGGGTATGACTACCTCGGTTTTATAATAAATAGTAATAAGAATTTCAAATCTCATTAAATGATGGAATAACTTACTTTTCACTGTATTCATCTTTATGAACATAGTTTTGAACACTTTTATCTTCAATAAGAAATTTCATTCTTTGATAAAATGACGCAGTCACTGCTGGTGGTTGCTTACGGTATAAAACATCCACTGGGTCAATCGTCGTCGTACACATCATGTTGTCTTGACAGGCCGAGCTGCTGCAGCATTCGCTGTCAGCACAATCAACTACTCCATCTGAAACGTATAGCAATATTGACCAATTCAATTTTTTAAATACTGGTAAATTCAAGATTGGATATATAACATGTTGTGAATTGAAAGTCTCGAGATTAACCAACCATCGTCATTATCCTGCCCATCATCACATTCCATTTCTAGTTCAATTCCACAATCTATGCCATCCCATCCTTCACGGCACTGGCAAAGATATTCTTTATCCACAGTACTGCAGTCGCCATGGTGATTGCAGTCTTTTGGGCATCCCTCTGCATGACAATTAAGGGTACTTAAAACAATTAATAGGTTAGTACTGTAATAGTATTATCTATTTAAGGCTTCTAGTTTACTCCACCAATATAAAGTGAAAATTCTGACGATTCTTCAGTCAAAGACCCAAAATATATAAATATAAAATAAAACCTGACGTATCCTTGCCTAAAGTGCAATGTCGTCCATTCCAACCTTGCATACAAACGCATGTTCCATTATTACATTGTCCGTGTTCTGCGCATCTTGGATCGCATAGCTGGTGGTCACACTTAGCTCCTGTCCAACCCTCTATGCAATGACAATGAATACCAATGCATCTTCCGAACAATCCACAATCAGCATTGCAGAAAGCTATGAAATCACAACGGATGTAACACGATCTCTGCATATTGTTATTAAATGTATCTCATCAAAGTTTTACAAAATCTTATACGTCAAATTTACTCAATCCTACCTTCTGAACAATCAGAGCCCGTCCAATAATCTTCACAAACGCACTGACCACTATCCAGATCAAATGATCCGTGTTCAGAACAATTTGGTAGGCATTGAACTAACCGGTCATCTACTTCACTGCAGTTATGTCCATTCCATCCCGGACGACAAATGCACTGTCCACTCACACACAATCCATGATCAGAACATCGTGAATCCAAACAATCCACTACGTGAAAAAAAAACAATTAGTTATATCAAGTATTAACACATAGATTAAACTTAGAGCGAAATATGATTTATATTCTTTACCATCCTCACAGTGTCTTCCTTTAAACCCAGCATCGCATACACAAAAACCTGCTCGACATTCTCCATGCGCATTGCAATCCGGTACCTCACAGTCTAATTCCGGGACACTACATTCTGAGCCTTTCCATCCCCTTTCGCAATGACAAACTCCACCTGAGTAGGTCCCATGACTACTACAGAGGACTGGACAGAGACCTGTAAATAAGTGAAGGAAGGAGACGGGTTTACTTATTTTAAATTTGGTAATCTAAGATTACTCTGTAATGCAATGCAAATCAAACATCAACGTAGGGCCAACCATTTCCATTGACTTTATGATGGAACACTGATAATCACAGTCGGATAGAAAAGGAATTCGGAAGAATTACAATGGACCGATGAAAAGTAGAAAATTCGATAATTGATTTGGTTTTACTAATATCCTGGTGCAACTCGAGGTGGCACCTTGCTCATGGTAGTGCTGGGGAAAGATTTGAAGCAAGAATCTGAGTGTTCAATAACGCTACCTACTTTGTTCGCACATGGTACCCGTGTACCCTTGGTAACAGTCACATTTCCCAAGAGTGCAAGCCCCACGACTGTTACAGTTTTGTGGACATGGAGCAGAAACATCGGCTAAAATGAAATTATGAATCACGTCAATTATTTGCATCTTGCAAGAATGAAAAATTAAGTGAAAGTATATTATTGTCACTGCTAACACCTTTCATGATTGCAAATAGAAAAGGGCAATACTTACTGGCTATTTCTGCTAAAAATGTTACTGTATTAGCTGCATCGTCGTCGTTATAAAATGAAAAGTACCACCATCCAGGCTCTAAATGATGTAAAAACGACACCGTGGCATTAATCTAAATAAATAAATGGACTTGCATTAATGGTGATAACGCATGCCCTTAACTAAATACAAGTGAATAACTAGTGCATGCATTTCTAATATCGAGAGGGCCGGCCCTTCCTCTAGTATGCTCTAAAAGTGCTATTCCACAGGATCCTGTTTTGGGTGCTGGCATATGAAAATTACAAGAATGGACCCACATTACATCCCCATGCACAGGCAACTCCTAACCCTTATATCAGGAGGGCAAAGGAGAACAGTAAGAATTGCACTCCACAGGTTTTACTTATTTATTTATAGATTGATTGGGTTGGGATAATGGCCAGGCCGCCATAACAGTTATCCCTAATGAGGCGGCCCACGGGCAGGTAGGGTAATATTGACAGGAGGGAGGGGGAGGGGACAATTGAAATATACAAACATAAGGTAAAATTCAGGAACTTCAGTAGAATTGAGGGAATTCATAAAATTCAGAAATTCAAAAGTTACATTCTATAATAATAATTCTCGCAGGGAAAGTGTGTCTGGCATGATTTGGGAATTAGGGTGGGACACACTAAGCAAAGACGTGCATCTCACAGCATTGGTCTTTTTATGAGACTGCTGCTGATGGGGTGCAATGGACCTTAGGCTGTGTATAAGGGGAGAAATGGTCATTCATATAAATTGAAGGAAATAAGGGCACTGACAGACTCATACTAATGGTTTTTTTTGCCAAGGACCATTCAGCAATGGAATACCCTTGGGGAGTATAAAGTGAAGGGCTTACTGAAAGGAAAGGCCACTATTGCAAATATTATAGAGGGACGCAGCAACTGTAGCTTAGGGCTTTAGGAGTTTTACAGTATCTTACGTAGCAATGAGAGTTAGTCTCTTCACTGCCAAATTGGCCAAAGAGGTTGTTTGCAATGCAGTGAATTAGAATCCCGCCTGTGTCAGGGTTGGGTACCCATCTTGCCCCTCTGAATGGACCCAAGGGTGATCTATTGGACAGTTTTTCAGCAGCCGGTTGCCAACCAAAGCTGCAACCCCTATGCTTATTAATCATCTGTCTGCTATTCGTTGGGGAATTCCACCTCTACAAGACCCTAGGAGGGAGAGGGGGCGAGCTCCTACACCTGGAAATTTGCTTCATCTACCCGTTGCATAGTAGAGAGGGTTCTTTTAAGTGCAAATGCCATCGTACACCACACGGGACTTCGGTTTTACTTCTCATCCGAAAGACGGCGCACTCGAAGTCTCTCTCTCTCGCCCGAAAGAAGCCAACCCACCTCGGTCCAGTATCGAACCTAGAACTACTCATGAGGTTACCGAGCGTGCTATCCACTGCGCCACCGAGGCTGGTCTATTATATCCTCATGCATAAGATTTCCAAAAATTTTAGGGCCGGCCCTACTCTTATTATTAAATAATTGGAAGTAGAATTACAGTATTGGATCGATTTTTTCTGCCTTCAATATTGCGCTTAAGAATAGTTTCACTGAAACCAAATTGAGTAATAGTAGGTGGCTGATGACGACGAGCAAAAATTGCTAAATTTGAAGGTGAAGATAAATTCAAATAAAACCGCACGAAAGATGCTCCATTTTGGCGAATTTGTAAATTCCAAAATCCATGTGGAAGAATAGTGCGGGATAATACATTGTCAAGTGATCCTTCAACGACTGGCCACAAATGATGATCGTTTGGTGCAACTCTCGTTGGATACGACGTAGGAACTAAAAATGTGAATAAGAAGTACAGTAAGATATGTAGAAGTAAGTGAGTTTTCGATAAATTCGTTCAGTTATTAAACAGGATTATCTAATCCCACTTCAACATCTGGCCTTACGACTTTCACAATTTTAATAGGCTTATGGTCATTTCAGGGAGGGCGGAAATGTAAACAGACCGAGAATCAGTCAACCTTCACATTAAAACCATCAGTTAATGAGGACCTTTAAGGACGTCACAGAAGAGCAATTCATGAAATGCGAGGGAAGCTCAAGCTTTATCACAGAAAGACATTACTGTTATATACATAAGGATAACTGCCCTTCCAACAATCAGTTTTCATGACTGATCCAGGTGCAACTTAAGCCTGACCTGCCGTCATTAAACTGCCTCACTTTAAATTACCATAAACGTGACGTTTATGCCTATTGTAATTGGTAAGGTGGACTGATTGTCAGTCTGTAGTTATTTGTCCCCTGAAATCAATTTACAGTCCTCATCATCATACCCTTATCCGGTCTGCGGGTTCTAGCTCTCAAGCCCCGTTTATCTCCTATCAGATCCTCGCCCACCTCAAACACTACTCTATCCTTACGAACAACAACTGTTCCCACGCCTGCGTTGGTCTCTCCCTGCCCCGGGTACTTCCCATCACCCGAATTCCTATAATGCATCCAACGAGCTACTCCTCCTCTCTTCTCATTACATGTCTACACCACCTCAATTTACTCTCCCTCATCTTTTTTCACGATGTCCTCCACCCCCCAAGCTACTCCCAATATACTCGTTCCTAATTTCATCAGCTCTTGACAACCCCACTCATATACCGCAGCATTCGCATCTTGGTTACTTGCATTCTATTTACGTGGCTCTTCCTCACTGCCCAACATTCTGCTCCATGTGGCATAGCGAGCCTAACCACTGCCCTGTAAAACTTCCCTTTCAATTTTATTGGGACCCTCCTATCTCACAGGACTTCACTTGCCTTTCCCCACTTCAGCCCCACTAATTCTATGGGTCGCATCTGAGCCTATCTCCCCATTGCTTTGGAATTGCATTTATCACCAGTTGGCCCTCAGAGTACATCACCATTATTTTCCTGTCTTTCCCAAATGAAAGCTAAATACTCTGTCTTCGTGTATTTACTGTATATAGTGTATTTCGTGTGTTAGGCTTCCCTTTTTAACGCTGTTCAGCCCTTCTCTACTTGTTCTCTGGGTTCACTAAGTTTTCCTTTGTTGGTGTTTTAGGGCCCTTTAACTACATAGTTCACAACATAGTTCTGATGCAAAAACTGTACAGACACTACACTACTGCGACGATTTTTGGGTATTAGCAGTACCCAGTTTTCCCAAGGGGCCACCCATGTCACTACTAGCTGGGGTTGCACTGCTTAACTTCAGTGATCAGACGAGAACTGGTGTGTCCAACGCAATTCGCCGCTCCCCTAAGTTTTCCTACACTGAAATCAACTTACTGTAAGTCCTTTAATAGAATGAAAACGGGATTAATCGGAAATACTTATGCTATTAAAATTGATGGACGACCAAAATAGGAGTGAATCTACCCATTTAGTAATTAAATCCATAGTTGGTTCAGAGGTCGGCATATTTTTCAGTAAAAGAATTTCTTTTTCCTCTCGAGACACGGAAAAATCCCCAGCCGACCATTACTAGAGCAGTCAATGGTTTAAAATCAGTAGGGGTGTCAAAAAGTTACCTTTTATCGTGGGAGGAAACGTCGATTCAACGCCTTCAATGGAAGCCAATCCAGCATCATCTTCAACAAAAATACAGCCAGTGCTACTTTCCAGATGAAATGTCATTGTACTAACAGCTGAGTGAAAGAAAGTATAATGAAATGATTGAAAGAGACAGTCATTTAACAAGAAATTCAGAGGTAATGCACGGTAAATATACCTCAAAAGATTAAAGAATACATGCAGTATCACATTACAAAAATTATCAAATTTCAGTGTGATAAACACTGAACGTTTCAACACATCTTTTTCTCAGTGTTGCCTGTAGTAGCTCGTAATATTGAAAGATATGTTAATTTCAACATAGGATGCTGTTGGCGGATTAATCAGTAAGCACCATAAACAGCAGATCAACTCTCCTAAGAAGAATTAGTTTCGTTTTCGTGCTATGATTTTCAAAGGAGGAACGTCCTTGGGTTCATTTAATAAAGTATGAGATGACATAGAAATGGGGTAGTAATTATTGCAAGACATTATTATTGTTTTCCAAAATATTAAAAGAAGGCATTCTTACCTCCGAAATAGGCCAAAGCAGAAGTTAACAAAACAGTGACAAAAATAAGAAAAATGGCTAAGCATTTCCAGCTACATTTATGCGAACACGATTTTCTAATCTGGAAGTTGGTGGCTGAGAAATGGGATGAATTAATCTGAGATGCAGGGACGTTGCAATGTGACTGGGCGCCATGATGAGCCTGTTGCGTTTGGGGCATGGTCACTGTATTATTTCGGACGGTGTGAACAGGCATGATGACAGGTAGAAGAGTTGGATGAGTATTGTTCTGTACAGCCTGTTGGGCGGACTGTGCCATTCGGAGGCTGAAAAACAAAAATCGACTGAGATTACATACCATCAACTATTTATTACAACTATAAGGATGACTGGACTAATAATGATTTATATATTTAGTGGAATTAAATTTTCCGGTTACTTCCCACATTAAAAGTATAAAATGAATAAGGGTCTATATTATACGTACGCCTATATAAGTGTCAGATGCAAACTAAAACGCGGGAACTATACTGTTAGGACGGCGTAAATTTCACGCTATGGGGAATTGAATAAAATATTCCATCATTCAGTTTATCTATTCCACATTTTATTAATCGAGGTTTTATACAGTCATTAAAAGAAACATTATTAAAGCTCTAGCAACTAAAATAAGAAAGAAGGGAAACAAAAATCTGCCATACTGATAGTCTCCGGTCATTAATGTCAGCAAAACGGTCAACACCAGGATTTGTTAGCATCTGCATGAATTCCCAAACAGCATTTTCGACCACCAGATGTTGCAATTCACATAAAGAAATCGATATTTAAGGCTCGTTTCTTTACGTTGGTGATCTTAAAAAAAGATTCTTTTTGGCTACCAATATTTTGAAGATATTTATTTTGCTAATATAACATGGTGAACTTTCCACAGAGATGACTGACAGAGTGCCACCAAGTCATTTCATCAATACATAAAGCGGATTGAATACTACCAATTTGTCGAGTTCTAATGAATATTACAATGAAAATATAAGAAATTCATTTAGGAACATACTAAATGCAAAGTTTGATAGGAAAGGCCACTAGAGTGCCGTCCACTGCGTAGTTCTAAGGCACAGTCTGCACATACATTACTCTGTTACGACAATTTTTGGGTATTTACAGTGACCAGTATTCCCCAGCGGTCACTCATGTTAGTTTTGTTTGTTCGCGTTTTAGGGCCCTTCAACTACTAGGTCATTAGAGCCCCGTCCACAGCGTAGTTCTGATGCTGGGACTGCACAGACATTGCACTAATGCGACGATTTTTGGATACTAACGGTGCCCAGTTTTCCCAAGCGGCCACCGATGTCGGTACTAACTGGGGTTGCGTTGCTTAACTTCAGTGATCAGACGAGAACTGGTGTGTCTAACGTAATTCGCCGCTCCGTATAAAGAGTGGTACTATATTTTTACTTGTAAAACATAATGTTGCTATAACTTAATGATTTTGAGGACCCCTTAGCGTTATAAAATAAACTACCTGCACTCCATTCAAAGAAAACTTAATCAAAATTTAATTAGTTTTCAAAAAAAAGTATGTATAAGATATATAGAGCATTCTTAAACGATGAGGGCCTTACTAAAGTTCAATTTAGGAAGTTAGACGAGCACTTTCAAAATACACAGTGAATAAGAGTGCTACTTCTCTTGTGGCGTCCCGTGGAGCTACAATGACATGTTGCCTCCATTACCAATTTGCTTATTGCAGCACTATACAACCGCAAGAAATGGTCATTCATCACCTGCCATTGATTACACCATTCTACTCAGCACGTTGTCAACTGTATTAAAAACCGAATGACTGCTCTGACATAAGCTTAGTCGGCCACCTGAGTTCATTATACACTTGTCAGGCAACTAATAAGCTTCGCAGGACAATGAAATTCAACGTTCACACTATTTGCCGGCCTTTCAGAAACGGTGTCTGTTGTAGATTAACGATCCGAACTGGGTTTTGGCAATTAGTACCTACGGTTGTATTCAAATTGTGAGCTGCTAAGTCGGAAAGACGTGGCTATGGTCACTTATCATCATCATCATCATCATACTCTTATCCCGCCTATGGCAGAATCGGGTCTGCGGGTTTTGGTCCTCCACTCCCGCTTATCTCCCAACAGGTCCCCGTCCATCCCACAAACTACCATAGCCCTAAGGACAACTTGCTCCCACGTTGACATGGCCCTAACGAGCTCCTCCTTCCCTCTTCTCATTACGTGTCCATACCACCTCAACCTACTCTCCTTTATTTTCCGCGATGTCCAACACCCCTAGGCTACCGCTAATATACTCATTCCTTAATCTATCAGCTCTGGACACCCCTCTCATATACCGCAGCATTTGCATCTCGGCTACTTGCATTCTATTTAAGTGATTCTTCCTCACTGCCCAACACTCTGATCTATATAACATAGCTGGCCCAACCACTGCCCTTTAAAACTTCCCCTTCAACTTGATTAGGGCCCTCCTATCACACAGGACTCCACTTGCCTGCCTCCACTTCAACCATCCCCCATTGATTCTATGGGTCACATCAGAGTCTATCTCTCCATTGCTTTGGAACGTTGATCCTAAGTACTTTACCTTTCACCAATTCGCCTCTAGAAAGTACCTCACCGTCATTTTCCTGTCCTTCCCAATTGATGTTTATCTTTAGCCCTCTCTTTTCTATCGCTCCTCTAATATAATTTAGGCCCTTTACTTGTTCTCTGGAGTCACCAGCAAATACCATGTAGTATGGTCACTTCTCAACTTTAAAAATTTTGTTTGAAAGAGCGGTAAAGGCAGATCCTAGGGATAGGTAATAAGTCAAGATGCATCAAAGAGCTTAGTAAGGTTGCTAAGTAATAACTGATTCATAGCTCATCAAATGAGTAAGGAAAAATTAAACTTTACAATTCTGCCTGTATAGGTGTTGAACACCTAGGTTTTGATTTGAAAGTAATCTATTGTATTTCATAACTTTTTTAATCGTTTTAATTAAATAATAAGTCTAGAAGAATTCATTCCCTTTCAGTGACAAGTTGTGTACATAATGATGACTAGCTATTATATAGGGCACTATACACACGTGTCATAAAAAGAGTCAACCGCTTGTTTGTATTTGTTTTAATGACAGCTAAACGTGACTCACAAGCTTTTATGACGGAAAATAGCCCCACCCCTCTTAAATGACCCATTGTGATCTCAACACCAAAGGCCAGTATTGAGCGGCTCAAGAACAAACTCCACACAATTCGTGCTATTTATAGGACATTTTACATAAACATGTCAAACAGTAGATAGAATGGTAGTGCTTCCCCGGAATTAGTGACTACGATGCTTTTCAATGAGCGCCAGTTGAGCTATTTAGTCTTAAAAACATTCACAAATGGCCTTTTTACGATGGTGGTATTTTAGTTTTTGCTTATAATAATAATAATAACAAATGGCATCGTTATTTTATTTACTTATCAGTATAATGCATTGTACGTGTCTTCCAAGATGTGAAAATATATAATGGCACTAATATAGCGAGACCACAAAGTTCTGGAACGGCCCACTATTTCAGAAACTGTGCGAAAATTGCATAGGATGGAAAGCTAATGTTTTAGTGATCTAGTAAATACAGTACTAACAAAATTCACCCTTTCGCGACCACTATATAAGTGGCAACTTCAACATTTCAAATGGGAACCCTACAATTTTTTTCAATTTTTGATAAAACAATACGCTTCCTTCGAAGCATTTTTGCGAAATCATGATTATTTCAATGTTATAAGCACCTTTAGCTTCAGATATATACTGTATCTACTTACTTTTTGAGCCTGTGATGCTACAATTTTGGCGTCCTGGGGTAAGCAATAAAGCCCATTGTTTGTTTCATTGGTGTTTCAGGCCCCTTCAACTAAACGGTCATTACAGCCCCGTCCATTGTGTAGCTCTAGTGCAGAGACTGTGCAGACATTACAATGATGCGACGATTTTTTTGGTGGTACCCAGATTTCACAACCGGCCACCCATGTTAGTACCAACAAAATCCACGGACAGATGTGAACTGCTACGTGGTGCGTCCCCAGGTGGTGGATGGGGGAGTCCTCACTGAACATGGGGGGGGTGGCTGCCTAAGCGACCAGCTCTTGCATGGATGGAGGGGAGGAGCGAAAGAATAGCTCCCGCAAACTAAACACTAGGGGGCGGGTACCCCGAGTTAAAAACCCGAAAATGAAAACGTCGACACACAAAAAAAAACTTACGGTGCAGAGGATTAAAACCTTAGTGCCGGCGGCCGTCAGGGGTGAGCGAGCGGGTCTCGGGCCATCGTTAGCATGCGTCCACAATGTCATGAGGGTGCAGACTTCGGCTACCATGGCAGATAATGCGTCGAGTGTCTCACAGACAACCCGTCCAATATTCCTGCGGGTTGCAGATGCCTGGCTGGGGTGCCCCCAGTCAGAGCAGGGACTTGGAATGTGGGGACCCTTACAAAAAAAAGAGGAGAATTGGGAACAGGTTGTTCGTAAGGATACGGTAGTGTGTGGGAGTGGATGTCTAGTGGATGTGTAGTGGATGTCACCCTGCCACAGGCGGGTATTATGGTGATGATGATGATGTGATAAGCAACAAAAAACAGCATAGAAATATCTTGTCAACTTTCATACTGCCAGAAGAGGCAGGACATCATTTTGTAGCATTCCCATTAAAATAAGAGTTGCTTCCGTTCCCTTCCCTGTATGGGGGTGGCGAAATAATAAATTTTTGTAGTATTTAATAGATCACTAAAATATATTAATGTTCACTCTCCATAACGGCCTTTCCGGAACTTTGTGATCGCACTGTATACATAGTGTGGATAAAGCATCGTCAAATAGAGGATGTGCAATCAAAGGCCATAGCAATAATAATAATATTGAGCTATAAAACCAAAATATACAAGGTATACTACCTGTCTTGAGGTATACTTTTCGGATTGGAGTCCGACATTCCTTCTTTAAGATTTGTCAGGCCCTGAGTGACTGGTACAGTGGGTCCTACAGAGTACAGCGCTCGGTTTGTACTTGGAACGGGTAAGATATCTGAAACGATGTGTACCGATCTTATATTTCATTCGATATTCAATACATATTTTAAAGAGATGTCGAGGTCTTGATAACTAACCTCTGGGTGCCCTCACAGTAGATAAATCAGCGTGGTGCATGGAAATTCCTCTTGGAGGAACTTCTGGCGGCGCCGGTTCGGGTGGACTGTCTGTTGACCCTTGATTTAAACATTGGCGAAAATGAATACAGTATCTTACATGTCTTAAAGTAAGGGATCTCATCTTGGGAGAAATTTTTTTAGTCAACCCCGGAAGGGGGATAGGGTCAACATAGCAATCAGTCGACATATAACCCACATACAGTATAGGAAACATTTTTGGTACCATCAAAGTGGTCAACTTTTACAATGGGCACAACAGATTTACGTCCTTCGGGGCACCGATATAGAAGGGAAGAGAAGGGCAGTATCCTCATGTCTCCACAGCTGGGAATCGAACTAAGCCCATCCTGCACACTAGGTGGATGGTGAGTCAATCTTCCACTCGCTTGGGAGCATGTAGTTTGGAGCTCCAACATGTTTAGCATAGCCTTATAGTAATTCTTAATTTTATTCATAAACCTTTCCCCTCTTAAAGCTTACCATTTCTGTCCACAATACCGTTTCCTCTCATGATGGCCATATCTGAGTCTGGAAACGTGATATCCGAATTGTTATCGGAAGAAGACGTTGAAGGGCCTCGTTGAAGAGGCAGGGGCATTCGTCCCAAGGACGATGGTAAATTTAAATGGGGACTTGGTTGATGTATGAGCATCTGAATAGGGGACTGTGGATTATCGGTTTCTGTGTCACCATCTGATCCACTTAATGGAGCATAAGTTCGATTTTCAACCGTTTGAATCCCAGAACCGCCAGCTGGATGCCCAGTCCTTCCGCGGTCCAGTGACATGCCAGGAATTCCTGGAAGAACAATACCAAATGAAAAACATTAGAAATGGTAACCAAGCACATGGGTACATTTTAATGCCAACCGACAACTCCTGTTCGATTCATCTAAAATCAATTTTTGTCTCATTTTGAAACAGTTTAACAAAATGAGAAAAAAAAATGTCTAGCATGGTTCTGTGACAAAATGACGGATGGTAGATATTTAATTCACACTCGAACACATCCATACATGGTTAAATACCAAAAAAAAAAAAAAAGATTAACCTGGAAACGAAAATGATTTATACGATTCTGCCAAAGTGCATTGAATTGAGAGTGTCACCAAAGATGGCAGCTTCCGTTTTTCTTTCATAAATTTTATATTCGTGAAAACTATAGGGTCAATTCACTTATGAATTCATCACGCACATTTTGATAGGTAGTAAGTAAAGCCGGGGCTTGTTTGCATTAGACGACTCATTTTTTCCCCCCTTTCTCTTTCTGTTCACGAATGATGGTACACAAAGAAGCTTAATATTCTGAAGACCACCGAGGCATATAAGACGAACAAGGACCCCATAGGTCATTAGCATATGCAAATGGGTCTCAGGTGACGCGTTGCCATGGAGTTGCATACTACCTGATCGATATGATTTTGCCTCTGTTGACGACTAACGTCATCTAATGAAGATATTGCAGGTATGGAAAAGAGAGAGGGAGAACGAAAAACTGTGCAAATATTCAAGCACTGAGAATAAAGAGGGAATATGTTGGGGCGAATAGTGGCGTGCAACAAGAAAGCTCGCCAAATAACTGTGCGGAATAACTGCAATAGCATCAAGACACTTCCCTTCATGTGACCAGACAATTTCGACCAGACCCAAATTACCAATAGTTTCATGTATGAAGACATATTTTTTTATTAAGTCGAGTTGTCATTAAGGAGGCACTTGACTCCCAAGTAAACAAAAGGTGACAAAAATATATGGCTTAAGGACTTTAACGTTACATTCGGTAATTGAATATTTTACATTTTAACTGTAAAAGAAATGATAAACATAATCATTTTGCAGGATGGCAGCAAGAGGGACGAGCTCACTCACCTTCAAAATCCTTCCAACCTACATTTCTCCATTTTTTAAATTGATTTGTTGGTGTTTAAGGGCCCTTCAACTACAAGGCCATTAGAGCCCCGTCCACTGCGTAATTCTAATGCAGAGACTGCACAGACACTACGCTGATGGGACGATTTCCGGGTATTAGCAGTACCCAGTGTTCCCAAGCGGCCACTCACGCTTGGGAAAACTGGGTACTGCTAATACCCAAAATCGTCACATTAGTGTATTGTCTGTGCAGTTTCTGCATTAGAACCATGCAGTGGACGGGGCTCTAATGACCTTGTAGTTGAAGGGCCCTAAAACACCAGCAAACCAAACCAATCCAAGCCTTAGCTAGATAGACAGTTATTCTGGTAAACATGGTAGATATTCATTGCAAGAGCACATCGTTGAAACGAATGAGACCAAAAGCAACTCCTAACCCTTTTCCTACCTACGTCAAGGTCGGGTACGCATCTTGTCCTTTTGAATGGACACAAGGGTGATATATTCGACAGTATATTTCCGCAGCCGGTTGCCGACCAAAGCTGCATCCCGTATGTTAATTTATCGTCGGGACGCTCCACCTCCACCAGACGCCAGGAGAGAGTGAGAGGGCGAGCTCCTACAATTGAAAATTTTGCCTCATCTACCCGTTGCATAGTAGAGGGGGTTCTTTTACGTGGAAATGCCATCGTACACCACACGGGACCTTGGTTTTACTTCTCAACCGAAGGAAGGCACACTTGAGGGCTCTCTCTCTCTCTCGCCCGAAAGAAGCCAACCCACCTAGGTCCAGTATCGAACCTTGAACCACTGACGCAGTTACCGAGCACGCTATCCTCGGGCACCACAGAGGGGAATCATCGATAGGATTGAGAGATGTTATAAAAACAACTGATGCGGGATAAGAGAGTGAGTGACTTTTGACAAGGTCAGCCGTAAAAAAAAATAAAAGTATTTGCATCCATTCAGACTACAGAATTACTGATGATTGTGAGGCTGATTATGAATTCAATTTAGTAGGGCATACTAATTAGGCGTTTTTATTTAAGAAAAACACATTAATTAAGTTACGCTAGATGGAAGAGGAGAATGGATCTCCATTTCAGACGAGTTAAGATAAAAAACAGGTGAAATTCAAAAGGAATGAACAGGCCTAATATTGTATACACGCAGTGGGACCTGTTTTGAATTATGAGACGACCACTTAACCCAATCGACTCGTATTTATCATTCACAATTTCCTTTATATAGACCGCAGCATTTACTATCCTGGGATCAATATGCTGATTCCGTGATGTCATTTTTCTAGCTTCATTTGATTTTAGCATATCGTTTTTACATCTTGCTGAAATCTACATAAATAGGATGGGATCGACTGCCAGGGAATCCAAATGATGGAGATGGAATTATAATAATCTTTGAGATGCTCGTCTTGAAGAAGAAATGTGCTTGTAGGATATAGAAGCCATTGCTCATTCATCTTAACTCATGATTTATGATACGTCCGAGTCTTGAATTCATGCCTGAAGTGAGATTATGTTGGATTAGACAAGAAATGAAGAAGAAGAACACGAACAAAAAGAAATGTATTCCTCTGAACCATTTCTTCGTTCCCTAGGTCCTTGTTTCAAAGTTTAGAGAATGCTATATGCGTCACATAAAACTGATGCCATAACCGCTTCAATTTGGATGCGAATTACAACATTATTTTTAAATTATAACAAACTGTAATATTAAAATGCCCATAAAGTGTCAAGGTGTATTGTCATTTCCATAATTCACAACAGTATCTCACTTCTGCTCGCGAGCACAACATGTCAAGAATTCGGTGTCACGTGAAGAGAAAATCTTCAATAATGATGAAATGCATCTTTTAAAGTGCATTACTAGAAACTTTTGACAGGTACGCCTGTCGTAAACCACCAATAATGAATTCCGCAAACAAATTGTTTATGATACCAAGAAAAAAATACCATTAGGATGTAGAGAGCATGGATCTAGTCTTGAAACGATTCAGAATAAGAGCCTATATTCAGAAATTAGCTTCAAGATTTTGCTCTGGGAGAAAATCTATGCCGAAATTGTACATCAAGGATGTAACAGATTAAGGTGCACCTTCTCCGTCTATTTCACGCACCTTCTCAGCTATGCTAACAAGTATCAAGGAAATCTGACACAATTAGGCAACAGACCAAATAATTACTTCTCTGAATGTAATGAAAAGATATGCAGACTGACGATTATTACTCTGAATACCACTTGAGATATCCACACAAGATTATAGGCGGTTAGGTTTATGTTTAGGGAATTAAAAATTCTGCGTACGTTTTCGACACAACAGTCCTTTCAGCAGTTGACTAGCAACTAAAAGTGATATCGTCATACAAGTATTGAAACTCCATTTAAGCATGAAAAGAAAGTACAGCATGACAAAGATCACAATTAAAAGAAAAAACAGTAAAGACATCAAAGATAGAAAATTAGAAGTTATAGATTATTCAATCGGGCTGAGTATAAGGAGAAAAAGGATCATCCATATCAATTGAAAGAGATTAGGGCACAGACAGACTCATACCACTGGTCATTTTTGTCAAGGGTCATTCGACAATGGAATGGCCTTGGACAGGATAAGGTGCAGGGCTTCATCAAAGGAAAGCCGACCATTGCTAATATTGTGAGGAGGGAGGCACCTGAAGTATAGCTTAGGGTTTTAGGAGTATTATGGTATCATAAGTAGGATTGAGAGTTAGTCTCCCCCCTGCCATATTGGCCAAAGAAAAGGCAGCTTGCAGTGTAGTAAATTAGAATCTCGACAGGCTTGAAAATTCTAGCTTTGAAAATTGACAAATATGGAAGAGCGGGCGGGAGCGGCTGTATTGCGCTGGACACAATCCCTGAAATTAAGCAACGCAAGCCCAGCTAGTACTGGCATGAGTGGCCGCCTGGGAAAACTAGGTACCGCTAATACTCAAAAATCGCCGCATTAGCGTAGTGTCTGTGCAGTCTCTGCATTAGAGCTATGCAGTGAACGGGGCTCTAATGACCTTGTAGTTGAAGGGCCCTACAACAACAACACCTAAAAGCGAAGGAAATTTTCTCTTGTTTTAGTTGGTGAGCAGCCATTGATTGCCACATGATAATCAACCATACTAGGGGCATGCTGTTTTAACCTTGCATTTCACAGACTATTTTCTACAAGCACGCACACGTTAAACTGAACATAAAGTAAATAGAGTGCAGTCAATAGTGAGAGTCCACAAGATGGACTCAATTTTAGTTTAAAAACACTCATTAAGCTGGTAGCTATTTGGCAACTCTAAATTGGTGATCCCGGGCGTACGGTTTAGTATATTGACCATAAGAATCATGATCCAATATAAAGATTGGACCTCAAGATTGTTATGATAACGCACGTTTTTATTAAAGTGGACACATCAGAAATACTTCAACTTAGACAACTTGCCTATCCCTATACAAATATTTGAGGTACAGACGCATGCCACTGAAACGCTTCACTGAGTATCCAACTATAAATCAGTCAGTGCATTAATAAGCTAATTTTGCCATAGTGGACAACGTGAAGTAAATGCAGGAAATTTTAAATATCTGCGTCCTAATCCAATTTGTGGACGTGAAACGAAATACGCCAACTTCATTATGCCTTCCACAGGTTTCAAATAAACACCCTACTACCCTACGTATATTTTGAATTTTCAAATGATAGTATAATACATCCATATAGCAAAATAAATGAAGTCAACATGAATTAGTTAATCTAATAAGCTTTATAATTATATGGTATTATGAAACAGATATATTCATCTATGTGGGACAATATTATTATGGAACCGAGTGGAAATTAGTCTTCTTGGAGGGCTTTTTTCATTACTAGGCCTACCAATTCCAATCGCAGTTGCACTACACTATGGTACAGTATGTATAACATTCACTTCACAACTGAGCATTTGACTATCATCATCCTACCCTTATCCCTTATATGGCAGGGTCGGGTTTGCGGGTTCTAGCCCTCCATTTCCGCCCATCTCCCACCAGGTCCCCGTCCTCCCCGTACACACTACCATATCCTTACGGACAACCTGCTCCCACGTCTGGTTTGGTCTCCCTCTGTCCCGGGTACTTCCAACCACCTGCATTCCTGTAAGGGACTTAACAGACTCTTCCTCCCCTCTTCGCATTACATGTCCATTCCACCTCAATATACTCTCCCTAATTTTTTCCTCGATTTCCCACACCCTCAGTCTACCCTCAATATACTAATTCCTAATTCTATCAGCTTTCGAAACCCCACTCATGTACCGCAGCATTGGAATCTCTCCTACTGCGGTGCCCTCCTGCGGTACTCCTCACTGCGGTGCCCCCAACACTCTGATCCATATAGGGAGCGACGAATTGCGTGGGACACACCAGTTCTCCTCTGATCATTAAAGTTAAGCAGCGCAATCCCAGCTAGTACTGACATGGGTGTCCGCTTGGAGAAACTGGGTACTGCTAATACCCAAAAAATCGTCAGATTAGTGTAGTGTCTGTGCAGTCTCTGCATAAGAACTATGCTGTGGACAGGGCTCTAGTGACCTTGTAGTTGAAGGGCCCTAAAACACCAACAAACAAACAAACTGATCCATATAACATAGCTAGCCTAACCACTGCGCTGTAAAACTTCGTTTTCAAACTGACCATGTGACTAGTCATGATAAAATGTTTATTACTGTATATGATGCCAGCCTTCTATGCATAATCAGGAATATGTTATTCTACATGCATGTAACATGAGGTATTGGTCCTGAAGGCAAGATCCCGTCTTGTCGCTAGTTTGGACGAGTAGGAAAAGAAAGTGTAAAGATCGACATAAGATGTTGAAGTCGAAACATAATATACCTAGAACATTATTTGAATATGGCCTTTCGCTCCCTTCTGGCGCATATTTAACCATGTCTTTTGGTATCTACATATATTGGATATGATGTGTTTTTTTGTTAACAACGGAATTTCAGAAATGAATTTTTGGAAATCATAATACGACAGACAAGTCATTATATTTCGATCTCCCTAGAGATATTTAAGGTTTATCCATACTACGAAGTGGGATGGTTGTACGTGCACACTTCATACTCATTCAATATTTGTTGAAGTACGGATATTTAAAAGGATTTCAAGAGTTTGAAATGGCAACGTATAATGTCATTCTGGATTACATGCTATGCTAGTTTTGCTTTCTCTCCCTTCCTCTCTTTTGAATATTTCATAATTTCTTTTCTTCGACAATGTTAGCAATAACGCTAACTTTAAGGGGATGAGGCAACTTGTGACATATTGTTATCTACAAAAAATCATTGAATAATCATAACTCCATACAGTAGGTATCGTGAGAAATATGCTAACTTGAAATGACTCACTGACTACGATTAGATTTAAAGTTTAATTCTAAAGCCCCGAATATATTATATTTAATCCACACATTTATAATAGACCTTACTACCGTATTTCTCGGGTTACAAGTCACGGTTTCTTTGCAGCGAGCGGCTTGTCGCGTTGGGCACACCAGCTAATACTGACAACCAACCCCAGCTAATACTGACATGGGTGGCCGCTAGGGAAAAACTGGCTACCGCTGATACCCCAAAATCGTCGCATCAGTGAGCGTCTGTGCAGTCTCTGCATTAGAACTATGCAATGGACGGGGTTCTTGTAGTTGAAGGGTCCTAAACCACGAACGACCAACCAAACCAAGCCGTTCTTTACATAAATTCCAGGTGCGACTTATATGTTAAGTTTATGCTACATACAACATCGGCAGCTGATGGAATTAGGAACGAGTATATCAGGAGTAGCTTGGGGTGGAGGACTGTGAGGAAAAAATGAGGGAGAGTAGATTGAGGTGGTATGGATCTGTAATGCGAAGAGGGGAGGAGCTCTTTAGGTCCATTACAGGAGGGAGGGAGGGAGCACCCGGGGCAAGATGGAGACCAAAGCAGACATGGAAGCAGGTTGTTCGCAAGGATATGGTAGTGTGTGGGGTAGACGGGAACCTGGTGGAGGATAGAAGGGAGTGGGGAGCTACAACCCCGGCTCTTCCACAGGCGGGATAAGGGTATTATGATGACATACAACATCGGTCCTGCGCACACGTCAAAAGCACAAGCAATCACGGATGGTGCCCATGCAACAAAGCAACCCCTAACCCTTTTCCTGTGGATGTCAGGGTCGGGTACACATCTTGTTCCTCTAAATCAGCGGTCTTTTACCACGAGTCAAAATGAAAATTCGTGAGTAGTGGCGAGATATACTTTTCTAAAGGTGGGATGGGGTTCCCCCAAAACATCTTATAGTTCTAAGGGTTCCGTGAGTCGACAAAGTTTGAAGACCACTGCTATAAATGAACACAAGGGTGATATATTGGACAGAATTTTTCCGCAACCGGTTGCCGACCAAAGCTGCAACCCCTATTCTTATTTATTGTCGGTCTACTGTTCTTTGGGGCACTCCACCGACGTCAGGGGGCGAGCTCATATACCTGGAAATATGACCTCACCAATTCGTTGCAATAAGGAGGGTTGTTTTAGGTGCAAAATGCCAACGCACACCACACGGGACATGGGTTTTACAGTTTTCCTTCTCATTCAAAGGAAGGCGCACTCCAGGCTAGTCTCTCATCCGAAGGAAGCCAAACCACCTTGATCTAGTATCCGATAGCCTAAATATGCCTACCCCAAGTCTAGTGCCTCTTAATGCACGTGGATTGGGGCGACTTATACTGTGAGTTGAATTTGCAAAAAAATTTCACTTTTTCACCGGTGTGACTTATAACCGGGAAAATACGGTAATCTCCAATTCTCCATGAATATTTATTTTAACATGTAAGAAAAATCTTGAAAGTGGTTGTCCATAAACTTGTAATATAAAAACAAATGTTATATTTAATACATAAAAATTATTTGCACACCTGTTAGAAAATCAAATGACTTGCATAAGGTGAGACTGATATTATTTCAGCACGCCATTTTCCGGTGTTGGCTGCATTATTAATAGAGGGAATGAGGATGTCTGGTAAATAAATTTAGGTCGGGTAGTCCCAGAAAGATAATAACAGCACTCACAAGATCGAAGAAAGATTTAATCCTAACTACCTTAAAATTCCATATGTACTGGTCCAAACCCGCGGCTGCATGCGCCCCCCCCCCCCCACAATCGATACCAAGTAGTATAATGCGTCCTTCCTCTAACAGGCATTACGAGAGGGAGACAGTAGCCCCCACGGGTGCAGGTGCAAGGGGGTACGATACACACTGCATGGCTTTCATGACAACGCTATAGACACTGTATGTTACCAATGTGGCCCTCGGGGTATCCCGCAGTTGGACATGTTTGGTTTAAATCAACTTCTGTAAACAACTAACATCACTGCTACACCTCCAATAATTATTAAAGTGCTCCAAAGTGCAGGGTTAAATCTCAGAAGACCAAGAATTGAACCGTACATCAGTGAAGTAAACAGGAAGAAAAATGTTTAATATTTGCGTTAGGGGTACAGAAGAGTTCTGCTTTAATAATAATTCTGATAAGAAATAAACTACAAATATTTTTGACAAAATTTGCGTGTGTTGAATATTTTCTTTGTCAACTTAAGGATTGGGGAGAAACTGCGTGCTCGACTATTGAATCAGTGGTTCCAGGTACGATACTGGCTCGAGATGGGCTAGCTACTTTCGGACGAGAGAGTAAATCTTCCCCTGGTTGGGAAGTAAATTCGCGGGCCCTGTGTGTTTTTTGTCCTGTTGGTGTTTTAGGGCCCTTCAACTATAAAGGTCATTCGAGCCCCGTCCACTGCGTAGTTCGAATGCAGAGACTGTACAGACACTACGCTGATGCAACGATTTTTGGATATTAGCAGTACCCAGTTCCCCCAGCCCCGTATGGTTCTAGTTCTAGTTGAATACACTGCAAGCAGCCGTGATAAGCCAAATTGGCAGTGGAGAGAATATCTCTCATTTAAAAACCCCAAGGAACCTGAAGCATAGCATATATTCTGCCATACATCGCCTGCCCCCTATAATGGCGCCTTCTTCCAGAAAGTTCTTCACCTTATCCTCATCAAGAGCATTCCATTTCCGAATGACCCTTGGAAAAAAGGACCAGTAATATGAGTCTGTTCGGGCCCTGATCTCCTTCAGTTTGAACAGATGATCATTTCTCCCCTTAGATTCTGCAAGGGATCACCTGCTATCTAGATCACCCTCATAACCTATATTCTACAGTCTGCTAAACAGCTTAATGCTATCAGATGCCCGCCTCTGACAGTGAGTCCCACCCTAATTCTCTGATCACGCCTGATACACTCAATCTGCGAGAGAACCGACTTAGCACAACTCTTGCTACCCTCCTTTGGACCATTTCAATTTCCCAAGATAGGTCTTGCCTACTTCCTTTGTGCTGTCCCCCAGCACCCTTCTAACCAACCGGGGAGCACGCCCAGCCTTCACAATCAATTTGTCAGATGGTGTACGAAGCCATTTGTACATAAGAGAACCCTCTCTATTCTGCAACGAGTAGTTGCAGCAATATTTCTAGGTATAGGCGCTCTAACCGTGGGGCGAAGCTCAGTGGAGTGCCGTCCAAATAAACAGTAGTCCGACCATAAATAAGCATAGGTCGGCAGTGGGCGGCATAAAAATGCCATTCCAACAGATCGCCCACGTGCCTATCCAAAGGGATAAAGATGGGTATCCGACCCAGCTATAGGCGGGAAGGATGTTAGTCGTTGCTTTTTGCTTTGCTAGTTTTTTTTCTGTGCTGCATCTCAGACAAAATAAATCAGGTAGCAGTGCAATTTCCTAAATCAATCGGAAATTCATTCGTCTTTCAAAAACGAGCATGAGTCAGATCCTCTGTGGCTTCTCTCGGACGAGATTGAAGCCCCAAGTGCACCATGGCTCCGGGTGGTGTGGGTATGATGTCACCAGCACGTAAATCAACCCTTAATGCTTGGGATGAAATGCGTATATCGGCAAAATTCCCAAGTGTAGAAGCTAGCTAGCCTTCTGAATTGCTACATTTTCTTTGAAAGGATTTAGGCCGACATTACGTAACCAAATAAGGGAAACTAAAATCCTGAGACGATAGTCAACTCTATTTCCTTAATGATGAAATCTTATTCATTTTAAGAATAAATTCGATTTGAAAGTAAAATACATAGTGCGTTTATTAGCTATGACCTAGACAAGACATTCAAGTACTGTACCACAATTTCAATTCGTAAACTGTCTCGTTGAAAAACTTATAAAAACCCGCATGCTGCTCATAAATGAGAGATTACTACAATAAAGCAGCTCCTAACCCTTTTCCCGCCAATGGCAGGGTCGGGTACCCATTTTGCCCCTCAAAATGGACACAAGGATGATCTATTGGACAGTACTTTTCGGCAGCCGGTTGCCGACCAAAGCTGCAACCCCTATCCTTATTTATCGTCGGTCTACTATTCTCATTGGGAAATTCCACCAACGCCAGGGGCGAGATCCTACACCTGGAAATTTGCCTCATCTACCGGTTGAATAGTAGAGACGGTTCTTTTACGTGCAAATGTCATCGTACACCACACGGAACGTCGGGTTTACTTCTCATTGGATGGAAGACACACTCTGGGCCTCTCTCTCGCCCGAAAGATGCCAACCCACCTTAATCCAGTATCGAACCTAAAATCACTGACGCAGCTACCGAGCGTTCTACCCACTGCGCCACCGAGGTGGGTTTGAACGATTACGGGTGCTGCTTATTGCGTTGGACACACTAGTTCTCGCCTGATCACTGAAGTTAAGCAATACAACCCCTTGTTTGTTTGTTGGTGTTTTAGGGCCCTTCAACTACAAGGTCATTAGAGCTCCGTCAACAGCATAGCTCTTATGCAGAGAGTGCACAGACACTACACTAATGCGACGATTTTTGGGTTAGCAGTACCCAGTATTCCCAAACAGCCACCCATGTCAGTACTAGCGTGGGTTGCGCTGCTTAACTTCAGTGAACAAACGAGAACTGGTGTATCCAACGCAATTCGCCGCTCCAATACAGCCCCAGTTAGGACTGACATGGGTGGCCGTTTGGGAAAATTGGGTAATTCTAATACCCAAAAATCGTCGCATTAGTGTAGTGTCTGCACAGCTCTAATGACCTTGCGGTTAAGGCGCCCTAAAACACTACCGAACCAACCAACCATTGAACGATTACTACAATGGAACCAATTTTTTTCTTACTACTGGGCTGCAACCTTTTCGCGGTAGCAAAACCCGAAAACATTATTTAAAGGAAAAAAAATTGCCTGAGATAATGAAGTCACAATTGTTAGACTTATAACTGACAATACTCAAGATAATACAGGGGAGGAGTTTAATACTATAAAACATTAGATAAGGTACATATCAGCTATATAAATTATAAACTGCATAAACGAACTGTAAAAGCTACAATCTTGTTTATGAGGGCGGCATTGTGACTATACTGAGGTATCTGCACATCCTAATAAGACCCACAACAGTTATATGCAAACAAGTCATAGATTTCCTTAATAATTCACGGCTGAAATCTCTTTATATAAAAAAGACAAGACATATTTTTAGCATAAATAAAGAACCTTACAGTTATCACTTTATTTATTATGGAGATAGGGCCAGTTTTGGCAGCATCTTGGCAACAAGACAAGAATTGGTGCTGTCAGTGCGCCATTTGACATTTGTCAACAATTTTTTAAACAAAAGCGAGGAAAGTAAATTCGAAGAATTATTAAATATATAAGCTCAATAAAATGTGCCGAATATTAAAAAAAATATGATTAGATATTTAATTAAAAAACATGAATGATTATATATACCGTGATTATAATGCGCGCTTTATTATTTGAAAGATGTAGAATTATTTTTTTTCATATTGCAGTATGAGCTAATTTCACATTTATGAAAATGGCGACAAAATATTATTTCAAACGAATAAACTATTTTGAGAGTAAAGGGAAAAAATAATCGGATGATTAACGGCAAAAAGAAAGTGACAGGTAATACAACACGGCATGCCAAATGAAGTGAAAAACTGATAGCAGCCTACACTTTCCATCAAAGTGAATTTAGTTGAAAGGAGAAAAAAACGTATCAATTTAGCTCAAAATCATAAAAAAACTAAAGATTTCTTGACGGTGGCAACGAAACGTCACACAAAATTCAGCCCAGCGCATTAGTTACTCTTGTCACGAGCTTGTCACACCAACTATATGGAGTACGTACACGTAATATTAACTCCAAAACTGTTCTCATTTGTTTTTCCCATTTTCTTTAAAAAAAAGTAAGTTTTCATCTCCCTTTTTAAAACTTATTTATAATTACTGCAGAGAGGATCTTATGGTTCAAACATTCCGACATGTTCTGCAAATTAGGTAGTGCAACAGCAACATCTTATACCGTATTTATTCCAATAAACGCCGCGCCGTATATTTATTTAGTGGCGTTTTTGGAGCGGCGCTTATTAGAGAGCGGCGTTTATATAATTTGTGAGCTTTTTGTCAACGATATTGGTAGTCATCATCATCATCATACCCTTATCCCGCTTGTGGCAGGATCGGGTCTGCTGGTCCACTGAACGTCCTCTGACTGGGGTCACCCAGCCAGGCGTCTGGAAACCAGCAGGAATATTGGCTAAGGCTGTCTGATGCGATCCATGGAATCAATGGGGGATGGATGAAGTGGAGACAGGCAAGCAGAGTCATGTGTGATAGGAGGGTCTCCATCAAGTTAAAAGGGAAGTTCTACAGGGCAGTGGTTAGGACAACTATGCTATATATGAATCAGAGGGTAGGGCAGTGAAGAAGAGCCATGTCAATAGAATGCAAGTAGCCAAGATGCCAATGCTGCGGTAATGCGGTACATGAGTGACGTGTCGAGAGCTGATAGAATTAGGATGAGTATATTCGAGGTAGCCTTGGGGGGGTGGTCATCGCCGAAAAAATGAGGGTGAATAGGTTGAGGTGGTATGGACACAATGAGAAGAGGAGAGGAGCTCGTGAGGTTCATTTCAGGAATGCAGGTGGTCGGAAGCACCCGGGGTAGGGGGAGACCAAAGCAGACGTGGGAGCTGGTTGTCTGTAAAGGTATTGACAGTGTGTGTTTAAATGAGGACTTGGTGGAAGATAGACGGGAGTGGAGGGTTAAAATTCGCAGACCCGAACCTGCCACAGGCGGGATAAGGGTATGATGGTGATGTATGTGAGGGTATGCCGGCCTACCCCCACTGTTTCTTGCAAAAATATTTTACCACTAGCGAAAAAACGATGCAGCGATTATTGGAGGGCGGCGTTTATTACTTTTTTGGCCCTGATTGTGCGGCGCTTAATAGAGGGCGGCTGTTATTGGAATAAATACGGTAAAAGACTTTGCTTCATTGGTGTTTAAGAGCCCTTCAACAACAGTGGTCATTAGAGGCCTGTCCACTGCGTAGTTCTAATGAACTCTGCACAGACACTACGCATTTGCTACGTTTTTGGGGTATAAGCAGTACCCAGTGTTCCCAAGCGGCCATCCATGCTAGTACTGGCTGGGGTTGCGTTACTTAACTTCAGTGTGGTCAACGCAATACAGCCCGTGCCTTACAAAATAAGAAACCACAATCTGCCAAACTGATCCATCTGAGACCCGAACTCGTACTCATGTCCTTCCAGATTAATTTGTTGGCATTTTAGGGCCCTTCAACTACAACGGTAAGGGGAGCCCCTTCCACTGCGTAGGTCCAATGCAGAGTCTGCACAGACACTATACAGTTACGACGATTTTTGGATATTTGCAGTACCTTGAGTTCCCAAGCGGTCACCCATGTTAGTACTATCTGGGGTTACGTTTCTTAGCTTCAATGGTTAGACGAGAACTGGTTTTTGTTTGCTTGTTTTGTTGGGGGTTTAGGGCCCTGCAACTACAAGGTCATTAGAGCCCCGTCCGCTGCATAGTTCTAACGCAGAGTCTGCACAGACACTATAATGTTCCGACGACTTTTGGGTAATAGCAGTACCTAGAGTTGCCAAGGGGCCACCCATGTTAGTATTAGCTGGGGTTGCGTTTCTTAACTTCAGAGGTCAGACGAGACCTGGTGTGTCCAACGCGATACAGCCACTCCCATGTCCTTCCAGTTGAGTACCATATGCATTCAATAACTTTCATTGACTGTCAATCACTTTAATAAAGTAATAGATAAACTTGAAATAAATGAAACTCTGTGCTCATCAACCATTAATGTTTTAAGAAAAAAAAGAGATATTACATACGGAATACATTATAAAAATCTCCTCCAAACATTATAGCGATATGAAGGTAGTGTTTTTAGCCAGTCAACCAACCATCAGATAAAATTGTGGTACAACTAGAAAGATCCATTAGGTTGGGTAAATATTTGATCATATCTCTTCCACATTTCTAAAGAATAGTCTATTTGGATGAAAAGTGGTCATTGTTTGAAAAATGTTTTGCAAGAAGACGAACAAAAGTCTAATATCGATTTCAGGATCTGTGATGATTCCAACCAGTCTTTGTCTCCAAGTCTGTCAAGTAGATATGCAGTGTAGAAGGTCATATAAATCCTATAGAGTATGCATTTCATAAAGCCATTAGTTATAAATACATTCACAATAGTCGGACGAGAATCATTATAATTTAAATCGTTGACTTCTCATGACAAATTTTAATCCCTTCGTTCGTTGGTGTTTTAGGGTCCTTCAACTACAAGGTCAATAGAGCCCCATCCACTGCGTAGTTCTAATGCAGAGACTGCACAGACACTACACTAATGCGACGATTTTTGGGTATTAGCAGTACCCAGTTTTCCCAAGCGGCCACCCATGTCAGTACTAACTGGGTTTGCGTTGCTTAACTTCAGTGATCACACGAGAACTGGTGTGTCCAACGCAATAAGAAGCTATTTAAGTCCAAAGTTGTGGACTGTAATTCCTAGTTTGCAATATAGAAAATGGCAGGCGTATACTATGCAGTACTACTTATTACTAGCAGTTATGAACCTCATCTGACATGTAATAAACAGTCGCACTGCGATCTTGTCATCAGGATATGCATTTGTTTAAACATCTTAAACATTGAATGACTGTATATAAACTTCTGTACAAATAAATTCATTCTTGACTGTGGTCCTCTGGAGATTTTAACGCATCGGTTTCTATAAACGCAGACAAAACATCCACGATGAAAACCCAGAGAGCAATCGATGAAGATTGCATTAAAAGTTCATTTTCTGGACAATACCATTGATATTTTTGTTAGTGCCGCTCTCGAGACCCTCAACGTAGTATGTAAGCAGTTTACTGAAGACAACCTTATATTTTAACTATGGAATGCCACCAAAATGCCAAGCGTTTATATTACTATTGCAAACTTAAAAAATACGTACAACTGCCAACACCTAATGACAGTCAATTTGGAAATGTCAAACTGAAAAACAAGAGTGAATGAAACTCTAAGACAGGGAAGAAACATCATCATCATCATAATCATCATTGTCTTCTTAAGGCCCACACACACCAAACTGACGTGTGTGTGCAAAAAAAGTTTTTTGCTCACACCGAAAATTTTAACTGACGGTGTGAAGAAATTTTATCACATCGGTGTTTCAGTTCGGACTGACGTCAGTCCGAAGTGAGCGTGTGTGGGGTGGCTCACATCAGTTGTTCACTTTTTTTGTTCTGCGCATGCCCAAACATGGATAAACGTCATCATTAAAAAATTGCACCATGGTAACGGTAGAATTACTGGTTGTTGATGCGGAGAATCAAATGACGTCACATGACGTTTAACGAAAAGGAACATAAGTACGTGACACACCAAACTGATCATGTGTGGCGGCCTTTAACCTTATCCCACCCACAGCGGGTCGGGTCTGCGAGTTATTCCTGCACTCCTTTCTAGTTAGAGCTAGATCCCCTTTCACCCCAACAGTTCCTATAACACTTGTAATTATTTGTTCCCAGGTAGCTTTAGGCCTACCTCGACTCCGTTTGTGACCCACCACCTGCATTTTCCTTATCGATCCAACCAATTCCTCCTCATGTCATGTCCAAACCATCTCAGCCTATCTTCCGTCTACCATCCCCCTACCTCTAGGCTACCCCTGACATACTTGTTTCTAACCCCATCTCATCTACATTCATTTTGTTTTTTGTGGTTTTTTTTTCGAACTGCCCTATACTCTAACCAAGTTTCAATGGGATCCTCCTGCCATACAAGGTCCCACTTGAATATCTCCACTTTGTCCACCCTACAATGAGTCTATGTGTAACATCTACATCTATTTCCCCATTGCTTTGAAAGAATGATCCCAGATATTTGAATTGCTCCACGTTTTTTCCCGAGCACAAAGAACATCTCCAACTGGATCCTTTCATCCCTAGGTGAATACTAGGTATTCAGTTTTTTCTTTGTTGACCTTCAGAACCCCACCTCTAGAACTGTTTGGAGGTTATTTAGCCCCATTTCAACCCCCTCCTGAAGTCACTTGGGTTCCCAATATCATCTTCAAATAGCATGCATTGGGGAACCTATTCTTCTACACCAGCTAGTAACTCATCCATCACCAAAATGAACAAGTACGGGCTGAATGCCGATCCCTGATGCACCCAATCTTCACCTGAAAAAAAAAAACGGTATTTCCCCATGACGTATTAATCCTTGCTATGGACCCTTAGTACATGTCCTGAATTATCCTAACAGCCTTCCTTTATCTCTTTTTTTTTTTGCTTAATAAGTCCCGTGGAACACTGCCATATGATTTCTCTAGGTTATCAAAATTGATGTAGAGGTCTTTCTTAACTGCTCTATATTTTTCAACTAACTGTCTCAGGTTAAATATTGGTTCCATAGTTCCTAGCGTGAACCAAAACTGATTTCCTCTGACACTAGTGTCTGCTAGTAGCCTGTAATCTAAACGGCCTCCCAGATTTTCATCATATGGCTAATAAACTTAATGCCTCTATAGTTGTCACACTCTGGAATATCTCCTGTGCCTTTGAAGAGCGGCCATACCAAGCGCTTTTACCTCTCTGTAGTCCTTTCGTCCCCTCTAGCTATCTTATTGAAGAGTTTGGCTAACCACTGGTTTCTTTTGGGCCCCAAACTTTTCCACACTTCCACCGGGATCCTATCTGGTCCCACTGATTTTCGATTGCCCATTTTCTGTAAGGAGACCCTATCTATTTCCTCTTCCTGCAAGCTTAAAATCGACAGGAAAGAAACAAGAGTCAATATTCTATTACAGGACGTAATTTTCAAATGAATTCCGACCACCTCTAGCAAGGTCCACGTCTATTTCCTTGGGACAAAGATCATTTCCTTACGAATCCATGCTTAAACTGTAGCATTATTAAAATCATCATCATCATACGCTTATCCCGCCTGTGGTAGGGTCGGGTCTGCGGATTCTAGCCCTCGATTCCCGCCTGACTCCCACTAGGTCCCCGTCCACCTCACACGCTACCATGTCCTTGCGGGCAACTTGCTCCCACGTCTGCTTTCGACCCCTCTGCCCCTAGTGCTTCCAACCACCTGCATTCCCGTACTGGACCTAAGGAGCTCCTCCTCCCCCTCTTCTCATTACGCGTCCGTACCACCTCAATCTACTCCCCTTCATATTTTCCACGATGTCCCCACCGCCAGGCTACCTCTAATATACTCATTCCTAATTCTATCAGCTCTCGCGTAGCATTATTAAAATATAACCATTATTCAGAAAGTTACATGAAAAATTTAAAGTACTGTATTCTCATAGTGTATGAATAAAAAAAGTGCGTCTCCTTCCAAAATTATTTCTTTCCAGCATAAGTTTTACAAGTTGCTAACAGCACATCAACAATATTACAAAAGAAATCTTAAATACGTGATAAAATAATATCCTATTCTTCTCTAAATGACACAGTAATACGTCAAATGCAGATCATTTTGATAAAAACAACATAAAAAGTAGATGGAAAGCAACATTATGTAGATTGCTTTAAATGCCTATGCTCTGAACATAGTATCGATTAAAGGCAGAACAACAACTTTGTTGAATAATAATAACTTAAAATGAAAAAGGCAAATAATACGCCTCGTTGATGTAAAGATTTCAGGAAACTTTTGCTTCTTTTAGTCCATTTATTAAATAATTACTATTAAACTGCATACACAGAATCATTTCAATTCAGTCATGTACTAGTAATAAAAAACCTCTAGAATAAAATAATGAAAAATTTCCTTCAAACGTATTGCCATCATGTAGAAAAGTCCAACCCAATGCAGCGCAATGGGTAGCACGCTCAGTAACTGCGTCAGTAGTTCTAGGTTTGATACTGGACCGAGGTAGGTTGCCTTCTTTAGGGCGAGATAGAGCCCCCCCCACAGTTGAATTCCATTCGATTGGAGCAGCACCAATGATGTTATAGATATTGGTGAATTTAAAATATTCGATTTATAGCATGAGGTGACGGTAGATAGATAAACACACACTTGAAAAATAAATTTAAGAGGCAAGTTGCCTGAAAGATCCCGCCTCGATGGCGTAGTGGGTACAACCACTGACGCAGTTCGATACTGGGTCGAGGTGGGTTGGCTTCTTTCGGGCGCGTGAGGGAGAGAGTGTGAGAGAGATGTCCCGAGTGCACCTTCCTTCGGAAGAGAAGTAAAACCCGTGTGGTGTACGATGGCATTTGCACGTCAAAGAACCCTCTCTACTATGCAACGGGTAGATGAGGCACAATTTCCAGGTATAGGAGCTCGCCCCTCTCCCTCCTGGGGTCTGGTGGAGTTGGAGTGCCTCAACGAACAGTAGACGGACGATAAATAAGCATAGGAGTTGCAGCTTTGGTCTGCAACCGGCTGCAAAAGAAAAACACCGTCCAAGAGATCATCCACGTGTCCATTCAGAGTTACAAGATGGAACCCAGCCCTGCCATAGATGGAAAAATGGGAACAGTTGCTTTGTAAACTGCCTGAAAGTGGGCAAGAAATGACAAATGAAATCAACATGCTATACGTTAATAAGATCCAATATCACATTATGCCCAAATACGAATGTAGATATACGGACCACTGATAATAAAGTAATTCACAATGAATCTTTATTTTATGCTAGAGTTTGTCCCACAGGGAAATAATCTTTGAATGTGACCAATCGTTACAAAATAGAGGAACCTAATGGGTAATTTGCGGTCGGCAGTCGTCTGATTTAATCTCAAGCATTAATTCATTAATGCTTCCTCCTCCTCTTTCTCTTAACGGCGATTGGGTTCATCAATTCGACAGTTGAACCCTTTCTCTCCCCTTCTCCCACTTTCTCTCTCTCTCTCTCTTCCTATCTCCCTCACTGTACTTTTACCGTTTAATCTAAATGCATAAATGTCCCCGAATCAGGCAGAAGGTGAGATGATTTTTCTCTCATACATGAAAAATTGAATATTCAAATAGATGCCACCACCAATCTGTTATCGCAAAAGTAAGTCTGCCTCTTCATCAAAATCATCTAATGAAATCTACTGCATCACTTCTCCAACTTGCAAAGCAAAATGTGTAAAGACATAATTTGCCAAAATCTGCTGAATTAATTTCACAGTCATTAAATAGATACGCTGCTTAAAATTTTTCCAAAACTTGAATATCTTCTACTTTGATTCCTTCAAGGACTTATCAACAGACACATTAAAATGAAATATTTAATAAGTGGGACAAAGCTAAGAAAATATCCTTTCAAGTTGTTTTAATTACCTAGCACATTGGGTTCATGCGCAATGACATGGAATCGATTGAGTACAGTACATTATTCATCAAAGTATTTTCTATATGATTTATTATTCATGCTCTTTATCGATTGATTTGCAAAAAATATCAAGAAATATAAAAGCGCATGCTCAAACGCTTTTAATTGCAGGTTATTATTATTATTTTTCTTGAAATACAGTTTATCCATTGCTTCAAAACAAAATCATCTTCCACGGGTGACATTCAATATTCCTTTTGTCGTCCACAGTGGCGTCGCCTTGGGTTGGTGTCACCCCATTTCTCATGGTGCGAGTGGTGTCACCCGGGGCGGCCCGCACCCTCCGCATCCCCCTAGTGACGCCACTGGTCCATGGCAGAGTAGGGTACCAATTCTCGTCTGATCACTGCAGTTAAGCAACGCAACTCCAGCTAGAACTAACATGAGTGGCCACTTCGGAAAATTGGGTGCCGCTAATACCCAAAAATCGTTGCATTAGTGTAGTGTCTGTGCGGTCTCTCCATTAGACCTACGCAGTGCACGGGGCTCTAATAACCTTGTAGTTGAAGGGCCCTAAAATACCAACAAAACAAATAACGGTAACCAATTTGTCCCCTTCATACCGGAGTCTATGGGCGAAACATAGAACGATATGCCGATCTACTATCATTACTCCTGCTTATTTAATTTCGGCTTATCAGTAGTGACGCGACGTTAAGGAATGAGCCACTACACCTAGCAAATTCAACCGTCAGTTCATGGTCATAGGTCCGTTCCAGCTCAAGCAGGGTAACATCTCTCTGATGAGAGAACTCTATACGTGTTAACAGGCAACCTTTCCAGCACTGGGCCCGCAGTTGGCTGTTTAAAATTAGCGCTCAATTGTTCAACGGTCCAACATTTCCCGGGTCACATGGGTTAGGGTTTCCATCTTGCAGGGGCGGCTGTGTTGCGTTGGACACACTAATTCTCGTGTGATCACTGAAGTTAAACAACGCAACCACAGTTAGTACTGGCATGGGTGTCGGCTTGGGAACACTGAGTACTGCTAATACCAGGGCATTTTCGTTCCGATTTCGGTTACGGTTAATCTGCAGAAGTTGCCCAGAAAAAAAGTCGTAACAGCATAGTGTCTGTGCAGACTCTGCATTAGACCCCAAAACACCAAGGAAACGAATTCATCTCGCACTAAGGAAGTCATCCTCCACCTCGATCAGAGTCGAACTCACAACCACTGATATTACGATCAATACAATTAATGATTTTACATTGGTGGTGAAAATTAAGTGTCGTTCATAATGAATGAATTCACACGCGACACTTGCAAGATAATGCGATATCCAGGCAAATAACCATTAGGATTACGGTAAACACCCTCAACTCACGAGTATCTACGAAGAGTGGTTTTCAATAAGGAACTGGTTTCAAAGGTCACTTATTCATTTTTACGAGATATGCATTACTAAATATGACAGCTCACATTACTAGCTTCTAAACACCAGTCAGATCCGAAATAATTGAAGTAGACTTAATAATTTGCATTGGCGAATAAACAAGAATGTTTTACACATTATTAGGCGAGATACTTATATTTCTGCACAATAACAACTTCACTTACACCAGTAACATCATTTTGTAATGTCAACGAGCTTAAAGCTGCTATAAAGAGTCCACTTCCCTCTATTACAAGAGGTTAATATGCACGAATTGTTATTCACAAAAGGAAAAATAGGACAGGAGAAATAACAAGGACGAAACCTCAGAAGCAGATACGGGTACTAATCAACTCTTGAATAACAACGGACAAGAAAGGGAGAAAGAGGGCGAGAGAGACTGAGACAAACAGGGAGAGACAGAGACAAACAGGGGGTGACAGAGAGACTGGGATAAACCGGGAGAGACAGAGAGAGGGAACGGCAAATTGCGTTGGACACACCAGTTCTCGTCTTGCGAATGTTGCGGTACACGTGTGGCGTGTCGAGAGCAGAATGCGTACATTAGAGGTAGCCTGGGGGTGGCGGACATCGCCGAAAAGATGAGGGAGAATAGGATGAGGTGGTATGGACACGTTATGAGAAGAGGAACTCGTTAGGTGCATCCCAGGAATGCAGGTAGTCGGCAGCATTCGGGGTAGGGGGAGACCGAAACAGACGTGGGCACAGGTTGTTCGAAGGGACATGGCAGTGTGCGGGGTGGACGGGGACCTCGTGGGAAATAGACGGGAGTGGAGGGCTAGAACCCGCAGACCCGACCCTGCCGCAGGCGGGACAAGGGTGTGATGATGATGATGACACCAGTTCTCGTCTAAGTTAAGCAACGCAACGTGGGTGGCCGCTTGGGAAAACTGGGCACCGCTAATACCCGAAAATCGTCGCATTAGTGTAACGTATGGGCAGTGTCTGCATTACAATTACGCAGTGAACGGGGCTCTAATGACCTTGTAGTTGATGGGCCCTAAAACACTAACAAACAGGAAAGAGACATAGAAAGGGAGGGAGAGAGTCCGAGTGAAGGAAGGGATGATGAATATCAGGACGTGAATTTTGAACGGAGGGACTTTTTTGTGATTGGCTACGGGCCTCTTACGATCACGAGGACGCACCGTAGCTCATATTGTAAATAAATAAATAAAAAAAGTCATTTCACAATAGATTTGTCAACAAAAATTAAAATTAAATAGGCATTACTTTCCAAAGAATTAAAAGACGAATAAAGTCAATATTGATGTGAATTCATTCCTTCATTCGCCTCCAATAATGAACCATCATTTAAATAAACTGCTGCACTATTCCTCTTTTATGTTTAGAGATTTCCTTTCAGTCTACAGTACATATTTGCCCTTTTGTTGCTTTATATTAGTGATCAAATCAGATGAGCGATTTTAAGAAAGAATAAAAAAAAAAGAAATGCTGAAGACAAAAGATGAAATTTCTCCACTTGTCAACTGCTCTCATTCTTCGAATATTACCCCCGTCCTTCTTTCAAAAGCTCACGTATCCTACATCTGAGATCTCCATTTAGATCTCTTTCTTTCCCTCCTTCTTTCTTGCATAACATGAAATATACAAAGCAGATTGGTACCAATATCGATAAAGTTTCCGCCCATAATCCAGTTGAGATGTGGTTTGGTACCAATAGAGAGGAATTACATTTCCGCATTTTATGACGTCGATTGACGTCCCAATGAGAACCTGTCGTCAACAATAATAGTATCGCACAACTTTTAACCTTCAATAAATACTGTACTCACTAATGAACATGTTTACATAAAAACATTAAGAATAATAGAGGGTTGAGATGAGAACAGCGTCCCAAACAAGCATATTACTACCTAACCTATATCACTTGACAAATGATATTTGAATGCCACACAGTTAGTCGATAATTTCTACTATCATTTTCAATTTCATTTGCAGTTGACTCAAGTGACTAAAGAGTAAATGACAACATCAGTTCCTATGGTTAATATAAAATACGAATTCATTATTATTACACATCCATTTGTTTGCAATAAAACATTGTTCACTTCTCAAGGAATAAAGTTGATATCTTAATTAAATGACCTTCAATTCTCAATATGGATGCTGTCAAGCTGACCTAGGAGGAGAACCACTTTGTTTTGTTGGAGGTTGCAGGCCCTTCAAGACACTACGCTAATGCAACTATTTTGGGGTAACGTTTTCTCAAGTGGTCACCCGTGATAGTACTACGATGATCAGACGAGAATGGTCTGTCCAACGCTATAAGCCGCTCCCGAGGAGTACCACGACTGGTAACCTACTGTACAGTATAACTCTTTACGTTCAATATACAGTAAAACCTGCTTAAACCGGACCTTGTATAAACCGGAAACCTGGACTAACGGAAAATAAATTTCGGATCGGAAACATTTGTTTTATTAAAACATAACCCTGTGAAAACAGAAAAAAATACGGGAACGATCAGGTTCCGTTTTAGAGAGGTTTTACTGTACTACACCTTATCCCAAGTATTCGGGCAACTTCTTCTGCAGAATAAGATGAAAAATAATAACCCACTTTTTATAGCAACTGTGTGGAGTTAGTCACACAGGGTCCGTTCTAGGCACCGGCGGCAAATGTAAAGGCGGCATTTTCTCAAAGTATAGGTATCTAAGTCACTGGTCCTCGTAACGCTCCCCCAGATGCTGAAGCAAAACAAACAGCAATGTCAAATTCCCGCCTATGGCAGGGTCGGGTACCATCTTGTCCCTCTGAATGGACATAAAGATGATCTATTGGACAATGTTTTTCCGCAGCCGGTTGCCGACCAAATCTGTAATCTCTATTCTTATTGTCCGTCGGTCTTCTGTTCGTTGGGGTATTCCACCAACGCGCGACATCAGGTAGCGAGCTTCTACGCCTGGAAATTTTGCCTCATCTATCCGTTGCATAGAAGAGAGGGTTCTTTTACGTGCAAATGCAATCGTACACAACACGGGACCTCGGTTTTACTTCTCATCCGAAGGAAGGCGCACTCGGGACATCTCTTTCACCCGAGAGAAACCAACCCACCTCGGTCCACTATTGAACCCAAAATGCAGTTACCGAGCACGCTACCCACTGCGCCACCGAGTAGTGATCCCCAGCTACGGAAGAACCATAGTACGTAATTCGATATGCTCCTGTAAGCCCCGTTAGAGTGGGACTACGCTTGCTAAAAGAAAAGGTCAACAAATCATGACGGACGGGCCGGTGATGCAGAACAACGAAGTTTCAGAAAATTGTCACTTTTCCTACTAGTTTTTAGTTTGTTTTAAATATCGATCACTGCTGCGCGGTTGGCAATTTATCTTTTTACCGGAGCGGTAACTTCCCTTTTTTTTGTCCAGGGCGGCATAAGTGCTAAAGCGCACCCTGACTGTCGCAACACTCCAGGAAATATGAGAAAACTCACTCACCATGAAAATTAAAGAAAATGAAAGTGAAATCAATGTCAGGTGATGTCAAGTGCAAAGAGTTTATAATCTTGGTGCCTTGTCGCTGCTAAATGTTGACAGGCGCTAGAAACAGACATTGACGCTAATTATTTAATGAGTGGTCAACATACTGAGGCGCAACTATGGAAGCACATGGACGTACAAAATCCTCAACTTTTTTAAGGAATCACTTTTCGTCATTTCCTCTCACTACAATACACCGTGTAATAACACACCTCAGCTCTCTACAAAAAAAAAGTTAATTGGATCATATTCTATAAAAATTTCATTTCTGAAGGGAATATCGTTTTTGGAAACTGTTCCTCAATTAATTACATTTCTGAGTTGAAAAAGCATGGTTAGGACTCAGCAAAAAACAACCAAACATTAATTTGTAATATAAGTGGCATGAAAAAATTTTTAGATCACGTTTCAAGCGGGTCAGGTAGTAAAAGTTTCAAAACGCACGACAGAGTTCATTTTCCAAAACTTGAATAAAATAAAAACCAAAACAGCACATACAACCAACTTATTGACAGCATTATTTCATTTGTTAGCATTCCAATCAATCACCAAAAAGCAAAGCAACTCCTAAGCCTTTCCCCCGCCTATGGTAGGGTCGGGAACCCATGTTTATTTATCATGTCTAGTTCGTTGGAGAAGTCCTACAGCTGGAAATTTTGACTCATTTACCGTTGCGGGTTCTTTGACGTGCAAATGCCATCGTACACCACACGGGACCTTGGTTTTAATTCTAATCCAAAGGAAGGCACACTCGGGGCGTCTCTCTCCCCCAACAAAGCCAAACCATCTCGGCCCAGGATCAAACCTAGAGCCACTGACACAGTTACCGAGCCTGCCACTGAGGCAGGATATTTCTATCACTAACCCTATATTAATTCAGTATTATTTTGTTTTGCTGGTGTTTTAGAGCCCTTCAACTACAAGGTCATTAGAGCCCCATCCACTGCATAGTTCTAGTGCAGAGACTGCACAGACACTACATTGATGTGACGATTTTTGGGTATTTGGGGTTCCCGGTTTTTGCAAGCAGCAGCACCTGCTAGGCTGCAGCCATGGTGCAGCGGAGAGGAGGGAGGAGATGAAAGAGGAGTGTTATACAATGATGAAAGCAGAGAAATGCATGGCCATCGTGGAGCGGTGAGAAAACCATTTTCTTTTGCTTGCGCCACCTAGTGAAAAGAAGTGCAACTACAAAAGGGGTATTGAACAATGGTCACTACACTGTAAAAACAAACTTTTTTTTTCCACCTCTCCACTTTTGTTCACCTCTTTCCTATCATCATTCCTCCCCTCTTCACTATGGCCACTTCCATTGAAATGTGACCTTTTATTTTGATAATGGACCTCACTGCCATCCTGACCTCTCTCTCCTATTTGCTCCACCATGGGCACACACCAGGCTGCCACACACTACCCAACTTGTTGGGTCAACCTCCCAACCAACCCAAAAAATTGTGTAGTCTGTAGGCATGTTGTGCGACCATTTCGACAGTCGGGCAAGTTGGTTGGATGAAACCATCCAACCGCTGGCTCCTCCTCCCAATCACCCAACACACTGTATAGTCTGTGTCATGGTTGGCCCAACTGGCCAATGAAAGAACCGTCAATCTTTTGTTTTACTCCCTCTCAGTGAATGTGTATCAAGTAATGAAGGTATTTTAACATGGCGTCGGAATACAATGAGGAAAGTCACGAAATATAGTATGTTATTAGAGATGTGAAAAATCAAGAATTTAATGTTTTATTAGAAATATACAAAAAAATACTATCACATGCTAATACTGAAATGCTGATTCTTTGCCATTTAGAGAGCATCGGTGGCATGATACTTGTTCGACAATCACACTTATGACAAATTAGGTTATTCTGTCGGACAGTGTGCAGTCTACCTCCAAATGGGTTGTACTGATTGTCATTGCGACAAGGTGGAAAGTGTGTGGGGCCCTTTAAGGCCACTTCACAATAGCAATGGAAATGTAACCGCCGTGAATGTCAATGTGAAGTCGAGCTCCACAATAGCCCCCAATAATGAATGCAATGGATGGAAAGTAGTGAAAGCACTATAGACTTGCACTGGAGTCGCCAGGAGAAGGACGGCAATGCACAAAACAGTTAAGCTTTAAAAAAAACATCGACAAACACAACATGCAACTCTAAATCACAAACTGCAGCTATCAGCAATGTCTTCTGGAGAAGGGAGGGGTATCATCCTCTTCTCTGTCCCCATTGGTCAAACGGCATACATTTAATGGGAAAGATGAAAGTTGTTGAACTTTCCAATCCATTTGCAGTTCCCCTTAACGTTTATTGTGGAGCTTCCCATTGGCATTTGGCATTCCAACTTTCTGTTCTCATTTACATTACATTCCCATTGCTATTGTGAAATGGCCTTTAGTCCTGCTGGAGCTGCATTGCTTAACTTCAGTGATTATGTGAGAACTGGTGTGTCCAAAGCAATACGCTGCTCCCTGCAATATTAATATTATAATATAAACAATGAAAAAAAACGTCATAAAGGCTTATATTATCTGAAGTATTAGGAGACGTTTGGAAGATTACCATTCTCAAAACATGGCTGAAAATTCAGTGGATCTTTGCCCTAAAATAATAGCTCTTGTATTTGTTAATATTTAATTTAAATTTCGTTAATAATAAATTGTCTAATACGCTTTTATTTTTCAGTAAACAATTGTTGAATAAAAAAACGACGCTTGTATCTCATTTGAGGAAACGTGTATCTAAGCACTAGAAAGCAACTTTCAAAATTTTATCCATTTGGCTATAAGGTACAAAAATAAGCGGTAATTTAAAAGATCTGTTCATCTACTCGTATATCATTTCTTACCGTTTGCGTACAATATACTTAATAGCATAATTAAAAATGCAAAAGACTCTGCATCTGTGGATTTCTGGAGCTTATCACAAAAAATCAAAATGAAAAATTAAACTACGCTAAAGAAAAAATATATGGAAATATAATCACGCGTAATGATGTAAGGCCAGAAATAAAAAAAAATGGCTAGACACAGGGCGACATAGCAGAAAAATGAAAGAAGCATACTGCGAGAGGTGGATGTCAGTAGAAGCTGGTTAGGTCCCTCACAGGGGAGCGACTGTATTGAGTAGGAAACACCAGTTCTCGTCTGATCACCGATTTTTTTTGCTTCGGTTTTGTTATAGGCCCCGTTAACTACAAAGGTCATTAGAGTTCCGTCCACTGGGGGGTTCTCATACAGAGACTTCACAGACACTATGGTGATACGACGATTTTTGGGTATTAGCAGTATTCAGTTTTCCCAAGCAGCCACCCATGTTAGTACTAGCTGGGGTTGCGTTGCTGAACCTCAGTGATCAAACGAGAACTGGTGTGTCCAACGCAATAAGCTGCTCCCTCTGATCACTGAAGTTAAGCAACACAATCCCAGATAGTAGTAGCACGGATGACCGCTTGGGACCCTGGGTACTGCTAATTTCCAAACAAACCGCCGAAACAGCATAGTCTGTGCAGACTCTACATTATAACTGCGCAGTGGACGGGGCCCAGATGACCATTGTAGGTGAAGGGCCCTAAAGCATCAAGCAAATAAATCAATCCCTCACAGTGATTCACGTAAAAGGTTCCAAACGGGGTAGAGGTAGGCCAAGGCAAATATAGCCGTCCCACGATGGATCGGGTCTTTGGTTTGGAATCAAAGACAATGAAGGGCCAGAACATGTAGACGGAACACTGTTAATGACCACGGTTAATCATATATCTGTTCGATTCTGGACGAGGTGGGTTGGCTTCTTTTGGGCGAGAGAGGAGCCCCGAGTGCGCTTTCCTTCGGATGAGACGTAAAACTGAGGTCCCGTGTGGTGTACGATGGCATTTGCACATAAAACGACCTACACTACTAGGCAGTGGGTAGTTGAGGCAAAATTCCCAAGTATAGAAGCTCGCCCCTGTCGTCGATGCAGGCTGAAGGCTGCGGAAAAACACCGTCCAATATATAACCCTTGTGTCCATTGAGAGGGACAAGATGGGTATCCGCCCTGCAGGAAAACCGTTAGATGTTTTTCATTCCCCTAAAACAGTGGTCGGCAAACTCATCCGTCAAAAGAGCCAAATATCAACAACACAATGATTGATATTTCTTTTGAAAGCATAACACCATTAATTAACTTAAAAATGATCTTATGTATTGATAAATATTAAATTTTTGGAAATGGCTGGTTAGAAAAATACAGGTAACCTTGCGCTTCAAGAAGATATTTTTGTCTCCCAGGTGTGATTCGTCGACGTGACAAGTACTGACCAGTTTACACAATGAGACTGCTGATTGAATGACTCACTCGAGCATAAGAACCCTTCGTCCACTGCCGCAACGCAACTGCAACTCGACTGAACAATAATCCAATTTTACTGTGCCTCCTCAGCGCCACATACCGCCTGTGCCACGTCTTCCATCACCCGAACGACACTACTGTGAATGCCTGCGCACCAACAGTCATTTGTGGAAGCGCCGCATTCAAGGGGCCAAAGAGCCGACCACTGCCCTAAAAGTTTCTGCCCGCTTTCATTAGGGCAGTACTATATTTGAAAAACTTTCTTTTAATTTTAATGTTATAGCTCCATTCCGTCTCTACCACTTTTGTTCACAGTTTTTGAAAGTTGATTCTTTTTAGCCCTGTAATGATGGAGTACCATACAGACAAAAGTCAGCTTTTTGACACCTATTTCTTTATGCTTTCAAGCAAGATTTCAAAGTTGCCAAGGCTGTTCGAGACATTTGTGCTGTGCCCAGACAACGGACTATTAATGAAAGAACTGGACAGGAATGGCTTTCATTCTTCAAGTAGGAGAAATTTGTTCTCCCATGACGAGCATCTGCTCCAATTCAATACGGAATTGGCTAAGCAGTTGGGATGCTTTCATGATACCATTGCCGGTCAACCATTCACTAGATGGGTGAGGCCCAAAGACTCGATGCATTGATGCCACATGCTCTGAATGAGACAAACTCCATCACTCCACTATCACTGACAACATCTTACTTGACAGCATATATACTAGGCAATGCATCCACGTGTCCATTCAGAGGGACAAGATGGGTACCCGACCCTGCCATAGGCGGGAAAAGTGTTAGGAGTTGCTTTTATAAGCCACCTTAACTGACAGACATGTGAGCTTTCTCTGCAATAAACATTCGGTATACTTATATTTCCTATTACCTTTCAACGCAGCATCGTCTTACATGAAAACCGGTGATCTCCTTATCGATATGAGTATATGTTACCAAATTCAAGGGGTGGATTCTTTCTTTGGTGTTAAAGGGCACTTCAACTACAAGGTCAATAGAGCCCCGTTCACAGTGTAGTTCTAGTGCAGAGGCTGCACAGACACTACAGGAGTGCGACGATTATTGGGTATTAGCAGTACCCAGGTTTCCTAAGCGGCCACCCATACTAGTACTAGCTGGGCTTGCGTTGCTTAGCTTCAGTGATCAGATGAGAACAATAAAGATAAGTATTGGTTTGAAATTATTTAATTTGTTATTTGTGTATTTTATAATTTTGATTTACGTGTTTTAATTATAACCTAAAATATTTTTCCAGAAGTCTTTCACCAACAAGCCACTGTAGAAGAGGAGTGGACTTCAGCTTTGAAGACGACGAAAGCTAAGTTGAAACTTGTTTTCTTGTTTTAAGTATAGTTGCTAGTGTTTTAGTTGTCCAAAGCAATAAAGGCCCCCACACACCAAACTGACGTGTGTGTGTGCTAAAAAGGGCGTGCGGCGGCCTTAAGGCCCCCACACACGATCAGACGGGTGACGTTTATCCATGTATGGGCATGCGCAGAACCTCTAATGTAAAAAACTGATGTGAGCAACCAAAATGACACACCGATGTGATAAAATTTCTTTACACCGTCTGTTAAAATTTTTGGTGTGAGCACGAACTTTTTTTTGCACACGTCAGTTTGGTGTGTGGGGGGCCTTTAAAGCAGGGGTGACGAACCTATGGCACGTGGCATGTAAATATACAGGGTAGCTAATATAAAAACAAACCAATCGATTGGTGAAATCTCCATTTCGTGTAGTAACAAACCGGAAGTAAGGGTACCCTTCCATCTGGCACGTCAGTACATCAGGGCATATAACTTTGTAAATTTTTGGCACGGCAGTAGAAATAGGTTCGACACCCCTGCTCTATAGCAAAAATGACCTTCACAACATAATCCTAACCTAAATCTACCTATTTAGGGCGTAGCCGCGTCGGAGTTCAATCATTGTCGAATATCTCTTACATAAAGCCTACTTGCGATAGGTAACAGGTGTAAGCTACTGTTATGTCGCTATTGGATGTTGATGTAATATAAAAATCTTTTCTCATTTACGGCTGTACCGTCACAGTGACAAGTAAGCAACCCCCATTTATCGCCTAAGGCAGGGTGGGGTGCCCATCTTGTCCCTCTGAATATATTGGGCGGTATATATTCGACGGTGTTTTTCCGTAGCCGGCTTCTGACTAAAGCTGTAACCCCTATACTTATATATCGTCGGTATACCGCCCGTTTTGGTGCCCCACCGACGCCAAGGGGCGAGCTCCTACACCTGGAAATTTTGCCTCATTTACCCATTGTATATATATAGTAGGCTGAAGCCTAGGGCCTCAACATTTAGTGGGCTTCAAAACTTAAGAAAAGGGCCTCTCAATACCTAAATCCAGCACTGTAGAGAGGGTCCGAAAGAGGTCCAAAAAAGGCAGGAGTGGTTGTATTGCGTAGGACACACCAGTGATCGTATGATTACTGAAGTTAAGCAACGCAATCCCAGCTAGTACTAGCAGGGGTGACCGCTTGGGAACACTGGGTATTGCTAATGCCCGACATCGTCATAACACCATAGTATCTGTGCAGACTCTGCAAAAGAACTAGGCAGCGCATGGGGCTCCAACCCACCTCGATCCAGTATCGAACCCGCAACCATTGGCGCAATAAATCCAGCACGCTACCACTGTCACACCTATCGCAGCCCATTTAATGTAATCCAACTTGTTACTATGCAGTGTTATATGGCCATATAAGCTAGCAGGACGCCGTGCACATGGTCTTCTCATCATTCTTTTTGTCACTAGTTGCTATTATGATCCAAGTCCTTGTTTGTTTGTGTTTTAGGGCCCATCGACTGCAAAGGTCATTAGGGCCCATCCAAGTCCTTGGGAAGGTCCTAACCCAGTGGTGGCGAACCTTGTTTTGAAGACGGGTCAGATGCAAGCATTATTTAATTTTATAATTAAAAATAAATGCAGTGAAGTCTGGATGTAACGAACCAGGAAAATGCACTAAAAACGGTTCGTTATATCCGAAGTTCGTTATAACAGGTGAAAGATTTCATTGGGAAACTTTCGTTGTTGAAATACAGTACGTTATAACCAAGAGTTCGTTATTAACGGGTTCGCTATAGCCGAACTCTACTGTACTTATTAATAATGAATAAAGTTTATTAAAGTAGAAAATAGAGATCATCATCTAAATACCCTCATCCCGCCTATGGCAGGGTCGGGTCTGCGTACAGAGAACGTGCTCTCACGTCTGTTGTTTATGAGACGATAAACTAGATATGATTCAAACTCGGGTCACTTAAAATTACACAATGGGTCACTTTGCGACCCACGGGACAAAGGTTCGCCACGACTGTCCTCATCAGTTCCTCCTTCCGCCTTCTTATAACATGCAATAAGAAAGTCGTGTATTTCAATGAAATGCCAGGCAAAGTGCATGCTTGATTAATATGTTGGTGTTTTAGGGACCTTCTACTCCAATGGTCATTAAAGCCTATCCAATGCATAGTTCTAATGCAAAGTCTGCACAGACACTACGCTGATGCGACGATTTTTAGGTAACGGTATTCTAATTCTTATTCACTGCAAGCAGCCTCTATGAACAATTTGGCAGTGGAGAGACTCTCATTGCTACATGTGATACTATAACACTCCTAAAACCCTAAGCCACTGTTGTTTGTCCTCCTACAATACTTGCAATGGTGGCCTTCCCCTTCAGTAAGCCCTCCACTTTATCCTCCCCAAGGACATTTCATGCCGAATGGTCCTTGGCAAAAAAGATCAGTAGTATGAGTCAGTCTGTGCCCTTATTTCCTTTAATTTATATGAATGATCCTTTATCCCCTTATATGCGGCCAATTTGATTTGGACGCACCAATTCTCGTTTGTTTGAGTTTAAGGTCCCGTCAACTACAATGTCATTAGAGACCCGTCCACCGCATAGTTCTAATGCAAATACTGCACAGACACTACACTAATGTGACGATTATTGGGTATTAGCAGTACCCAGCTTTCCCGAGCAACCACCCATGTCAGTACTAACTGGGCTTGCGTTGCTTAACTTCAGTGATCAGATGAGAACTGGTGTGTCCAACGCAACTCGCCGCTCCCCCCAGTTCTCGTGCGATTACTGAAGTTAAGCAACGCAAACCCACATTAGTACCAACATGGGTGGTTGGTAGAGAACGTTGAGTGGTGCAAGTTTCCCCTGCCGTACATCCCCTACACCTGCCTCCTTCTTCCCTGCAACAAGCAGCCTCCTAAGTTTTCAGCCTGTTATGGCTGCTTGACTTATTCCCCAACCCATTAGTGTAACAGAGAACAGACTCCAAATATATCACAGCCAGGGACACACTTCCAACCAGAGGTTCACTGCACCCGATCAGCAGCAGTCTAATGAAAATACCAATGCTGTGAGATACACGCCTTTGGTTTAGTGTGTCCCACCCTAATTCCCTAATCATGTCAGTTTGTTGGTGTTTAAGGTCCCGTCAACTGAAAGGTCATTAGAGGCCCGTCCACTGCATAGTTCTAATGCATACACTACACAGACACTACACTAATGTGACGATTATTGGGTACTAGCAGTACCCAGCTTTCCCGAGCGACCACCCATGTCGGTACTAACTGGGCTTGCGTTGCTTAACTTCAGTGATCAGACGAGAACTGGTGTGTCCAACGCAACTCGCCACTCCCTAATAATAATCATGTCAGACACACTCGCTGCGAGAAAACCCATGGAGGACAATTCTTGCTGCCCTCCGTTGGATCCTTTCAATTTCCCAAGATATGTTCTGCCTAAAGGGAAACCGATTTGGACTACAATACTCTAAAATTGGTCGCACCATTGAAAAATAAGCTGTTTCCTTTACCTCCTTTGGGCTGTCCCCAAGAATTCTACTAATCAGATGGAGGAATTGACTAGCAATACGATCCTTCCAGTTACCTTGGGAGCGGCTTATTGCGTTGGACACACCAGTTCTCGTCTGATCACTGAAGTTAAGCAGCGCAACCCCAGCTAGTACTGACATGGGTGGCCGCTTGGGAAAACTGGGTACTGCTAATACCCAAAAATCGTCGCATTAGTGTAGTGTCTGTGCAGTCACTGTATAAGAACTACGCTGTGGACGGGGCTCTAATGACCTTGTAGTTGAAGGGCCCTAAAACACCAATAAACAAAATCCAGTTACCTTGACTATTTAAAATAATTCCAAGGTGTTTATGGGTCACCACCTTCTCCACCAACACACCACCTATGTAGTAATCAAAATCAACTAGATTGCTAGATCGAAATAGCCTAAGACATGTACACTTTTGGAGGTTTAAAGGCAATTCCCATCTAATGCACCAGTCATAAATTTTATCTTGGTCCTGTTGTAATTGTGCACAGGATGATAACCCCTCATCCAATACCCGAGCAATACTTGTGTCATCTACAAATAGTTCAGTGAAGGAGTTAATATGAAACCCTATGTCATTCATATAGAGAATGTACAACAAAGGACGCAATACACTTCCATGAGGGACCACAGGTATTAGTGGTACCCATTTTTTTTTTCAAGGGGCCACCGATGTTAGTACTAAGTGGGGTTGCATTGCTTATCTTCAGTGATTAGACGAGAACTGGTGTGTCTAACACAATACAGCCGCTACCCAGGCAAAGTGCATAAACATGAACAGTACCAAAGCATCCTATGAAACTTTTCATTGAGGTGTCACACAAAGTAGTGCTCGCTCACTAAGTGAATGAATAGATTGATAACGCCATTTTTGCATACAGTAGTGTTTGTGTTCAATAATGAAATACTTGGGCCATATTTAACACTTACAATAGGTGAACCGTTATGACCACATAGGATGACGTCACAAGTTAGTTTATCTAGTTTACCTGGTATGGTGGGTTCATGATGATGATTTCTGTTTCATCAATTCAAAATAGTTTGCCGTTTGTTACTGTATAGAGGAGGACATTTTGAGTTTCTAGAAGCGGAAGATAATATTACTCATCGACAGTTCGGCGCCCGCCCTTACAGCGCTTCAGCCCATACAACCGGAAGTTGTTAGAACATACCGCGCAACAAAAGAATGAAAGTTTGAACAATTACACGCATTCCGTTAGTATCTTTCGAAAATGAATACGATAAGAAGGTAAAACTGATTTATTCCTATTATATATTAGCTAATTATTTAGATATGAATTTTATGCGTCACCCTTTACTTGGAAATAAAATAAAAGATGTGGAAAATAAGTGAAGTAAAATAGGGTTGTAGTGACATGAGAAGAATACGTACTGTACAATTTCGGTCTTACCTTTATTCATTCCTCTGGCATCTAGTCCGGCCTTTACATCCTTTTCATATTGAATAACCCTCTCATCTACGACGTAGCGGTAATTTTTATCGGTCTCTTCATCGTTTTCTGAGCTGCTGAATTCTCGTTCTCTCCATTCCTGACTTCTTTGGCGGCGCACCCGTGCCATTTGACGCCCACTACGTCTCCCTAAGGAATCCATGAATTCGAGCGAGGTTTTCAACTCTCCCAATTTATCTGAAATGGTGAAAGAGAAATCGGTAAGTAACTACACTACATAAGATGATATATGGTCACCAAAATGGTTTATACAGTATGTGTTGCTAAGGTTCGACTATTAGAAATTCTATATCAGAGAAATTTGGGTACCGAAATTTGTTCCCAAATTCACAATGCCACTAAACACTGAACATTCATATACTGTAGTTCAATTTTTCCGAGAATATACAGTATCCAACAATTTTGATTCATTCCTTAACATTGTACTCATGCTGTTTACATCATGCTGATTTTTAATATATGAATTCAGGACGTTGCTATAATGTCCTCTCTTTCCTCTCCAGTCAATATTCCACGTTACGATCTCAATTGGTATCCATGGTTCATAATGTCTGTTGATTCCTTTGGGTTCATTGCAATTGGGAATCATATGCCAGTTCAAATATCTCGAGGTACAGAATTCTAATGAAACCCATCAATACATACACGTCTACATAGTGAAGACTATAAAGCCTGTATATTATAATAAGGCATATATACACGTTCCAGTGTTGATGAGATCGGACCCGTCAAACGGGTGTCCAGTGAGCGATGCCATTTATCATTGCGAAAGTTAAAAAAAGAGGCAGTACACCATCGACAGCGCAATTGAAAACCATACAATGCCATATAAAGAAAAATTCAATAGACGCCGGAAGCTACACTCAGGTCCCTAAAAAAGCTTACGTCTCCGGTTTATCTATTGCTGAACAAAATAATTCTGCAGTATATCAAATAAAACGTAACAAGGAAATTGAAGCTTTTAGTGACTGTTGAAATGGTGACTATGCATCGCCGAGGATGCAGTGTGTAGGAAAGACAAGAATTAGACGACCACGACTTTTAAATACCCTATTCATGTCACGTCCGTTCAGAAATGAAAGCCCTTAAAAGATGTAAATTCAAGATACCCCCAATAAATGACGAAGTTTTGACCCCCTTTAGCGTCCTCATACACAATATACTGTAGCTACTTAAAATATTAATAATAAAATGCCAACCTTCTTGTGTTACAAGAGCTGCAGCATACTCATCAGAAAGCTGAACTTCAACATGTCATATTGGAAATGTCATTTTGTTAGTTGTAGGAAATGCTTATTTTTCCCCTTTCTATACACAACATATACCTATCTATATGATGCACTACATTTCTCATCAGGTTCTTACGGCAGCTTTTATTTGTATTCCAACTTTCAACATCTTTCAAGAACATATTTTGAATAATTGATTTCTACTCATTATGTAAAAAAAATGAGCACATAGTTTAATGCATAAAATATGCTTTTGTAAGAATGTATCTTCAATTCACGTCATATAATGTATAAAATAACCTGCGCTGATGATGATAATAATGATGATGGGGTGGTTTGCAATTTTAGCCTCGGTAGCCTCGTGCCTTATAAATATACAGTATAGTTATGTATGATTTGCTGAATGCAAATGAAAATTTTATACGAATATGAAATTATATTTTCCATTGATGCACTTGAGGGAATCTCAACCTATTCGAGTGAAATTTTTCTCTTGCCTATAGGAAATCAGATCAAATTGAAAAGGCTTCATAAAGAGTTAGGCAACTTGATTTCAGATATGCGGAATGTAGAAAGGAGGATCTTATCGCACGGTGAGTTAGTTGAGGGGAGGGGGGAAATTGACGGAAGGGGAACAGAGTCATGGTATATCAGTATGAATGAAGAGAACGTCTAGTAAGATTGAGTTGGAAGGCCTTGACATATCACATGGATGCCATTACTGTAGGTGTATTAAAATTATTCGGTGAAGCTTTTATTCATTCATTCGTTATTTTGCACCATCTTTACAACCTCTGGACAAGCAAGTAACATCTAATTCCCAAAACCTTGAAATCAACAATGCGCATACTAAATAATACATATAACTGAGACATGTATTTGGGCTTAGAATGGCCTGCAGTGTCTATATTTGTACCTAAACGCTAAATGTTTATCAGATCACACCCAATTTCCGTTTAGCTGTTTGTGGAAAAATATCATGTGGCGTTCATGAATTTTAAGAGTTTTGTTTGGTGGTACTACTCACCTGTTTCACTATAGTTCAATACATGTATTAAAAGTGAGACTGAGTAGGATATCACTTACAGAAGTAGATCAGACATTTGAGGCATATTCTTTCCTATCCAGTAACTATTCATAAAAATCCAATATTTAAAGAAAGGGTATTTATAATGTCCATATGTGCAGCATCATTTTCTTGTAATATGAAACGAACGACGAGGAGACAGCGACAAAATCGATGCATTCTTCTCGGCATGTACACAATTCAGTTATCTAAAACCCGAGGTTGTTTCATTAATAAGATTTTATTAAGTGTAATATCATTAATGTCTTTAAGTTAACCCTAGTGTCGCGATATTAATTAGTGTTTTTAATATTCCTGAACGGTACGACGTTCATAGAAGATCCCAACTAACCCGTTAAGTAACTTGGTTGCGCATTAATTTATCGAGAACTACAGCTAAATTTGGATTTCTTTAGGAGAAATGATAGATGGGTAAATATACTCAACTATTGAATATTCATAAATGAATATAAAGGGAAGGAGCTCGTTAGGTCCATTACAGAAATGCATGTGGTTGGGAACACCCGGGGCAGAGGGAGACCAAAGCAGACGTAGGAACAGGTTGTTCGTAAGGATATGGTAGTGTGTGAGGAGAACGAGGAGGTGGTGGAGGATAGACGAGAGTGGAAGACTAGAACCCGCAGACCCGACCCTGCCACAAGCGAGACAAGGGTATGATGATCATGATAAGTTTCTACCAGGTGCTAACCGTGGTAAACAGATGTAAATAAATGTTGAGATGTATGTACTGTACATATTCAAAAATCTACTGGTCGCTTTAAAAGCATTGCTCAACCTGTTACATTTCGAGGTCTCTCGTTCATAAAATGATTTTAGTAAATGAACTTTTTGTAACTGTATTTCATCTGTCATGAAATGGCTATCAAAAAGATATTGCTTTTATCCTATTTAAGACAATGCTGTTGCTTCTTGATGATAGCCACTGTTAAACCTTGTGTGTGCGTAAAAAAAAAGATACATCACTGTTATGTGTTCAAGTACTTTCACTACATTTATCTACAGCTTTCTATAATTTATTTGAAGTTTTCTGCCTTAGAGGATTTGGTGGATTATAACAAAATCAATTACTGATATACTTCATGGAGGATTACCCACTCGCGCAACGTCTGTGTAGTTAAAGTAATCAATTTATATTATTAACCTCTAAATAAATTAACCACGAAGAAAATGTTCTTCTTAGATGCTTATACGTATGTATACCTTATAAATTCCAGCTGTAATTAATAAATATGAAGCAATACATTTGTATTTTAAACTGGCAGCAGTGAACTAGTGGTAGGTAAAGAAAAATACCTTGCTCCTTCAATAGTAGATAACAAACGTAGTTGTTGATTCAAGGTGTGTCAGATGAACCCTTACCTAATATCGAACGAGTTTTAGCAACAGTATGAGGCTAGAAATGATGCTCGCTAGCTCGTGAAATATAACACATATGACGGAAAAGCAACATTTACAGTTATTAAGATTAGATTTGAAGTTAATAGGACATAATTGTTGGGTATGACTGGGAGTCTCATTTCGCATTTATTCAATAGTGAAATGGTACCTTTCATTCCACACTTTGCGAATTTCATAGGTAATTTAACATACCCCCTGACCCTCCCACTGTTATCACTAGTTAATATGCAAAAGGCATTTCAATCGTATCTACTCATGTATATGTTTGAAGATGTCTTAATATTGTGTCACGATTTTTGAAATTAGACCCTCAAATGATTTTCATTACAATTGCAGAGATATGTACAGTAGATAGCAATCGTTCTCATTTCCCCGTTTCGCATTCAAATGAATAATTGCTTTGAAAAGAGCGAAACATCAAATCAAAACTAAACATTACTAAATGAAAGCATCTTTTTTTTTGATAGCAAAAGAATGTATCATGCTCATACTGCATATTATTTCAGTACGTGTAGAAGTTGGACTATCCTCATTGGTAAATGGTTTTGTTGAAGCATATTTTGAACGCTAACGAACCTAATATTTATGTATCAGAAATATTTTTTGGGTCGTGAGCTGTTTGCAATGAATGTTATCATATTTTATTCGTGTTTAGGGTATAAAATGCTTCTTGTTATCGATTGTATTTCAAGGCTTTTTAAGATGTTTGACTAGAATAAGAAACGGTTGGCCTTAAGGGGGGAAAACCCCCATGGAATCCAAATTAACACAAAATTAATGAAAAATAACGTCCATCCAAATGATATACGAACTTGTGAATCAAAAAGTAAATTCTTATCTCTGAGCATTATTCGGTGATATCGGCGCACTAAAATGATGCCTTTAAAAAAATATTCTTGAGTTAGATATCACTGAAGACCAAAATATTCGTGGACACTACTAGGTCAAGGTTGATGTGCGTCTTGACAAGCTCCATAAATCTTGGTCATTCGCACTTAAGTGAAATTGTGATGGAAACAGGGGAAGAGGAACTAGTTCGGTCCATCATGGGGATGCTGATTGTATGTGACAATACGTGGGAGAGCTCACTTCTGTCTCGGGCAAGAGCTGGGTCACTGGAGACGAAGCAGAGGATAGCAAAGATCACAGGTGGAGAGGAGGGCTATGGTTTGTGTGGGGATCAAGTGGAGGATGTCAAGCATGTGATACTGGCATGTCCAACGCTGGACTACTGCAGGAGGGGTTGGGGGACCCCCACACTGGAAGAGGTCCTGGGGTTGTTGGGGTGGAGCGGCTAGAATGGGTGCGAAAGGTAAAGGTGTTGCTAGGGTGCTGATGGAGATCGAGGCATATGGGTCTAGCATGAAAACTCTCACTAGCAAGGTATCCGTCACAAAGGGTTACATATTCTTGTAGGAAGCACCCGAGGCAGCGGACGCCCAAGGAGCAGTGTATTGCGGGGTGGACGACGCATTGGTGGGTAATAGGCGAGAGTAGAGGACTAGAACCCACAGACACGACCCCCCCCCCCCCCGGCGGGATAAGGGTGTGATGATGCATTGGACACACCACATAGCGTCTGGTCACTGAAGATAAAAAACGCAACACCAGCTATTATTAGCATGGGTGACCACTTGGGAACACTAGGTGCTGCTAATACCCAAAAATCGTCGTAACTTAGTGTCTGTGCAGACTCTGCATTAGAGCTATGCAGTGGACGGGGCTCTAGCGACCGTTTGCATTTGAAAGGCCCTAAAACACCAACGAAACAAACATGATGATATCACACTTAAGTGAAATTGAGGAATGGGGCATCTTTTTTCCTCTCGTCCTGAAGTCTGTGTTTAAAACCCAGTCAGGCGACAGAGATCATGAATAAATATAATGATTATCTCAATGACGCTTATTTCATTCGTGCTAATCATAATAAATTTAAACAACAGAGATTCATGGATAAGAAATCACATTGTAAATAACAGCTTGTGGTTGCATAATTGCAGTCTTCCCAACAAAAAAGTTCTGGTACCAGTACATTTACAAATTTCAAAATTATGATTCATGCGGTTGATCTTGGTAGGTAATTTAGATGGACCTTCCAAATGACCATTAACCGATAGTATCTGTATGTTGGGTCTAATTCATTGGAGGTCAAGTAGTTGGTACAATAGGTGGTTATTTGAACACTGAGATAGGCAGCATCCAAAAATAGTGTCATAAGTTAATTATAATATGATAATCAATTTGATAACTGATACTAAATACACATCATTGCCTTCGGATGGTGCTCCGCGATTTAGATAGAAATTAATTACTGTATATCACCTTCAGTAACGCCACGAAATACATGCGCGGTAGTTATAGGGACATCATACTGTATTAAATTCACGTTTTTAAGTTCGTGACATTTATATTTTGATGTGGATTTTTGAAGATGTCACGGTGGCTTTAAAACAGTCCCCGATTAAAGGGTTGCAAAAAAAGTATTAATATTTAGGATTCATAGTCATGAAATGTAGAGCTCATGGATATAACTAGATTCCAAGGACTATTAAAATAGCTTTAGAGATCATGAATGCAACTATTAAATGAAAATTTTTGAAGTACGTACTTTCATGGAATTTGTTTTAAGTATATTTAAAATAGGTAGAACGCGGGGGTCTCTGGACACGGTGTATTAAAATATAGCGTTGTCATGCAATATTAAAACTTATATCAAATGTTGTATATTATTATTCTATTCCCTTTCCCACTGCAAGTCAAATAACATGTTATTCAACCTTTTAGTTGTGCTTATTATCCCATTGTTATGCATTTTGAAGCACTCTATCCAGAGTAATTCCTAGTATTTTAAACTCAAATTTATGCGTAAAATCATGATTAAAAAGCCACAAATAGCTATCTGCAGAATAACAAAAAAAGAAAAAAATAAATAAACGAGATGGATCTACATTGGTTTGGGCGTAGCCAATATTTAATTTACCTTCTCATTTGGATAACAAGCTGTACTGAGATATCCCGCGTATATTAGAAGTGCTATGGCCTATATAAAAATATGCAAAACAGACAAAATTCAGTTATTTGTAGCTTTTGAAGCCGATTGTAGCGTATGTATATCAGATTAAAACCTCCAAAAGTGCTTTTAAATGATTGAAAGTCAGTAATTCTATGCCATCCCTCAGTGGCGCAGATAACTGCATCTGCGGTTCTAAGTTCGATACTGGACCGACGTGGGTTGGCTTCTTTCGGGCGAGAGAGAGAACGATGTCCTGAATGCGCCTTCCTTTGGATAAAAATAAAACCGACGTCTCATGTGGTTTACGATGGCATTTGCTTGTCAAAGAACCCTCTCTACTATGAAACGGGTAGATGAGGTCTCGTGTGGTGTACGAAGTGGTCTACGCAACGAGTAGATGAGGCAAAATTTCCAAGTGTAGCAGCTCGCCCCCAACCCGTCCTGGCATCTGGTGGAGGTGGAGTGCCTCAACGAACGGTTGACCGACGATCAATACGCATAGGGGTGGTAGGTAGTCTGCTGCGGAAAAGCACTGTCCAATATTTTGCCCTTGTGTCCATTCAGAGGGGGCAAGATAGGTACCCGACCCTGCTATAGGTGGGAAAAGGGTTAGGAGTTGCTTTGTTTATATTCAACGGACAGTCGCACCACTGTGATAGGAATACAACCAGAATACAAGTGCTTCTCTGTGTCGGTGATTCATTGGCTAGCGAGCCTGAGGTAGGGAGCAGCGAGTTGCGTAGGACACACCAGTTCTCCTCTGATCACTGAAGTTAAGCAACGCAAGCCCATTTAGTACTGACATAGGTGGTCGCTCGGGAAAGCTGGGTACTGCTAATACCCAATAATCGTCGCATTAGTGTAGTGTCTATGCAGTCTATGTATTAGAACTATGCAATGGACGGGTCTCTGATGACCTTGTAGTTGACGGGACCTTAAACACCAACAAACAAACAAGCGAGCCTGACCACACCGATTTTCATTTATTAGGGATCTATTATGTATTATAACTGAAAATATTAAAAATATATTTATATTAATTCACAGTCATTCATTTCAAAAAGGAAGCAGTTGGCAGCATAGTATAATTATGACAACAGTTTAGACATTGAGGACTCCTAGTATGGGTTTCCGCCTACCTGCTTACCTGGAGTTTGGAAAGCTTCATTTTTAGAAATAATGAATTTAATAGTAGTGCCAATGTCAACCTTTATCGTTTATAAGAGAAGGAAAAAATACTTTTAAATCAATTTGTTAACATCAACACGGTTAAGTTTGACATTATGAAAAACAGCACAGATATTAAAACACGTTAATGTTATTGGCGTTGCTAAGGACCTTTAAACGATTTCATCATGTTACGTTAACCTCATCAGAAGAAGTTAGAAACCCATTTCATTTTTTATTTAGTTCATATATTGGGTCTATTTTTAGAAAAACCATTTATCACATTTTATACACGCTATTTTTTTCTTGTGCTATTCGACACGGAGGATGGTGCACTTTGAAAAAAAAAATGAAGTTATTATCTGATTGCTACCCGATGGTTAATCAATTTCTTCAGGTGTATCCTCCCAGACTGTAATTAGAATCCTGTATGCACTTCTGAATATTTAACCTACAGACAAATCTCTCATCTACGGTATGGGTGATCCATTTTTGTTTTGTTGGTGTTTAGGGCCCTTCAACTAAAAGGTCATTAGAACCCCGTCCTCAGCTTAGTTCTAATGCAGAGACTGCACAGACACTACACTAATGCGACATTTTGGGGTATTTGCGGTACCCAGTTTTCCGAAACGGCCACCCATGTTAGTACTACCTGGAGTTGCGCTGCTTAACTTCAGTGATCAGACGAAAACTGGTGTGTCAAAAGCAATACAGCCGCTACCTTATCCTTTGACCGCATGATTATTTAAAGTCGGTCTATTATTTGTGGGGGCACTCCACAGACGCCAGGGGTTGGCGAGCTTCTTCACATGGAAATTTTGCTTTATTCTACCCGTTGCATAGCAGAGAACGACCTCGGTTTTACTTCTCATCCGAAGGAAGGCGCACTCGGGGCTCCTTTCTCTACCGGAAGAAGCCAACTCGCCTCGATCCAGTCTCGATCCTGGGACTACTGACGCAATAAGCCGAGCACGCTACCTGCTGCTTCACGGAGACCGGTCAGAGATGCAGCATATTGGAAGTTATAATAGTCGACTTTTTAATGGGCTGTTGACGATTGCAGTCCTTGCAAGGGTCAAATCCCAAAAGAAATAGGCTATTTATGTTTAAAAGCAAAACAAAAAGCAATTCCTAACCCTTTTCCTGCCTATGGCAGGGTCGGATGCCCATCTTGTCCCTCTGAATGGACATAGGGCGATATATTGGTCATAGTTTTTTCTGCAGCCGGTTGCCGGCTAAAGCTGCACCCCTACGCTTATTTATCGTCGGTCTAGTGTTCAATGGGGAATGCTATCGACGCCAGAGATGAACGACATATGATTAGATCAATGCAAAAACTGGTTTTTATGAACCAATCTTCTAAAATGAGACTTTTTAATTATTCTAATAGGAGTCCTTCTTTGGCCACAATGTATTGAATACATACTCGTGGGATTACCTCGATTTTGATTGACGTCGTCATATCTAAAATGGGAGCACTTTGAAGAAACAACAATTCAACAGATGCATATTTCATTTTTCATTGTTCCCTAAACATGTTCGTTATGTAAAATATTGATAGCCATGTGTCATTGCGTTTGACGGGAAAGGCACGAAATATGTTGCCATAGCTTTGGTATTTTGAATGTCACTCAAGAGTTCGAGCCCCAGATTAATTAAAATGAGGCTTGACGTGTAGATACCCGCCTTAGTGAAGCAGTGGGTAGCACGCTCGGTAACTGTGTCAGTAGTTCTAGTTTCTATACTGGACTGAAGTGGGTTGGCTTCTTTCATGCGCCTTCCTTCGAATGAGAAGTGAAACCTAGGTCCTGTGTGGTGTACGATGGCATTTGCACGTCGAAGAACCCACCCCATTAGGCAACGGGTCGATGAGGCAAAGTTTCCAGGTGGAATGCCAAAACGAACAGTAGACCGACGATAAATAAGCCTAGGGGTTGAAGCTGTGGTCGGCAGCCGGCTGTGAAAAAACACTGTCCAGTAGTTCGCCCTTGTGTCCATTCAGCGGGGCAAGATGGGTACCTGACCCTGCCATAGGCGGGAAAAGGGTTAGGGGTTGCTTTTGCTTTTCTTGAGGTGTAGATACGAAAACTATGGGAACAAGGTTAAAGAGGTGGACATTATAATATGTTAGACTTAAAATAGTACAATTTATGATGTACGCGGTTTATTATTTCATGGAGGCTTTACATTGTCAGTGATGTATTGTATCTTACCTAGGAAACAAAGCAGAAGAGGAAAAAGCCCTTACCAAAGAGAAGCCAGCTCTGAAATTCAATCACATATTTATTTGTCTTTGTTTGGTGGCTAGCCTTTGTAGGAATGTCGACAACGACGACGACAAACATCATGAAGCGCATGCGTGGTCTAATCTAGGACAGTTTTTTTTCGACTTGGTAATGCCATCCCTCACTGTAAGGATAACTGCAATAGTATTTACGGCTGAGAGCGATTTTAAGTCTAGAAAGGTCTTTGGTGCAATGGGATGAATGCTGGTGGAACCATTAAAAAAACCTAGGGAGATGTTCAGGCAAGCGGGCTTGAGCGCCTTAAGCTCGACTAGTTGCAACAACCATCGATCAATTGATGCGCTTGTCTACATTCAGTTCGCATTTCTGGTCGCTTACATTTGTTCCTCACGGGGACTTTTCTAAGGGGAATACGAAAATCTTCATTCCTGCAGTCATTTTCCATTTTATACGCATTCCTTCAGCTCCAATGTATCCGAGAGAACTTGCATAGAAATCACTCCAGGAAAAGTTAAGAAATTCTAATGGCAGAAAGAGAGAGAGAGAGAGAGAGGTATACTTTTTTGTGTGTTCACATCGATATTCAATTTTGAACCCCATAGGTCTAAATATGGATTAAATAATTCTAATTGAATACACTGCAAGCAACCCTTTTAGGCCAATTTGGCAGTGGAGAGACTCTCATTCCTAAATATAAAACCATGAAACCCTAAAAACTTATGCTATATTATCTATTGCGTCCCCCCCCTACCAAATTTGCAATTGGTAGTCTTTTTTTTTTTCAGAAAACCCTCCACTTTATCCTCTTCAAGAACGTTCCATTGCCGAATGACCCTTGGGAGAAAAAGACCAGTAATACGAGTCTGTCTGTGCCGAAATCGCCTTTAATTTAGATGGATGGTCCTTCCTCCCTTCTATTCTCAGCTGGGGATATGCTTCCAAGTAGAGGACCGTCGCATCTCATCAGCAACAGTCTGGTAAAAACACTCACACCCGCCCCTGGCTTAGTGTGTGCCACCCTAATTCCCTAAATAAGTAGTTAATGGGTGGTCTTTTCTTGAAATATGAACCAGAATTGTCATTTCACACAATTCTGATCTGAATATCCGCAGTCTAATACTGTATATCCTTATGGGTGTATTTTTGACGTGAAAACGCCAAGTTGCACTAATGCGTTGTGTGGTGAATGGCCCTACAACTTATACCTGCGCCTTTGTTCCACATCTGTTTCCTCTTCTGGTTTTAAGACTGTCAACATTCAACAACAAGAAATTTTTGCTAGGTTCAATAGTTGTTATGAAAAGATATAGACTTGGAACCTTTAAATGGGAATTACATCTTATGAGAAAAGAGACAGGAGGAGTTTGTGAATGCATGCGACTAGACGACCATGTTCATTCTTATAACAGCCAATTGCAGAAAAACAAATGAATAAACGGTCTGGTCTATTGAATTGCTCTTCTTATCCTTGAATTCAAATAAAAATAAGCATAAATTTTCCTTAGTGACTACTAGTTAAGGAAAAATCCCGCCTCGGTGGCACAGTGGTTGGCGTACTCGGTAACTGCGGCAGTAGTTCTAGGTTCGATACTGGACAGAGGTGGGTTGACTTCTTTCGGGTGAGAGAGATGCCCCGAGTGCGCCTTCCTTCGGATGAGAAGTAAAACAGAAGTCCCGTGCGGTGTACAATGGCATGGGGCAACGGGTAGATGAGGCAAAATTTCTAGGTGTAGAAGCTCGTTCCTTAATCCCTGGTGGCGGTGAAGTGCCCCAACGAACAGTGGACCGATGATAAATAAGCATAGGTGGTTGCAGCTTTGGTCGTCAGTCGGCTGCGGAAAAGCACTGTCCAATATATCGTCCTTGTGTCCATTCAGAGAGACATGATGAGTACCTGACCCTGCCATAGGCGTTAAAGGGTTAGGAATTGCTTTTACACTAGTTAATAAAAGCCTACGTAAGTTACATTGCATGAGAAGGCAAAGAGATGCTTAGTTGTCGTATCAAAGCCATATTCGGTGGATTTTTAATGTTTGCCTGTCGTCTTTCTTGAAAAAAATTAAGATAAACCTTTCCGTTATTCATCTTCCATGCAATAGGTTAATTGAAGAAGTAACGATAGATCGAATTGCCCATCGAAATTCTTAGCATTTCCCATTAAATCGAGTTGCAAACGTAGAAGCACTAGACTGATTCACACATTAGTCAATTACATCTGTACAATTAAGGTTGGCATTTACACCAATTCAGCGTTGGGAAAAAGAATGCCTTTGTGTCGCAGGTAATAACGTGGTACGTGAATTTAATTATTTTAAATTATTTTGATACGACAGATTGTATATAGCCACCCACGTCTCCACTCCTTCGGGACACATCCCCTGCCCTTCGGATACAAAAGTTTGTCAGATTCCTGGAACATCGTTCCGAAGCTTTGTTTTCCCCTGGGAAATTTTTTCGCACTCTTACTACTGAATTCTTCAAAATGCAGATCAAAACATGGTGTTTTTTCGTTTCGTTGGTGTTTTAGGGCCCTTCAACTACAAAGGTCATTAGAACCCGTCCACTGCGTAGTTCTAATGCAGTCTGAACAAACTCTACGCTGTTACGACGATTTTTGGATATTAGCAGTACCCAGTGTTCCTAAGCGGTCATCCATTCAAGTACTAGCTGGGGTTGTGTTGCTTAACTTCAGTGATCAGACGAGAACTCGTGTCCAACACAATCCAGTCGCTCCCCCAAAATATGGCAAATGAATATCCAGAGTATGTAACAGCCTTTAGACTTCTCAGTCTTTTAGCATGCAGATCTTACCGAGCAATCGCTAGACAGCAACTATACCAGGCATGTATAACGGGGGGGGTGTAACCTATGAGTTGTGATGAGGGCCTTACAGTGTCCATGGCACCCCTCGCAACTGTGCCCTGGGGCTACTGTCCCCCTCTAATTACGCTTCTGAGTGGCAGGTTGCATTTGTATACTACATGGCGTCAATGTGCGGGCCACAACTCTAGGCTTCAAGGAACGCTGGCCACCACTTTGACGACCCTGGTCTATACCTCTCATCATGTGTTTGAGTGAGCCCACTGTCAGACCAAGACCATTAGTGTAAGAGCCAGTCCCAGTAATGATTTAAGAACATGCGAGTTTTTCATATGCTTCCAGTCAAGGAACCCCGTGTTACTTACGGTTGGTCGGCTATCAGAATTTACAGTTCCTGTCAACAATTGGGAAGTTGGTTAGCCGTTGTCCAGAGCACTGGCCTTTCTTTGATTTACTTTGGCATTTTTATCTTAGTCTATTTGTTCATTCTTTAATGGCTGCAGTATTTTCCCCACTATTTGTGGCTATTGTTTGAAGGCGAACAGGTGTTCAGGAAACAAGCCAAAAACCCAAAATGAGCTTCTGTTGCCATTTCTTTCCTTATTCTCATGTCTCACGTAAGGTTGGAAGGCTATAGATTGGGTTTTAGAGCTGATTCCCCAGACGCGCCTGTAGACCAGCTGCTGGAGACATCCTTGATTCCTCACAGGCCAAGAAATAAGTAACGAGCAACGAACGTGCTGGGAATAGGTAAGACGGAGATGTTTTGGTAAGGTTGTCAAGGGAAATGACCCGTGGCTACCGTCGGTTTACTAGGGACCAACCAACTCCTTGAAGGTATTCTAACGATATATAGCAAATCACACGACGACGTGGTGTAATTTTTCACTTGGGGTTCCCTTTCACTTGTATTATTGCCATCTTGTGCAATAAGTGTCGGAGATGATGTAGAAGGGTTAACAGGCAGTCAATAACGAAGTAGGGTGGTGTAATCCTTCAGGAATGAGTGCATGGCAATAATTAAAATTGACTCTTTAATTTTCTGTTCAGATACACGATATGCATACTTAACAACTGTCGTTCGATACCGAGTTTAAAGCTTCTTTCAGGGGAATTAATGGATTCAGGCGTGAAATATATATATAAATAAAGGCCCATTTGATGACCTTAAGCATTCAAATACGTCGTTCACACGAATGATTTCGACGAGATTAAATATCAGCAATGTATTTCCTTTCTGCTGTTTTATTCAAAATCCTGTCTTTCAATATAGATCTTAAAAATAAGTTCATTTATCGCCCAAATACGTCGTGAAAGCAGCGGATGGAATCATCCAGAAAAAGCTAATTAATCGGTCATTTCAATTGCTTAATTTCAATTTTGCTATTTTATAGTAGAGTTCAGTGATATTTGTAGGATGGTTCTGGCGTGGATCACACGTGTCTTATCATAAGAGATCCGGTTTAAAAACCCCTCATAGAAGCCTCTTCATTCATCATACCCTTATCGCTCCTGTGACAGGGTTGGGTCTGCGGGTTCTGGCCCCCCATTGATTCTGTGGGTCACATCGGAGTCTATCTCCCCATTGCTCTGGAATACTGATCCTAAGTAGTTTCTCTTGCACCTTTGTCACCAGCCCGTCCCCAGAGAGTACGTCACCATTATTTCCCTGCCCTTCCCAGGTGAAAGCTAAATGCTGCCTTCTTCATGTTTATCTTCAAAGATTTAATTCATTTGCCAACTTTATTTTTACCACTGATGCCCGTATTTTAGGGAGATTTATGTAAGCTCTAACTACTGCCAGATCAGTTATGCTAACTTCTGGTTTCAATCTGATTGACAGTAGCCTATCGACCAATGGCACATACTCTCTGTAGAGTCACTTGCAAACAGGGGTCCTTTATAGTTTTTCAATGTTTGTTTTGAAAGAATTTTGATCGTACTTTAATGTTCTCATATGTCATTCCTGATAGAATTTTAAACAACCCTAGTATTTTCATAAATTCCTATGGGTGTCAGGCATGTCCAAAGCTTGGCCACTGCAGGAGGGGTTGGGGAACCCCCACTTTGGAGGAGGTCCTGGGAATGATGGGTGTTGGGGTGGAACGACTAGAATGAGTACAAAAGGCAGAGATGTTACTGGGGTGCTGGTTGAGATCGAGACATATGGGTCTAGCATGAAAAATTTCACGAGCAAGGTATCTGCTACAAAGGATTATATATTCATATTCATCTATGGGTATTGTCCCACCTCGGTGACGAAGTCTGTAGCGTGCTCGGTAATTGTCAGTGGTTCTATAGGTTCGATGCTGGGTTGGCTTCATTTGGGCGAGCGAGATGTCCCGAGTGCACTTTCCATTTCGGATGAGAAGTAAAACCGAGACCCGTGTGGTGTACGCTGGCAGTTGCCGTGTCAGAGAAACCTCTCTACTATGCAACGGATAGATGAGGCAAAGTTTCCAGGTGTAGGAGCTCGCCTCCTGGGGTCGGGGGGAGTTCCTTAACGAACAGTAGACCGGCGATAAATAAGCATAGGGGCTCCAGCTTTGGTTGGCAACCAGCTGCGGAAGTGTTTAATATATCACCCTTGCGTCCATTCAGAGGGACAAGATGTGTACTCAACCCTACCATAGGCGGGGAAAAGGTTAAGAGTTGGATGGTTATTAAATAATTTCAAGAACCTATATTACCTTGCATATATGGGTGATTCTTGAATGTACGATAAGAAGATGGTTTCAAGATTATGTCACTTATTTGATAGCACCATTTACAATGTGAATTTAAATTATTTTCAATAATGAAACAAGGTACACAACTGGATGTGAATAGCTGCTCAAAAATGTGATGACCATTCTGTGGTTTTTATTTCGTTGTTTTAATTGTGGAATGCGACAGTCTTCCCTTCTTCAATGGCCCTAGCGGTTGTGATCTTTGCCATTTCATTGACATATACCTTTTGCTCACATGCCCTTACCGTGGCTTTCCTTTTAATGGGCGTGCTTTTCGTGTCTGACGCACGGAATGCAGTTTACGACTTCAACGAGAGAGAGAGAGAGAGAGGGGGGGGAAGGGGGGTCTGTATTTCATTGGAAGCAGATCTCGCATTTATAGGACACTAAACGGCTGCTACGTTTAAAAATTTAGAAATCTGCACTGCTACTCTCGCTAGAAACGTCCGTAATTAAAGGTAATGGATAGGGGGAGAAGGGAAACCATATATTCACATACGAAATACACCTGCAATATTAAATACATTTGTTTATCTTCTCTTTTTCTTTCAAAGATTTTTATAACCTCTTTTATGTAGCTAGTTCTCATTAAGGAAGTTATCCACTATACTTGAATGCACCAAATACATGTTAAGGGGTAAATTCAGTGCCAAGAACTAGGATTATACATTAATTTTTTTTTGTGTGTGTATATCACTAAAGTATAACATTAAAATAATAATTCAGTCTTTCGCATGTTTTCCTAGGATAGATATTTAAATATTGTAAATAACTGAGTAATCCAGCAGAAATATATATACATCTTTAACGCAGGACTTGTGCCGCAGGACTCCCGCCTATGGGAGGATTGGGTACCCATGTTGTGCCTCTGAATGGACACACAGGGGGTTTTATTGGCCAGTGTTTTTCCGCCGCCGGTTGCCGACCAACGCTGCAACCCCGATGCATATTTATCGTCGGTCTACTGTTCGTTGGGGCACTCCATCGAGGTCCTACATCTGGAAATTTTGCCTCATCTACCCGTTGCGTAGTAGAGAGGGTTGTTTTACGTGCACCACACAGGACCTCGGTTTTACCTCGCATCCGAAGGAAGGCGCCCTCGGGACATTCTGTCGCTCTCGCCCGAAAGATGCCAACCACCCTCGGTCCAGTATCGGACCTAGAAACACTGAGGCAGTTTCCATGCACGCTACTCACTGCGCCACCGAGATGGGATTGTAGAGATTCGTAGCAGGCACACAAATAGCCTATCAAGTGTGGAGTGGTAGGTTTACATATCAAATGCTTGAAAGGACTAGTGCATAACTACGTAATTCAATTTTGTCATAAAAGTTTCAAAAATGCTGTCAGATTTTTGATTTTCCAAGCGAAGAAACGGAGTTGTTGTCCTATTCCTTTCCCCCCTCCTCTCCTTCCTTTTTTTTAGCTGAGGTTGTAATGGGAGATGGAAAGAGTGTGTAGTCATTTTATAGGCCATGTTATTGGAAGCGGGGAGGACATTTATTGACCGACATTCAGAGTTTGTATTATGAAAATACTTTGGGTAAATATTATAACAGCTTACAAAGCTGGAATGTTTACTTTGCCTTATTTTTTCACGGCGGTTCCGTACAGGAACAAAATGGATGTTTTAAAAAAACCTCATGAGGTTAAAAAAAAGCTCACTCACTTGTTCGGCTTATTTACTAGCCTTCATTTTTCAGCATTGCAGGATGAAAGTTGTTTTTTTTTATTTTAGAGAAAAGAAGTGCATTTGTAAGGCTTACTTTAAGTCGCAGTTTCATTTAACAAGATTCCAGCTCTTGGCTCTTGGGCGAATTCAAATGTTGTAGACATCTTTTTTAACGGATGAATATAAAGCGATGGATCAATGATGGTATATCGGTTCGGATGGCATCTAAAGTCACCGTTGTTAGATGCGAATTTGAGTATTATCATATTGCATTTTACACAGAAGGATAATGTTCATTTTATGGTGAAGAAAGAAAGAAACCACATACATTTATTGCAATATAGAAATATTATTACTGTTTATCAAGAAAATGCATCTGCACTTTGATGATTCAGGTCGCTGACAATATTGTTTTTTCCTTCCTATAGGTTCGTTCGTTGGTGTTTTAGGGCTCTTCAAATAAATGGACATTAGAGCCCCGTCCACAGCATAGTTCTTATGCAGAGACTGCATAGACACTACACTAATGCGACGACCCCAAGCGGCCACCCATGTCATTACTAGCTGGGGTTGCGCTGCTTAACTTTAGAGATCAGACGAGAACTAGTGTGTCCCTACCCTTTCTATAGGACTACTACGGGACTATAGGACTGACGGGTTCCAAGAAAGTTGAAAAGGAAGCTTTACAGGGCAGTGATTCGGCCACCTATGTTACATGGATCAGAGTGATGGGCAGTGAGGAAGAGTAACGTAAATACAGAATGCAAGTAGCTGAAATGCGAATGCTGCGGTACGTGAGAGGGGTGTCGAAAGCTGATAGAATTAGGAATGAGTAAATTTGTGCTAGTATGGGGGTTGTGGACATCGACACGGAAAAGATGAGGGAGAATAGATTGAGTTGGTTTGGGCATGTGAGAAGAGAGGAAGAGGAGCTGGAGCTCGTTAGGTCCATTATGGGAATGCAGGTTGTTGGAAGCACCCGAGGCAGGGGAAGACCAAAACAGACGTGGGAGCAGGTGGAGTGGACAACGATCTTCCTGGTGGGAGATAGGCGGGAGTGGAGGGCTAGAACCCGCAGACCCGATTTTTCTACTGGCGGGATAAGGGTATGATGATGGTGATAATGATTTTCTGTAGGACGACTGATATGCTGTTTACCGCCTCGGTAGCGCAGTGGGTAGCGTGCTCGGTAACTGTGTCAGTGTTTTTAGGTTGGATGGGAGCGGGTGTGGCTGTATTGCGTTGGGCACATCAATTCTGGTCTGATCACTGAAGTTAAGCAACGCAACCCTAGCTAGCACTAACGTGGGTGGCCGCTTGGGAGAACTGGGTACCGCTAATGCCCTAAAATCGTCGCATTACCGTAGTGTCTGTGCAGTTTCTCCATTAGAATTGCGCAGTGGACAGGGCTCTAATGACCTTGCAGTTGAAGGGCTCTTAAATGCCAACAAACCAAGCAAACAAAATCTAGGTTCGATACTAGCCCGAGGGCGAGAGGCGAGTACGATGGCATTTGGACGTATAAGAACGTTCCCTCTCTACTATTAGGCGCTTAGACGAGGCAAAATTTCCAGGTGTAGGAGCTCGCGCCCCCCCCCCCCCCCCCCCGGTGTCGGTGGAATTTCCCAACGAATAGTAGACCGACGATAAATAAGCATAGGTGTTGCAGCTTTGATCGGGGCAACCGGCTGCGGGTAAACATTGCCCAATATTATCACCCTTGTTGCCATTCAAAGGGCCCCAAGATGGGTACCCGACCCTGCCATGGGAGGGAAAAAGGTTAGTTGTTTCTAGGTTGGTCGTGCATAGATACTAATCATTTCCTTATTATGTAGTGCATCGTCCTATTAAAATTTCAATGCAATGTTAAATTTCTACTCCATGATGAAAATTCCTACTTGTTGTGAAACACATTTAGTGCAGTAGCTCAGTTACATTTTCACTTAGAGAGTAAGGGTAATGTATGGAGAAATCTCATCTTTTAAACATGTAACTAGAAAATTTAGAGTACTTAAGCATGAATTATCCATAGGCTCTTAATACGAGTTATTGAATGCATTGTCTTTAATAACAAACATTGAATACTGTAATCTGCTGCTTGAAATGCTACCAACTCATTTAACATTTGGAAACTAAAAACGCTCGCGTTGGCAAATTATCTCCTTTTGTGAAACCTTCTACATCCTCCATACACACACATACATGCAAGGCACAACATCGTAAGTTACAGAATTTCAAGAGGACCGGCAACAGCGATGCATCACGCATCCATTGATTTTCCGAACATAGCACAGTTGAGTGACAAGGGGGATTTCGTCATCCATTTGTCACGCACTTTGTCCAGGTCCTGTGAAACGTGCCCCAAATTCACAAGGGCACTCTCTCGCTCACGTGTTTATCCAATCACTGCTAACGTAATGGTGGTCTCTTCGTACATTTTTAAACTCCATTTGACTACCATGTTACTACTTTTTGAACCTCTTTTATAAAAGCATCATATTTAATCACACTTTTCAAATATCGAGTTGTCAGGGCGTGGAGGAGGCTGTTCAGTGGGTAGGTCGAGGATTACAAATTAATACAAACTGTATGTCAGTGTAGTGGAGAAGTAAATCGGATAAATTAACCGTCCTGTTAGACAGGAATTCCTTTCTACGCGCCTTTCGGTAAATTAATTAACAGTTGATTGAGATTAAACTTGAATAAATTTCCATTTTAAGTGTGTTGGGTAGAATGCATGCAATTGTTTGAGGGAAGGTTTGAACTGCATTCTATGAGTCGGGTTAATCAAGACATCGTTCATATATAAGATGCAGTATTTTTATTTGAGGACAGACTTAATCCTGTCAGTCAGTATGGTTGGTGCTGCAATTTAATTAAACGCAGGTTGATTTTATTTCACATATGTCGTGACTGGTGCAAAATGTGTTACCATGCATGAAATATTGATTACGTTTGTTGCAACCCTTACTGGAATCGATCTTAAGGCTTTTGAGTTTGTTGATGAAAGACACAAGATGTGAAATCTGTACGTTGGTTTGGAATTGAATAAACTGTTCGTTCGCTGTCTGTTATTCATCTTTTTTAAAGAGCCATTAAATAATGTAAATCATTCATTTACAAACTTTACCTTTTTAAAACAAATTACGTGTAAATTATTTTGTGCAGCAGCAGATGGAAACTTCTCACTTTCTGTCTCTCTCTCTCTCCCTCTCTGAGCCTGTAGGTTAAATATTTCAAACACCTCTCGGTATCATTATACTAATTAATACGCAGCTGTGCTACTCATTCTCATCTAATGATTTTGAGGTGTCTCTTGTTTCCCTCAGTGTACGCCTTTTTATGCCGGGCGCACTGCACAAGTTCCGAGAAATAACACTGCCTATTATTATCACCCATCCCTTTTCATCGATTAGTTAGGTATGATACTTACTTACCTGTAACAGCAGATTTTCTGAAGTTCAGGTAACATTTGGAAAACCAGTAAACGACTAAATTGTATCCAGTTCCTGTATTTTTTGAAAATCTTTCTGACATGATATAGTAGTTCTGTACAAGATATGCCCGAAGAATGAAATCCAGATTGAATCGATCATTATTTCAAAACAATTTCAAGAAGAACAGACGTTGTTTAAAGAAATACTATGAAATTAATTATAGATGAGGTATTATAATGCCTGAATAACTAAAACTTATAATTTGACTGGTGAAGCTTGAGATGAGTTCAAGGCTAGGTAGTCAAATAAAATGCTAAACAGAACTCGATAAATATTTACAAGACGTCGATATATCAAATCATAAATAAAAAGCCTCTTCTAAATCCTAAGCTTCATACTGACAAAAGCTATATCTGCAAACCTCTGTTTAACTCAGGGGTTCCCAAAGTTTACGCCGTGGAACATTACAAATATAAGTAAAAGCAACTCCTAACACTTTTCCCGCCTCTGACAGGGGCAGGTACCCATCTTGTCCCTCTCAATGGACACACGGATGATATATTGGACAGTGTTTTTTTCGCTGCCGGTTACCGACCAAAGCTGCAACCCCTATGCTTGTTTATCGTCGGTCTACTGTTCATTGGGGCACTCTACCTCCACCAGACGCCAAGAGGGAGTGAGGGGCGAGCTCCTAAACCTGAAAATTTTGCCTCATCTACTCGTTGCATAGTAGAGAGGGTTCTTTTACGTGCAAATGGCATCGTACTCTACACGGGACCTCAGCTTTACTTCTTATCCGAAGGAAGGCCCACTCTGGGCCTCTTTCCCGCCCGAAAGAAGGCAACCCACCTCGGTCCAGTATCGAATCTCGAGCCACTGACGCATTTACCGAGCATACTACCCACTGCGCCACGGAGGAGGATCCGAACATCCACTGATGTTCCGCGGATCCTACACCGATGAGGAACAGTGAAAGGGTGAATTTGAAAACAATTTGCAGAAAAGAAAAGGTCAGCAAGGCGTCTTGAGCAAGCCAACATTCAGAAAAGGCGCGGCACCGCCAGTCGAACAAGTTTGGGAACCCCTGATTCAACTTTAAATTTAACTACCCATGTAATTTAAAGTTTTCACATAAAATCGTACTGAACATAGAAGGAGCGGCTTTATTGTGTTGGACACGCATATTCTTGTCGGATCACTGAAGTTAAGCAACGCAACCCCAGCTAGTACTAACATGGGTGGCGGCTTGGGAAAACTGGGTATTGCCAATACCCGAAAATTGTCGCATTAGTGTAGTATCTGTGCAGTCTCTGTACTAGAACTATGCAGTGGACAGGGCTGTAATGACCTTGTAGTTTGGATGGCCGTAAAACACCAACAAAGTTGGGTAAAGCTGGCAAATTAATTCATTAATGGTTCTGCACTCAACCTCCATCAATTGCAGTTGCTGTTGAAGTTACATTTTTTTTTTCTTTTGCAAAACTAAGAGGCAACAAATTAAAACGAGATTATGTAATCAGCAGTTCAATGAATGCGACATGGTAGTGGCTTTAGTAAGAAAAATTGAATGACAAAGGCCTGCTTATAAAGGAAAGACGTTGTATGCTAATTTAGTCGGTTTACAAACAGTTGAGAGGTTTTCACAAGTTCATTTTCTAAGGTGCCCCTTTCTAAAAGTTCAACGTAATAGTAACCACTATTTGTTGCGTGAATCCAGAGAAGGGCAAATGAAATTTACCAACATTGTGTTGATTGAAGAAAGCAATTTTGGCAAAGTTAATGGATTTATGATGTGGACCATATGTGGTGAAGAAACTTGTGTTTTTTTTTTAAATAATATTAGTGCCACTACTGATCGTTTTTAGACATCAATCAACACCATAACCAAAGTTTAATACCGAACAACTCAAGAGCACACATGTTGTGATCAATTTAACCCCAACTTTTTTTAAAGAGCAGAATGAGAAGTGGCGCATGGTGCTGCTGTTGTCCCACTAATGTAACAACCCATCAAAGTCAGAGCTAGTTTTGGAAACTTTTTATTTCATTCTTGGTAAAGCTTAATAACGAAATATGACAGATCCTCCGTCCTCGAGGCATCCATGCTCTAGTGCATCAATATAATTCCCGATTTAATACCAAATTCATTTTCCAAAGCAAATTGGCCGATTATTATAATCACATTGGCCTCTACCACGTATATATACAGTTAGTAAAGACTGGTGTTTTATACACTGATAGTACTCATATAATTAGATATGTATTGCAAGGTCCAAAAATTTGTGACTGGAGGAGGCGGAATTGAGGAATCATGAATTATAATTGAATTTTGACTGTATTTTCGGCTGGTGTTTCCATAAAATCGATTTCAGTTGCTGAAAGGTTAAAAGATATCATTAGTTGGGGTTTGAAACATTGACTGGGGATAAAATAGTATCTCTCTCTTTCTCTCTCGTGCTCTTCTCTCCTCATTGCTGTATGACGACAGCGATTTAAAATTTTATAATGACAGAGCGTAATATCCTGTTTACGGTACACGACAGCATTTCCATTTATATCCTTATATATTGCCTCCTTAATTTAGTTCCCTATCAAAAGTGGTTGTTAAGATTTAAATCTAAGTCTGACTGATCAACAAACAGAAGCCAAAGATAATGATAAACAATTCATGAAAAATCGGATACACTACACTACTTGTTTTTCTCTTCAGCCTTGAAATAATTTGGTAGAAACTAAATAATTAAGGTAAAGCCATATAAAAATGAACTTTAAATAGCAGAGAAAGTACGCCCATATAAATATTTGAAGCCATTTCGATGATCAACATTCTGTTTCCATAAGCTAATCGATTTTAATAATTTGTCACATCATGCATATTGATGAGATATTATGTGAGTCCTGAACTGAAAGCATCTCGCTATTCACTTATCTCTAGGATACCACACACACACAAGTATATTTTTCCGAACTTGCAGCAGGCAAATGAAATTGAAATAGATTCGGGTCATAGACGAAGAAGATGATGATATTATTTCATATATTCAAAAGGCTAATTACAGACTATATTGACAAATTTAAAAACGACATAGTTAAAAAAATAAAATTCGTATATTGTCCTTAATTGAAAGCTTTTCAATTTTCAGAAAATCACCAATTTCAATGAAGGTTCTTTTGATAAACACCAATTAATGTTTAAAATCCTGAACGGAGGTTTCAAATTTCTCAAAAGTTAAAACTTTGGAGAAAAATGATCGTGTTTTGATTCATATACACATATTTTAGATATTAATAAGGCAACTCCTAACCTTTTATTCCCCCGCCTATGGCAGGGTCGGGTACCCATCTTGTCTCTCTGAATGGACACAAGGGCGTTATACTGTATTGGGCAACTGCAAACCCTATGCTTATTTATCATCGGTATACTGCAGCGGTCTTCAAACTGTGTTCCGTGGAACCCCAGGGTTCCGCAATACATCTCTGGGGGGTTCCGTGAGTCAAAATGAAAATTCGTTAGCAGCGGCAAGATATACTTTTCTAAAGGTGGGATGGGGTTCCCGCCAGGGAACCGACGCCAGGGGGTGAGCTCACACGCCTGGAAATGTTGCCTATCTACCCGTTTCATAGCAGAGAGGGTTGTTATAAGTGCAAATGTCATCGTACACCACACGGGACCTCGGTTTTACATCTCATGCGGCGGAAGGAGCACTCGGGGCACCTCTCTCGCCAGAAAGAAGCCAACCCACCTCGATCCAGTATCGGACCTATTGCTGCTTAATTGATTCGTTGGTGTTTTAGGGCCCTTCAACTACAAGGTCATTACAGCCTCGTCGACTGCGTAGTTCTAATGCAGAGACTGCACAGACACTACGCTAATGTGAGGATTTTTGGGTATTAGCGGTACCCAGTTTTCCAAAGCTGCCACTCGTGTTAGCACTAGCTGGGGTTGCGTTGCTTAACTTCGTTGATCTGACGAGAACTGGTGGGTCCAATGCAATAAAGCCGCTCCCAGTATCGAACCTGGAACCACTGACGAAGTTACCGAGCACACTACCCACTTCGTCACCGAGGCGGGTATATTTTAGATATTAATACTGCCCAAAATGTTTTTAGTCTAGAATTAGATGTGTATTTGGCTGTTTTCTGTAAATAGGGCCATTACTCTTTGGCCACTTCATGAAGATGGAGAAAGGGCAGCGTACTGTACAAACCACTTTCCGAGACATGGATGCAATTTCTCTTGCTGACCTCTATAAAAGGCATCATAATTTAAACGTCCCCTTATTTCCCAGTGAGATGTCATGAATTGCAAGTACCTCAATATGAAAATGTCAGAAGAGTGAGCACTGATTTAAGACTCTGTTTACTCTTTAGAAATCTTAAATCGCTAGAGAGTTTTGGAAAGCAGTGATGATCCCAAGGAGTCAAATTCAAATCAAATATGAGCAGCAAAAGTTAGGCGGAAGATAACGATACGTAGGGAACTGGAATTTTAAGGTGGATTTCTTGCCTGCCACCATCTCCCCCTTGCCCTCTCTTAGATATTTTGTAGAGGAAGGTTTGCCGAGGTAAAGGAAGACAGCGAATATTTATTAAAATCTTAAGTTCCCCCTCTACCCCTTTCGCCCCAATACGAAGTGATTCGTTATAAACCTATGAATGTGTTAGGGCTTATATATTGTTCAGTAGGTACCGACCGAATGCCAAAATGAAATCTTTTAAAACAGCTTCAGACAAATAAGTGAGGCAGAAGAATTATATGGTGCACATTTCATGTTGCAGATACAGAAAGTTTACGATTTTGATGCCGCCGATTCCGCTCAATTCTCACGCAATCGCACATACAATATATAACATTATGATTCGTGTCACCAAAAACCAAATCTTTAAGGTGTCTTTGTCAAATATTTTTATCAATACGGGTGTTTTTCAGTAGCGGAAGTATAGATCCATATTGTACCACACGCTTTAATGCTCCAGGACTTTGCCTTTTAAAATAAATAAGAAATATTCAACTTCAGTTTGAATTATTATTACATGTTAAAAACAAACATCAAATGTAATATGTATATGGCCAAAAAGATGAATATCACTTACACAAGCGATTGTTACATGACAAATAGTGTTGATGTTGTTCGCATCGTCTAGAAAGCTCATGAACACACCCCGAAACAAATAATGCTTAATATACTCAAATTATTTGAACCATCATCTGCTTATAACTTGTATTTTGCAAATGCTTTTGGCTGCAGTTATAAAGGCCTGTTGACTACCTTTATAATCATAAATTTTGAATGACGTTTAATTTCAATAAAAGAACCCCTACCCCCCCCCTCCCCCGAGTGGGGCGTCGGTGATGCAAAAGTAGCGTGCTCGACTTACTGCATCAGCTGGTTTTGCGCGAAAGAAAGGTCCCGAGTGGGCCTTCTGTGGGATGGGAAGTAAAGCCACGACCCGGTGTAGTGTGCACGTTGTCATACTTGCATGGAGAAGAATCATTTCTACATGCAAAGTGTAGATTCGAGCAATTTCCAGGTGTAGAAGCTCGCCACTTGGCGCCGGTGGGGAGCGGCTTATTGCGTTGGACACACCAGTTCTCGTCTGATCACTGAAGTTAAGCAACACAACCCCAGTTTGTACTAACATGGTTGGCCGCTTGGGAAAATTGGGTGCCGCTAATGCCCAGGAATCGTCGCATTAGTGTGGCGTCTGTGCAATGCCTGCATTGGAACTGCGCACTGGACGGGGGCTCTAATAACCTTGTAGTTGAAGAACACCGACAATACCAAAAAAAAATTGGCGCTGGTGTAGGGAACAAATACCTCAATGAAGTAAAATTGGCCGACAATAAATGAGCATAGGGGTTTCAGGAGGGAAGAGCAGCAAAGAAAACGCTGAGGGCCAGGGGAGGATCTACATAGGGACTAATAGAGCTTACGAGGGCCCACGAAAATTTAATTTTTTTCATTAGCAATGAGCACTTTTCGTATAGTTAAAAATAGTTGTAATTTAGTATTATTTATTTTAATCATTGTAACATTATTGAACTTCAGTAAGCCATAGGCTCCGAAAATCCTAGATCCGCCCGGATGACGGCGTATGGAAACAAACTTAAGATAGAGAAGGAGGTAATTTATGGTAACTCGTGGGAGAACTCACTTCTGTTTCGGGCAAGAGCCGCCGGATCACTGGAGACGAAACAGTAGATGCCGAAGATCTCAGGCCGAGGGAAAGGAGTGTGAATGGTGTGAGGAACAAGTGGAGAACGTCAGGCATGTGGCACTGGCATACCCAGTGCTGAAACAACTACAGGAGGGTTTGGGGAACCCCAACATTGGAAGAGGTTCTGGGAGTGGTGTGTTGGGGTGGCGCGACTGATTTCGCTGGGGTATGGTGGAGATCTAGACATGGGTGGGTCTAGCATGAAAAATCCTACTATCGAACTATCCGTCATAAAGGGTTACGTTTTTATAAGTTGGCAGCCGGCTGCGTAAAATTACCGTCCAACAAATCGATTGTGTCGTAGTGGGACAGAATGGGTACCCGACCCTGCCGTAGGTTGGGAAAACGTTAGTAGTTATTGTTTAATTTTTATAAAACTTATCAGCACAGCTCCTCTTCTGCCTTATTGCGTTGGACACACCAGTTCTCTGATCATTGATGCTAAGCAACGGAACCCCAGCTAGTACTAACATGGCTAGCCGCTTGGGAACGCCGAGTACCGCTAATACCCCACAATCGTCGTATTAGTGTAGTGTCTGTGCAATCTCTGCACTAGAACTATACAGTGGGCGGGGCTCTAATGACCTTGTAGTTAAAGGGCCCTAAAACACCAACGAAACAAAATCCCCTTCTCTAAGGGACAGTGTGTAGTCTCCTTGGGTGGTATCTAACTGATTTGTAGTAAATTTGTAAAAAAAAAAAAGCTTGTCACTCCAAATTTCTTCGAAGAAATCGCTCTTCTTCAGCCGTCCACGTTAAATATACAATTTTCTTCCAAATCATCTTTTTTGATTTGCATTTCTTTTTTTATATTTTTCATGTCATCTTAATGTTAGTTTCGTAGATTCTGGAAAAATTCTTTTTTTAGCACACATATTTCTGTCTCCTTCTTAAGAATCGAGAGCAAAAGAAAAAGATATTCAAAAGTAGTACCTCATTATTTATGTAGTTGTGAGAGTATATTAGATGGCGAAGACTTAGAATGGTTTTGACAGGTGAATATTGCTGTACAAATAATGCGTGTATCATAGGCATTGTAAAATAGCTTGCATGTTACCGTTGAAGAAAAAAGGTCATTTGTAATGTAGAAATCCATATCATAAGGACGTATATAAAAGAAAATTTCTGTGTGACACCGAACGAAAATTTAAACTGTCTATCCAATATGAAGCTAGCTGTCCATACGACAGAACAATTCACCAACATTGGACGATTGCATTTGTACGTTGTGAGTCTTGAAAGGACTTTAAAAGTCAAAATATGGAACTGTTAGAAGAGTGTAGGCATCAAGCTGTCGTCCATTTTGTTACACAAATCGGAATTATGACGGGGAAATGTTGTGAAAGCATGTCGTTTACCACACTGACAGCCTCAACCTCTTGAACCACACTAAGGCCGGTCGCACACACAGCCACTTGCAGCAGCCACTAGTGGCAATCATTAGTTACTGTACACGGCCACTAGTGGCTGCCCCAGGCGGCAGCAACGAGATCTCGTGCTTGCGGTAATAGGAAAAACGCCGCCACTGGCGACAAATAGCGAGATACGGCGACTGCCGCAGCTTGTGGCTCAGTAGCGCTACTGCAAACTCCGTGTCTGCGCTGAGCCTATTTGATTCCAATTAGAAACGCAGTCCACAACGTGTGGTCGCCACTAGCAGCCGCCACAAGTGGCTGTGTGTGCGAGCGGCCTAAAACAGATTTGAACCCTGACTAATTGCTGCCCTAAGTTATGTATGACCTTCCTACTCCGAGTAACCTTGAGCAAACAAAATGAATTCATAGACAGCAATCGTTACTTCTTTGAAAGTGTGGTCCCCTAAGGCGGGCGCCTTACTTATCATTTAGAATTACTAATTAAGCACTAGGAGGTTTTTAGTAACTCACTTTAATTAATGAATCACGCAACTGGTAGATGAGGAAAAAATTTCCAGGTTTAGAAGCTCGCCCCCCACTCTCCCCTTCCTGGCGTCGGTGGAGTGGCGCAACGAACAGAAGACACACGATAAATAAGCACTGGGGTTGTAGCTTTTGTCGGCAACCGGCTGCGAAAGAACACCGTTCAATACAGTATATCACCCTTGTGTCCATTCAGAGATAAGATGGGTACCCGACCCTGCCATAGGCGGGAATAGGGTTAGGAGTTACTTTTGCTAGCTTTAATTAAAGAATCGAAAAGCAGAAATTCGGCGATGATTAGACTTGAAATTGTTTAATAGGAATATGGAATCCTTTTTGACGGATACCTTGCTAGTGAGATTTTTTTTTCATTCTACACCCATACAGTATGTGTATTGTTGTTATTTGTTGGTGTTTTAGGGCCCTTCAACTACAAAGATCATTAGAGCGCCGTCCACAGCATAGTTCTTATGCAGAGTTATGCAGTTATACACGAATGCGACGATTTTTCGGTATTAGCAGTACCCAGTTTTTCCAAGCGGCTACCCATGTCAGTACTAGCTGGGGTTGCGCTGCTTAACTTCAGTGATCAGACGAGAACTGGTGTGTCCAACGCAATTCGCCGCTCCCCATATGTGTAGATCTTCACCAGCACTTCAGCAACATCTTTGACTTTCGCACCATTCTAGTCGTCGCTCCACCACTCCCAGGACCTCTTCCATTGAGGGGGTTCTCCAACCCTTCCTGCTTTTTTTGTTTCGTTGGTGTTTTAGGCCCCTTGAGCTCCAAGGTCATTAGAGCCCCGTCCCTTGCGTAGTTCTAATGCAGAGACTGCAACGATTTTTTTGTATTAGCAGTACCCAGTTTTCCCAAGCGGCCACTCATGTTAGTACTAGTTGGGGTTGCGTTGCTTAACTTCTGGGATCAGACGAGAACTGGTGTGTCCAACGCAATAAGCTGCTCCTATACCCTTCCTCCAGTGGTCCATCATTGGACATGCCTGACATCCTCCTCTTGATCCCCACGCAATCCACTGCCCTCCTCTCTGCCTGTGATCTTTGCCATCCTCTGCTTCGCCTCCAGTGACTTAGCTCTTGCCCGAAACAGAAGTACACCGACGTATACTGGTATTGCAAATTTTTGTCTTGCAAGGAGAAGAGTGGGTGAGTCACATTTTGGCGCTCATCGCGACGATGTTCTGCCGAAACTGTCGTCAATGTTGTTCTTTTAATAATAATTTTTAAAGTGCTGGTGATAACCAGTGTATCTATTGTTTACTTTTGATTCATTAAATGATGCGAAGTTTGAAGACACATCCCGTATGCTTGTAATGAGTGTGTCTGAAGTATTATTACGCTATAATAATATTAGAAGCAATATATTGATATAACACTATTTGCTGCTAAGTTAGGAGAAAAACGTATAGGGATATAATGAAGAAACGATTTTAATTTCACTATCAAACTTACAGGAAAATTTAATTTTTCCGTAATCAAATTTATTCCGTAGTTTTATGCACACCATTTGAGCAAAGAGTTTCTTCCTCTTTTCATTATTTCTACGTATAAGAAGATACTTATGTTGCAATGCACAAGACACATTATGAAAAAAATGAGATACGCCAATGAAAAACAATTTAAATATATAATAAGACACAAGCCTTACTTCTCACTCTACATTCCTGTGTTTCGTATATATAATTTAATTAAATCTTGATGAAATCCACCACCGTAGGACTACTACATTACTAAACCCTCTGATTTTAGGATGAAATCTGCTTGAACCCGATAAGGTGTGAAATGCAAGTGAAATTCTGAGCGATAACAATCGCCTCTCAAATAAGACAACCTCATCCTTGGAGCATGACAACCGTCTATAGTAACACTACATTAATGCCAAGATTAAATAATTACGAAATCGTCGCCTGGAAATGAAAGCCTCTTCACACGAAACAATTTCCTTATAGGTAACCAAAAATGTCTCCGCAAATGTGCAATATATCGATAATGTCAAAGATGAAATTTGTGCAACAACCTAACAACATTATGTTAATTTTTGTTGTAAAGTTTAAAATTCAGAATGCGTGCTTAGATTTCAATTCAACTGCTTTACAAGGAAAAACAAAACACTCCTTTCCCCTTTTCCCGCCTACTGCAGGGTCGGGTACCCATCTTGTCCCTCTGAATGAACACACGGGTGATTTATTGCCTTATTTATCGTTGGTCTACTCTTTGTTGTGGCACTCCACTGACGCCAGGGAGCGAGCTCATACACGTGGAATTTTTGCCTTATCTACCGGTTGCATAGTAGATAGTAGTGCTGTAACGAGGGCGTGGCGAGAAAGGTGGCCGCCACGAGCGCAACTGGGTTTGGGGCACAAACAAAGGTTACCTATTCAGTTGAGTGATTCACGTGGGTTTTATTTTCCTTGACCATTCTAATTGGTACGTCTCGGCTCACGAGTTGCTGAGTACGCTACCTTTACGGCACCGAGGTAGGGAACTGTTGTGTAAGGCAAAAGCAACTCCTAATCCCTTTTCCCGCTTACGCCAAGATCGGGTACCTATCTTGTCCATTTGAATGGACACAAGTGTGATCTATTGGACAGTGTTTTTCCGAAGCGAGTTGCCGTCGACATCTGGAACCCCTATGCTTATTTATCGTCGGTTTGCTGATAGTTGGGGCACTCAACCTCCATCAGTCGCCAGAAGGGAGTGAGGGGCGAGCTCCTAAACTTGGAAATTTTACCTCATCTACCCGTTGCATAATAGAGAGGGTTGTTTTACGTGTAACTTAAATGCCATCGTATACCACACGGGACCTCGGTTATACTTCTCATCTCGGTTTTACTCTGTCTCTCTCGCCTGAAAGAGGCCCATCCATATCGGTCCAGTATCGAACCTAGAACCACTGACACAGTTACCGAGCACGCTATTCACTGCGCCACTGAAGTGGGATAACTGCTTTACAAGGATGAAATGACAAAAAAAAGAGAGATTTTAATACGTTTTCATATTGATAAAAATTAACTGTCCTGTTTGTGCGGTCTGTCCATAGAGGTGACTCTACAGCACCCATCGGTTGAACATAGTTGATTGCCATTACGTTTACCAGTGAATCGAAACTGGTGTCATTAGGAATTCTGAATGCTCGTGTGCTTCATTCTCTCGAGTTAATTATTCCTCTCTTTCTAGATATTTACAGTTCATAACTCTGACCCCTAAGATGGGTGGTAGTGAAAATGATGATGAGGAAAACAAATTTCAGGTCGTAGCAAGTTATTGACATTATTACCTCATTAGGATGCCATTCACGTGGACATCAAAATTCATTCATAATGCTAATCCTGCAATGCAATCGACATCATATGCCATGACATTACATCCTATGACATAGCCTTTTCTTTGTCAGTCGAATGAAAAGTCTATTCAGATTTATTCTCTCTTTTCCTTTTAAGGTTCATGACCTCTGTATTGTATATTGTACAGTCAGTAATTAGTCTTATGTTATCTACAAAAGAAAATGGGGTCATTATGACAGATTGGCAGCGTACTGTGGCAAATGTGTAACGGATGACCATGATCAGTCTGATGCTCAGTTAAAGTGGACATTGTCTTTTGCTGGAATTTAATTCCATTAAAAATGCATCTGCAGAAATATCGACTAAGAGTGGAAAAGATTGAAATTCATTCCATGAAATGGCGCTTTAGTGAAACAGTTTGCCAATTGTCACCATTCTAAGAAATTTCCAATAAAATTCCCCCTCAGTAGTTCCCCACTTTCCTTGGTCACACTTATCCTGTTATCAGAGCGGCGTTGCCTGATTTATTCCTATTGGGAAGTAGGAAACGTGTCTTCTCCATTATCTTAACAAGCACCGAAAAACAACACCGGTTCTCCCTTTCATAATTTCTTTCGTTCAGCGAAAGGTGAAGCTCAGCTCGGTGACGCAGGTGGGTTGGTGAGAGAGAGATGCTCCGAGTGCGCCTTCCTTCGGATGAGAAGTAAAACCGAGGTCCCGTGTGGTGCACGAAGGCATTTGCACGTAAAAGAACCCTCTCGACTATGAAACGGTTACCAAAAAAATAACTTCCAACCCCTTTTCCCGGCTATGGCAAGGTCGGGTATCCATCTTGTCACTCCGAATGGACCGCATCCGGTTGTCGACCAAAGCTGCAACCCCTATGGTTATTTATCGTCGGTCTACCGTTCGTTTTTGAGAATTCCGCCGACGCCAGGGACCGAGCTCCTACACCTGGGAATTTTGCATCATCTACCCTTTGCATAGTAGATACGGCTCTTTTACGTGAAAATGCCATCGTACACTACATGGAACCTCGGTTTTACTTGTCATCCGATGGAAGGCGCACTCTGGGCATCTCTGTCGCCCGCAAGAAGCCAGCCCACCTCAGTGCAGTATCGAACCACAAAAACTACTGACGCATTTACCGAGCACGCTACCCACTGCGCCACCGAGGATGAAGTAGGAAGCTCCTTTGGTTAAGGTTTCAAAATGCAGTAGCTATCCTGGCGTAGGTATAGGGCCCTAATAAATGATGGATAGTCGGTATATTATAATCACTGCTACTGTACGTGGAATCCTGTTCTTTTACGGCTGAATTTCCATGTAAAAAAAGTAAAGGAAATGTGAGGCCATGGAAAAAAATTATTTGTCGTTTATTTGGCAAACCTCACGCGGTTGTTATTGTTGGCCAGTGGGTAGTGGACTGACTACAAAAACCAACACATTAATGGCATTTGACGTGGTTGAGCAATTCCAAATGCCATGCTTGAATCGTTTCACTGGACACGACATGGAGGGCCGGGGGAGGGTAGGGAAGAGAACATAGAGGTTAGTACTATGGTAAATGACACTGCATTATTGTATTGCACATTATCGACAAAATTGTGAACACCATGTTTTATTTGACATTTTTTTTTGTGTGTGCCTTTTGGTCAAATAAATGTCACTCCCGTCTTCCACAGATTGGATTTAAAACTTCTCAAATTACATGCATTACCAAACCTTACAAATCCCGGTGATAGAACAAATATATCAAAAATATGAAAACTCAGACATATTGTACATCGACTGTATATCAAAAAGGACCTTTTAGACTTTGCTAAGAAAAATTGATATCAAATGTATATTCGCTTTCAGTGAGCTTATCAACCTATAATTTTGCATGAATGTAGATTTCATGTTTAGTTCAACTGCAATAATAGAATAATGAACGAGCACATATAAAGGGATCTTTTTAAAATTTCAAGTAGTAAGTTTTTATTGAAAGGTGATAAATGTAGCACTGCCTTCCTATTCCTGCTTATAGTTGAAAGCTGACTCTGCATTCAAAAGTCATGTAATAAATATGACAAGTCATACAACTTGTGCGTAAAAGATTGGAACGTGTAAAATGCACTGACAAAAGAGCCATCCATCGTCTCATCGATTAGATATCATGTTGCTTAATTTTGTGCTGGGGGAGCTTTATTTCCATAATATTTCGTTGATGGACCACAGGCAGTTGGAATGCTGTTTTCGTATAGTTCTATTAACAAACTAATGTTGCATGCTCTGTAACTGCGTCAGTAGTTCTAGGTTCGATACTGGACCTGACTGGTTTGGATTCTTTCGGGCATGAGAGAGAGAGAGAGGCCCCGAGTGCGCCTTCTTTCGGATGAGAAGTAAAACCAAGGTCCCGTGTGGTGTACGATAGCATTTGTACGTAAAAGAACCCTCTCTACTATGCAACGGGCAGATGAGGCAAAATTCCGAGATCCAGGGGCTTGCCCCCACTCCCTCTTGGGGTCTGGTAGAGGGGAAATTCCCCAACGAACAGTAGACCGATGATAAATAAGCAATATATCACCCTTGTGTCCATTCAGAGGGACAAGATGGGTATCCGAACCTGCCAAAGGCAGGAAAAGGGTTAGCAGTTGCTTTGTTTGTATTGATAAAATAATAAGATTATAACATTTTGTTGAGCCGAATCTCCATGATTACGGTTGCAGATGAAATTAATTCACTAAATAAATAAATAAATTAATTCAAAAAATAAATATCTTGAGAGAGGAGATGTGATCGTTTGGGAATCCTGGGTACTGCTAATACCCAAAATCGTCGTAACAGTATAGTATCTGTGTAGACTGCATTAGAAGTACGCAGTGGGCAGGGCTCTAATGACCATTGTGCTTAAAGGGCCCTAAAACACTGACGAAACAAAAACAGTTGTAATGCAGAATCTGCACAGTCGCCCCGCTGTTACGACGATTTTTTGGGTATTAGCAGTACCCAGTGTTCCCAAACGGTCTCTCATGTTAGTACTAACTGGGGTTGCGTTGCTTAACTGCAGTGACCAAACGAGAACTGGTGTCCAACGCAATACTGCTACTATGTGATACTCGGTATAAACCGTATACTCGATGCAGGTTCATCGGACGGCATTTGATGGATGGCCCGTTGGGGGTTTCTCTCTTGCTGGCCTCGACCAGGATCGAAGCTGTAACCATGGACGCTCGAGTCCAACGCGTTACCGTTGCGCCAAAATATAAATAAACACTATTAAATCGTAATTTAGGTCGTCTAATAATGAATTCAACGTTTTTGAATTCATTCTTTCAGACCCACTGTTTGGGCGTGTATGAACGATCTCAACGTAACTGCGTATAAAAACGCCCCTCTACCACGAAATGACGAAGAGGCCAGCCACTACTTTGCGGTGCCACTGCATTTTCTTGTCATTATGTTAAAATTCGTTCTTCTTTTTAAGAATAAGGTGAAAAATGAAGAGGGGGCTCTGTTGGACGAATCTTACAACAGGAATACCTGGCTACCCAGTGTAGTTTGTTTCCTGGGAAAGCTAGGTCCATTGCCCTGCAGTTCATTGGCACACATGGGTGAAATCTACGTTAACAGACATATTTTATCACTAACGATTTTCGTCATTAGTTTTTGTTTTGTTGGTGTTTTAGGGCCTATCAACTACAAAGGTCATTAGAGCCCCATCCACTGCGTAGCTCTAATGCAGAGACTGCACAGACATTACGCTGGTGCAACGATATTTGGGTATTAGCGGTACTCAGTTTTCGCAAGCGGGCACCCGTTTTAGTACCAACTGGGGTTGCGTTGCCTAACTTCAGTGTTGAGACGAGAACTGGTATGTCCAACGCAATAAGCCGCGTCATTAGTTAGATGTGAAGCTAATAGACTTGTTTTGACATAAGAAATGAAAGGTTAACTCAAGTTTGCTTTTCGAAGAAGTAATAAGTTGGTAACTTGAAGGTGTCATTGACAAAATTAGTGGCTTTCTTGCTCTCCCAATTTCCGCCAAAATGTGGAAAGGGATATGCCTTTTTCTTGCTCTTTCTCTCTCGCCCTGTCATTTCTATCCAAATCATCAGGTTCCAATTTGATCCTTATCTCATTTGGAGTCTTCACAGACTCTCTTTTGAAATACACATAATACAACAAACTAAAGATGGTGATTACGGTTTGGGTGCACTCATCTGAGTGACATCTTTTTCTCCTACTCTCTCTCTCGTCATAATTAAGAGTGCACTTTCAGATCTTTCACAATCTAAAAATATTCTTCCATTAAAACAGGGCCTCTTTTTTCCAAGGAAGCAGAAGATGTTTTCTTTGTTAGTAATCAGCATGAATTTATAAGTAATATGATAGCATCTTTAAAAGAGAATGTGAAATAGTTGCAATGTATGTTTTTTTTTTCATTATTATCAACATTTTAGCAAGTCCTTAAAATACTAATAGCGAATAATGGTGTGAACTCTAAGTATGTGGAGTTTCGATTGGTGTTTAAAGAGGCATTTAGGTCCGTCTAAAATCAACCTATCTACAAATACTCATGCGAAAAAAACCCTAGAAATGCTATGCTATAATAAACATAAGGGGTGGTGCTTGAAATGTCTTAACTACACCTGTATCGATTTGCAATATGGTGCAGTGTCACGTGATGGCAGCTAATAAAAGTAAAAGAAGGCGGTAGTGGCGGGCAACGAGAGGCAAAGCAACTATAAAACTGATTTCCCCACATGCAGCAGCAATACAGTGAAAGTAGAAGGGGGTGATGCATATAATATAAAACAGTCAGCCTGCAAACTCATCAAATCTTCCTATTCTTGCCTCCTCTTATTTGCCGTCATTAGTTAGCTTTAACTGCACCTCAGAAGCTGGTTATTGCCTGAACGGGGGCCCTTTTATGGTTAAAGAGAACGAGAGCGACGGAGGAGAGTGACATTGCCAATACCAAAATTATGGCACTGCAATAAACTCAACCTTCTTAGATGAGCAGTTACATCAGGCTAGTTATGCTATTAAAATAGAAATGAACGTGTTCTTCTACCTAGAAAAATTTAAAACAAAAACTATCGTTGACACATATCATCTAATAAAACCTGGAGTACAAATGAAGGGAAGTAGAATTCTAGTGAGATAGAAGCGAAGAGAGAGAGAGCGAGAGAGTGAGACTAGTACATTCATTTAATAGAGGTGTGATTGAAAAATGACTCAAGCATAAAGAATGAGAAATCTTAAACGACAATGCCTGGTGTTAATTTCTCATCAAAATACAATCGCTTTTATCATCCCCTTTATATGGGATGTTACTACTACCTGTATATCGTAGTGTTCAATTTAATCCCACCAACCTCTCCTCCCTTCCTAGTTACTCTTCGCAATTTACGTTTTGACGTTTCTGAAGAAGAAGAAGAAGCAGAAGTAGAAGCAAAACCACTGTTGTGGATAAGAGAAAGGCCCTTCTCTACCAGTTGTCTTAACATTTTCAGTTCAATATTTGTGGGTATGTAGTGTGTGTGTGTGTGTGTAGTGCAATAATAGTCTAAAGAATCAAAGAGGTAAAAAAAAATTTGTGTGTAGTCACAACGGAGGAAGAAAACTTTACTGTTTTTTTCTTTAGCAGCTGTGGCAAATGCTTGAAACTCAAAATGAAATGCAATATATCATTCTTAATGTTTTCGTGGAGAACCGAATTTCAGCAAACTACCATTTGCTTTATGCAACAATAGGATGAAAAGAAAAATTTCTTAGGTTAATGTTTGATAGTGTAATACTAACAAAGTTGGTGAAATATGGAATCATTTCTGTCTCTTGCAGATGGACGTGTTTGTATTTAAGGGAGGTTACAAATATAAACGGAAACAGGCCACAGACTGGTCAAATTATCACCCTATTAAGCAAGTTCTGGGAAGTTTTTAAAATATGTTGGACAATTTTTTTCCTTCTGTTTATCGTAGTCATTCCACCATCATCATTTTCGTTTTATAGAAGGTTCTCGCCTGTTTCCTGTGTGTGCAGTATAGACATACCTCTCAACAGATTTCGGATGCAACGGACTAAGAGGAAGAGGTGGCAGTGCAACCAAAAATGTCTCATGTACGACATTCCATTGACACTGTTACAATTCGTTGATCCAACAGATAACGCTTTTATTATCAACACCTCCGCACATTAATAGAATTAATAGCTGTGAAGAGTGTAAGTGTGGAAAGCAATTAAAGTTGCATTCATTTTTTAGGCCCAAACAAATGCAACCAGCAGTGCTTTAGAGGAAGTTCATAGCTTCTCTGACTCAGAATATAAACCAATCTGTCTGAGTCCCCACTATACGATTTCCCATCTGCGGACAATCGGCTTTAACGGACAACCCCTTCCCTCTATTAGTCTGTAGATGAGAGGTTTGTCTGTATTCATATTTTGAGGCATCTTTTATGGGTATTATCGTCTTGAAGGGACATCTTTTACCAATTCTACGGGGTGAGCTCTATCCTACACCTGGGAATTTTACCCATCTACGCATCCGATGTCCAGAGCGGCGAGTTGCGTTGGACACACCAGTTCTCGTCTGATCACTGAAGTTAAGCAACTCAACCCCAGTTAGTACTGACATGGGTGGCCGCTTGGGAAAGCTGGGTACCGCTAGTATCCAAAAATCGTCGCATTAGTGTAGTGTCTCTGCAGCGCCTGCGTCAGAACTACACCTTGTGACCTTGTAGTTGAAGGGCCCTAAAACACCAACAAACAAACCAACCAGAACGGCTGTATTGCGTTGGACACACCAGTTCTCGTCTGATCACTGAAGATAAGCAACGCAACCCCAGTTAGTACTAGCATGGGCGACCACTTGGGAACGCTGGGGACTGCTAATACCCAAATCGTCGTAACAGCGTTGTGTCTGCGCAGACTCTACATTAGAACTACTCAGTGGACAGGGCTCTAATGACCATTGCAGTTGAAGGGCCCTAAAACACAAACAGAACAAAAATAGTTAAAGTCCATGTAGAGACGGGTTCTTTTATGTGCAGTATCACTGACATCGTACTCGCCACTTCTTCAAGAAGTGGTGACCATAATCGAGCCTCCAACTATGACCTCACCAAATCAAGCATACTTACTAACCATTGAGCGGGAAAGACAAACATCAAGTTACTTGATATGATTGTTTTTAACCCAAGAGCGTTTCAATTTTTTTTTGAGTGGAGGGCATTTGAATGTTTTGAATGAAATTTAACAGGCAGAAAAATACAGGGGTTTTACTGTCATTCACTTTGAATCAAATTTGACGAGGGTCGGGGGATTGCAATGAAATTTTAATCACGAAGATAATCTACATCCCGTATGCATCTTGTGAGGGATCTACTGAAAAACATCTGTTTCTTTTCAAAGACATTATAAAGGCGTTTAAAGATCTAACCATAAAAATGACTGCACAACCTCAACGCCGTCCCATTTCTGCTGTTACTTCCAAAAATGTGTCGAGATTATATAACTCGCCAAACTTAATATAAAACCTGAATACAAGAGAAGGCCCTAATAATCAGAAACGAGATAATTCGATATTTAAGATATTAAAACAAAATTAAGGCCAACCAAAAACTGACTGGCAAATGGATTATAAGATCGATAAGGGAACCTCTCTCTCTCTCTCCACGAAAAAATCAATGGCGTATTATCCGTAATGCAATTGATGCAATGTATGACAATAATTAATTATGTAGGAGAAGAGAGGGAAAGAGGAGAAGAGGTTTGATTAAAGACTTTTTTGGAAGAAAAAAAATCAGAAACCTTATAAAGATGCTTTTAAAAGAAATGAATACAACTATGATTTTCTTGAATATTCAGGGCTGTGATGTGTGGTGTAAATGTCTTGACCGTTTATTCTTCTCCATTTTAACAGCAATTGCCAAGCTTTATTTTATCAAGGGATGTAGTATTAATTTTGATATTACAGTTAAAGGATGTAAAATGCAATATTGCAATTGACAATATATTTAAAGTAAATTCAGAAAAAGAAAAATTAATCAATTTTATCTTTCAGTGCGAAAATGTTATTCAACTTGCAACAAAAATAAGAAAAAAAACAGACAATTTTTCCTTACCGTATATCACCTGCCATTAATTTAGAGTCTAATTTAAAGTCTGTCTTGGGTTTTAATTAAATTTTACTTTAAAAAGAAAGGTAGAGGAAAAAGAGATGAGGTAGAGAAGATGGGGTACATCTTTGTACATCCTCTCTTAGTCTTATTTAATTCTACGTTCGTGATTTCCGTCCTGATATAATAACATCATTTGAACTAAGAAAACCATGAAATACGACTACTGTGTTTGTGGCACACGAGGAGGAGGGACAAGAAATGCTTTGACAAACTTTAATCTACAATTTGAGGAGTGTTGGTTGGCGAAAGGATGAACGAAGACAGTGTAATCCCCATTTAAAAGGAGACACCAGACTTAACTATTCTTCAATCCTAATCAGGACGCGTAGTTTTGGTGGACTTTTTTTTTTGGGGGTATCAAACGTTGAAAAGAAGATTTCTTTGAGAATCATCCAAGGTCTTAATTAGGAAAAGTTTTAGGTCACAACTATCCCCCCTTCCCCCCTCTCTGCTGTAGCCAGCGATGAATAAAAATTCTTCTTATGGTCCATGAAAGTCTTCACTAAAACTTTCCTTTCAATCTAGATAAAGCTCCTTGGTCTTCTGTTTTTTTTCTCTCCTTCTGCACTTCTGAGGACATCACCAAACCCTGACGATGTTACAGAAAGAGATGTGTGTGTATATAAATGATAACAGACAAATTGATGAATCACCTCATTCAGATGAGCCATGTGATAAGGGACTTCGTCCAAGTTATATTCCCTGACAATGGGATAAACTTAACAGTGATTGATTCTGGGTGAGCACCAAAGGCGTTGATAATGAACGCATTTTACTGTCACCAATCCAGTTGTAAGTCTACCATCTTGCCTTACATGGTTTGGGCTACTCTGTATTCTTCCTTCCTTCCCCCATCCCCACTGACTAGGATTCTACTTTGTTGGGCAAGAGTCATTAGGTGGATGGATCAGCCTAACTGTTGAAAGGGTGATGGTCATTTCATTATCTAAGCACAGTTCTCTGAACCTTCTCGAGCCGGTAATTCATTTCAATAAAATCCCGACTTAGCTGAAAAGAAAGAGCTCGAGTTTTTATATTAGTATCGTTTAGTTTACCTGTAGAGGTTATATGACCGGACCGATAATACCTACAGAATGTCATTTATACTTGCCATGTACTCAGAACGGATAATAGCACTAATATCCATCGTCACTGACATCATTCATCTTTTCTTTTAGCTTTTGGCATGAATTTCACAAAGGTTAACATGGATGATTAAAAAGGTCCTTGGCTTGATCTAACATGAGCACCTGAAAGCACAGTCAGTGTACTGTAGTTGGAGATGTGTTTCTGACATTGATCCGTGAGCGCAAATCGCAAGACTGTTGATGTTTGCTTCTTTGCTCTAAACATCCATCCGTTTGTTTCTTTAGATATCAATATGTGCTTTCAATTTCTAAAGGAGACACGAAGTTCCAGGTTTAAAGAGGCGAGAGATGTATTGACTGTCATTTAAAACACCAGAAGACATTAGACGGATACAACTCGCCGGTTTTTTTTTCATTAAGTCCTCTAATGATTACTGTCAGGGAGTTGAATAACAACTTCACTGCGTGTAGTAGTTTCTATAACAATGACAGGCCCAAGTACGTAGTATATTGATGCAGAAATTTACATCTTTTTGAAGCCGTTATCATTAAGATTAAAGATACTATTACTTTTACAGTGTAATCTTGTCATTTGTAATTAAGTAGACAGCATGATCTCGTACTGAATTTTTTATTTTATTTCGGTGACATTTTATTATTTACAAAATAAATGAAATTATACGCAACCCATTTCGCTAATGTCAAACTTTTAGGAGAGAAAGCATATCAATAGTTATTTTTTAAGGCTCGAGATCGTAATCTACCATCTGATAAATAGTAAAAAAAAAGAGGATCATAATTTGACCCGCGCCAAACGCTCAAGTGGAAAGAGAGGTATCGCCATTATGTCACATTTGAATGCTTTTGACGCTATTTAAGTAGATGAAGTTGTTAATATTGATAGTGGGATTGAATTTTTATTACTCTGCTTTTGAAATGTTCTGCGTATATAAAAAAGGGAGAGTGGCAGGCAGCAAATGGAGAGAAACAGAGAGACCTAGTATATATAAAGTACGTGTGTCTGAAAATTGATAAGCAGCAAAGTTTATTTATTTCCTCACCACCCAAGTCACACATTTCTCCTCATTACTCTTCACATTTTCTCATTCTCACATGTGAAAACAAAGTAAAAAGTAGTTGAAAGATGCATGAATTTTCACATCGATTTGCCCCCTCCTCCACACTCCTTCATAAGCAACTTTATATATATGGCAAAATATTCCTTCTTAAAATGTAGTCGATCGTCAATTTTTATTGCAACATTTCACCCTCCAATGTATTCAACAGCGTCTATTTCTTATGGCACATCACAAGACCATTTAAAAAAGGTAGCATAAAAACGGAAATGGGCACTATCAAAAGCGATGGCAAAAACCCAAGGATCAAAAGAAAACACGGGGGAATCAAGAAGAGGAGAGGCAGAGAACATTTCTTAGCAACCTAATAATAAATAACAGTGCTATCAACATTCACAAAAGAGCCTAGGCATTTCTATCCCCGCACCAAATAACACGTAAAAGTGAGGTTTCGTGGAAAGCTAAAGTCTTTTCCACTCTCTCTCTCTTTCTCCCTACCTCTTTTTCTCACACCAGTTTTACTTCTCGATGATGCTTTTCAGTCGCGCCAATGAAATTAAAATCCTCTACCTATTTGTTGAATAAAAAGGCATTTGTCTATAGGCTGACATTTCAACTGGATTTTTTTTCGCCTTTTACCATTCAGTGATCTGATCCGTTAATGTGCAGAAATAAAAATGAAGTATGTAGGCTACATAGGCTTCAAATAGATATATATTTTAAAGACTAACCTATATTATGCTGCATGCAACCATTTCAAAAAGAAGGTATCACAATTGGGTGTGCTGTATATTATAATAAACGCCCTATGAGTTAGGAGAAAGTTTACAGCACATTGAAGTTCATTTGTATGGATATGCAGCAGCTAATTTCTTTACAGCCTTATGATAATAGACATTTTGATAGACGCCACAAAAGGCTTTCGATGGCCCACACTTAAAAACGGTGATGAAGAACAGCTTGAGCATTTCCTAATGAGTAGAGAGAGGTACGAGTCTGCTACGGCAACAACCAAATTATAGCTTCAAGATAGCAAGCAGTTCTCAGATTACAATACTACTACTTTTAATATTTCTATACAGTCCTTTTCATACGGTATAATGGGTGGGAACTATATTTCTGAATATGTAATAGGGCATAACACTACTTAAAAGTTTTAAAAACCGATTTAATTTTTATTAACTATCATAAAACACCGAACACTACTTAGAGAACTTTAGAGTTATATTTATTTCGTTTAAAAAAATACTCTGATATTATATGGTATGTAAATTGAGTATACCCGGTAATTTAAATGATATTGGACAGCTGTTGTTTGACCTTATGTAAGAGTAATTCTTTGGGCAAATGAGAAAATAAATAGAGAGGCATTCTGTTTAGGAATGCTTCATTTCTGTGGTATGTGTGTGGCAGAAAAGGAAATTAAATCTGGATTGAACCTAACTTTATTGCTTTTTTAGTCTCAGCTGATGGGTAGTGGCTTATTGCGTTGGACACACCAGTTCTCGTCTGATCACTGAACCCCAGCTAGTATTACTGACATGGGTGGCCGCTTGGGAAAACTGGGTACCACTAATACCCAAAAATTATCGCATTAGTGTAGTGTCTGTGCAGTCTCTACATTACAACTACGCAGTGGGCGGGCCTCTAAAGACCTTGTAGTTGACGGGCCCAGAAACACCAACTAATGACTGCAGATGGGATCGTGGTCTTGTAGTTGGCAGGCCCTAAACCACCAACGAAACAAACAAAAACTCAACTGATGACTGCAGATGGGGTCGTGCTAGTGGTGGTCGTCCGTCGCATTGAAGCTAAAACCGTAGTCCCGACCACAACTTAAGGGCTGTATGTTTGTTTGGTTATGTAGGGTCCTCCACCTCTCTGCACCGCTTTCACTCAACCCAGGGAGCGACCTCCTACACCTGGGAATGTTGGATTTTGTCGATTTACACGTATAATTTGCTTCATTTAGAAAGTGTCCTTTTACATAACGTGACATCGTATACATTATACCAGGCCATGGTGTGCCTTCCATCTGATGAAAAGCACACTTGGGGCTTCTCTCTCGCTCGAAAGTAACTATCCACCTTGGCCAGAAACTGCCTACCTGTATCTACAGACTAGAAGCCAAGCACGCTAATGTTGAGCCACCGAGGGAGTTCCACATGTCAGAATCTCCTTATTTGGTGCCGGAATACGCAATCAGTCCCTAATTGGACGTGTTTGGGATGTGAAACAATAGCAGCTTTTTCCCGTGTCATTATATGGTACAGAAGGAAACAAATGACAGTAAATGTAATGTGGGTCCTCCCTCAGTGATTAAAAATACTCTTGCAAATAAAGCCCAGTCGTGCTTATCTCACTTGGTGGAAATGTGGAGGATCACGCCTGTTATCGAAACTATGATCTTCTGTACGAATGAAAATACGAATTCTTCATTATAAACTCAATTTGATGCAGGGAACGTTGTAGATTTCAATCTTGATCTTGAAGGAAAAAAAAGTATATTGATGCCTCATGATTTTTTTTGGAAAGAGTATTTCAAGATTCATTATTAGACAGGGAACTGTTTTTGCGCTTCAAACATTTGTTTGCCAATATCAGAATATATCAGAGCCTCCTTAGTCATCATGGACATCTGCTGCAAATAGTAAGTCCTAAGCTAGACAAGGGAGCAGCTGTATTGCGTTGGACACGCCAGTTCTCATCTGATCACTGAAGTTAAGCAACGCAACCCCAGCTAGTACTAACGTGGGTGGTTGCTTGAGAAAACTGGGTACTGCTAATACCCAGAAATCGTCACATTAGCGTAGTGTCTGTGCACTCTCTGCATTAGAACTACGCAGTGGACGGGGCTCTAATGACCTTGTAGTTGAAGGGCCTGAGCTAGACAAACCGTTAAAGAAATGAGTTTTAGACAGCCAGAAAAAACACAGTAAATAGACGGAGTGCAGATGAAAGTTTAAGATGTGGATATAAAATCCTTAGTGACCAAGGCTCACAAAAACGACGCAGTGCTTCTTTTTTGGATGCTCTTGGTTTTCGTTTGACGAATTACATGTTAAAGTTACGACGATGATAATGATAATAAAGCCATGTTGGGAGAAAAAGACGTCCTGACTATGATACTATATTTCCTATTGAAGAGGAACTCCGAAACAGTTTATGCGAAAATTATCACTGGAATGGCCTAATGTGCCTTTAATATTTCTATAAAAGTTTCTCGTAAATGTAATAGCACTTGCAGCCTCCGACTGAAATGGGCCCTGAAAAGTGATAAAACGATGGATGGGGATGTTATCCTAGAACTAGCTTCACATATAATTACTCGCATCGGTAATCAAAATCCCCATTTCTAAGACAGAGATCTCATGGCAGTGGCCCTTTTTCTTTTGACTAAGTCGATATACGCTATAGTTTTTGTGAAGTCATCTTTGATGATCTTCTCAGTGAACCAAATCAAGTGTTGGGGGCTTATAATAAACATCTTCACGCCTTTTATTAAAAGCTATTATTACCTAGAAGCAAACAAATTTTGATATGAATGGCATGGACTCCAACATTTCTTGCAAATATGGGACAATTCAATTTTTTTTCGTTGTTCACCCTTTGATTTGCTGCAATTCAAGGCTCCACGTACTCTGTACTTTATCATTGCTTCGCCCTTCTAGTTCTTAACATATCTATCAATGATACCGTTTTCATCTCAATTCAGTATCTTTTTTTTATTATTTATTTTTCTCTCGGCATTTTGAATAGGAACTCAATTGGGACTACTTTGTAATTCCTTCCTTATTCCCCCTGCCCTTATTCAGAGGATCGCGCCTTGTAAATTTTTTTAAATAAAAGAAGACGATCGCGAGCGGTCCATGAAAATTGAATGTATCATTTTGAGGATGACTTCAAGAAGTAGGATATGACGGTTGAAAAAAAGAAGAGATTGAAAAACTGACAAATACTTGGTGATTGACCTGTGTTGAAAATGACATCGCGAGGCTGTCTGCTTTATACCCATACGATACGTTTAAACCAGAAAGGAAAATGTCGACTGTTGAAATATATAAAAAAAATCCAGGCCCAGCAGGGTATAAAGATACTTAATTTCAAGAATGATTCATATAGGGTACTCGACAATAAAAATTGGCTCTTGTTCAGGGGAGAAGACGAGAGAAACAGCTAGTCACTTATGGTATTTAGGGCGGGGAGAGAGAAAGAGAGAGAAACAGGACAGTCAAATGTCCTTCGCTTATCAGTTTCCAGGAAAAGGATGTTCAAAGTGAATGACTATCAATTAAATGATTATGAACATTATGTTCATCCTCTACATATCACATGTTACCCTCATCCTTTATCGCATCTACTCGTATACAGTATATTAAAAAAGACAAGCTGTAGATCGCTTTCAGACAATCCACACACAATGAGGTCTTCTATGCTGGCTATTGAAACTAAATACCTCCTCTACCCTGAGTTGTTTTTTGTTTGTAGTCATGATGTCCACTATCCTGCCTTGGTGGCGCAGTGGGGGTTACATGCTCGGGTTGGTTCGTTGGTGTTTTAGGTAGGGCCCTTCAACTTCAAGGTCATCAGAGCCTCGTCCACTGTGAAGTTCTAATACAGAGACTGCGTAGGCACTACACTAGTGCGACGATTTTTGAGTATTTTAGTCGTACCCAGTTTTTCCAACCGACCACCCATGTCAGCACTAGCTGGGTTGCGTTGCTTAACTTCAGTGATCAGACGAGACCTGATGTATCCAACGCAATACGCCGCTCAGAGCTGTGGATGGCATGCTCGGGAACTGCATCAGTGGTTCAAGGTTCAATAATGGACCGAGGTGGGTTGGCGTTTTTCGGGTGAGAGAGATGCCCCGAGTGCGCCTTCCTTTGGATAAGAAGTAAAACCGACGTCCCCTGTGGTGTACGATGGCATTTGCTCGTCAAAGAGCAACGGGTAGGTGAGGCAAAATTTCCAGGCGTCGATGGAATTCCCCAACGGACAGGGGTTGCAGCTTTGGTCGGCAACCGACCGCGGAAAAAACACTGTCCAATAGATCGCCCTTGTGCCCATGCAGAGGGGCAAGATGGGTACTCCACCCTGCCATAGGCGGGAAAAGGGTAAGGAATGTTTAATGATGATGTCCACGCATTGGGGCTAGTATCCACCCTCTCCCTCCCGTTCTACAGAAGTATAAGGATAAACAGCTACAGAAACGTTAAAGACAAGAATTATATGACAGTTATTGCATGTTACTGTGAAGCGCCTTTCAAAAGTTTAATCTCGACCAGCTGTCCAAAAATTCCAACTTTGAGACAGTCTAATGAAAAGTGAGCAGAGGTTCACCAGAATCGTGAAAATGACTAAACCTGAGGCAAAATCCGTATTTGAAAGGCCACTCAAGGAATTTATAGAATAAATGGCAAATTGTCTGAGTAATGATCTTTTTAGCCGTTTAATTTAGCGACATGGTAATTTATGCATATAATTATTGACTATTTTACCAGTTTATTGCCTGGAAACTTCCAATGGCAATCTTTTATGGTTACAGGCACTGTTTCATATTGAAACATTTAATCACCATTAACCAGAAAAGAAAGCATCCAAATTTCCTTTGCTTTTTGTGGTTTGCGCACTATATCCTGACACAGATATGACTATGTAATGGAAAGGAGCGAAAGGAGAGGGAAAACCCTCTTATTCACATAAAGTACTACTGCAAAACTACAAAAGAACTTCTAACCCTTTTCCTACCTACGGCAGGCACAGGGGCCCTTCTTGTCCCTGTGAATAGACACAAGGGCGATCTATTGGACAGTGTTTTTCCACAGCCGGTTGCCGACCAAAGCTGCAGCCACTATGTTTATTGATCGTCGGTCTACTGTTCGTTGGGGCATTCCACCGACGCTAGCGGGCGAGCTCCCACACCTGAGAATTTTGTCTGAACTACCCGTTTCGTAGTAGATAGGGTTCTTTCAAGTGCAAATGCCATTGTATACCACACGGGACCTCGGTTTTACTTGTCATCCGAAGGAAGTCGTGGCTTCCCTCTCGCCCGAAAGAAGACAACCCACCTCGGTCCAGCATCGAACCTAGAACTACTGACGCAGTTACCGAGAGACGCCGAAACAACCTATATAAATCTTTAGCATTCTGCGGTATGCGTTGACTGTTTTCGACATGCATATCACTTTAGCCGCCTTGATGAACCCTTTAATTGCTTTTAATATTCATAACGTGTAACTGTTTTTATAGGGATGTAGGTTTTTGTCTATTGCCAGACAGTTATCATCTTTTTCCTGGAGCACTTTAATTTGGTCCCACTTTCTCGCCGTAACATAGCTAACATATCATTTTCTTGGTCTTGACATTCGCTATAAAATATTGTCATAATTTCAATTTGACCTTCGACTTGTGAATGCCTCGTTTAATATGACGTCTTGTTTAGCAGAGAAAGAGAGAGGGGGAAAGAGAGATGCCCTTTTCCTAGGTCGGGGACGACGATATTCATAAAAAGGACAGTTGGTCGGAATGACGGGTGGCAGTTTAGTGTAACATCTTTAATAGCAGGTCAAGAGAACACATCGCATGACATCATGTCCTGTTATCTGTTATTGGAGCAGCTGAGGAGCACTTAATATCTCCTTCTCACATGTGTCACCATAGACTTTCGAGTGCACTAAAATTTCAATCTTGTAGAGGCAAAACCAAGGAATGTGACCGTCACTGAAGGAAAATCGACACCGTTATCTAATATACTACTGTTGAAGGTCTCTCACACACACACACACACTACTGTATAAAAGGTATAAAAGCACTGCTGTTAGTTACTTGCTATGTGTTACATGAGTTGCCGGGGTATAACGTTTTTTAAAATACTGTATAGGCATTATTCTATAGTAGACAGGAGCCAACTCGGTGGCGCAGTGAGTAGCACGCTCGGTAACTGCGTCAGTAGTTCTACGTTCGACACTGAACTAAGGTGGATTGGCATCTTTCGGGTTGTTTGGTTCGTTGGTGTTTTAGGACTCTTCAACTACAAGGTCACTAGAGCCCCGTCCACTGCGTAGTTCTAATGCAGGAACTGCACAGACACTGCACTAATGCAACGATTTTTGGGTATTAGCAGTATCCAGGTTTTCCAATCGGCCACCCATGTCAGTACTAGCTGGGGTTGCGCTGCTTAACTTCAGTGATCAGACGAAAACTGATGCGTCCAACGAAATAGGCTGCTCCCGGCATCTTTTGTTATGTTATACTAAGGAGTTCGGGAGTAAGCCAAGCAGTCATAACAGGCCGAACCCTTAGGAGGCTGCTAGCGGGTGAGGAGGAGGTAGGTGTACGGGATGTAGGAGAGGGGAAATTTGCAGCACCCAACGTTCCCTACCACGTTGGTACTAAGGTGGGTTTGCGTTGCTAACTTCAGTGATCTCTCGATAACTGGTGTGTCCAACGCAACCTGGCCGCTTTTGGGTGCGAGAAAGGCCCCTAGTGCTCCTTTCGGATGAGAAGTAAAATCGAGGTCCCTTGTGGCGAGAATCCTCTGAGATAAAATTTCCAGGTGTTGCAGCTCGCCTCTCACTCCTTCCTAGCGTCTGGTGGAGGTGGAGTGCCCCAACGGACAGCATACCGACGATAAAGACGCATAGGGGTTGCAGGTTTGGTCGACAACAGGCTGTGGAAAAACACTGTCCAATAGATCGCCCTTGTGTTCATTCAGAGGGACAAGATGGGTACCCAACCCTGCCATTCGCGAGAAAAGGGCTAGGAGTTGGTTTTATTGTATAGTAGAGAGGAAATTTTGTACTTAAATTGAGAATTAATTCAATAGCACGGAAATAGAGTTGTAGAGTTGTTTGATATGTTAAAAATCATCCACGTATCTATCAGGTATTGATTCCTGTAAAGATGTATAATAAGATCGTGCGTATGATGATAGGCCTTACGACAAAAAGCACTCTCCCTTCTCGCATTCTTCCATCCACTTGATGTGTAGGTAGTAGTGGTTTCCAATGGGCCATTTGAGAAAAGTGTTGTGGACCATGTCATAATTTCTTCTATATAGTATAAATCGGATCTATATCTGTTGGAAAAACATGCCTGGAAATACTGCCTCAACGACTGGATGACGTTAGTTTATGTGTGTAAACAGCCAACATCTTCGTAAAGCATCTTTAAATTACTAAGTAGATAGGAATGAGAAGAAGAGAAAGTGTCTAGTGCAGGAAACGGATTAAGTGAAGCGATTAAAGAGCTTCATTGCAAGTATTCAAGGTGTGCGCGCGCGTGTGCGTGTGTGTGCTTGTTTTCATCATATGGTATTCATAATTAATAGAGGGTCATATTTGAGAACCCTCTCAGAATAAAATGCTTGAAAGCTTTCATCAGTAAAATACATTTCAACAACAACGACGACAACGTCATATATAGTGCTTAGCATTGAATTTGTCTTCCTCCTTCCGCCCCCCCCCCCGACCTTTACTCTAAACGAATAAAATTTTCATATTGCCAAATATTTTGTGGGGATAAAATGCCGTACTGGATGTTTAACGATTTATGTAGGTTGTGCCCTTTATGTGGAAGAAAATAATAAGAAGGTGGTGGAACCACTAAAAACAGGAAGTCATCTTTGCATACCTTTCAACTTGTTTACCTCAGTGATGACTGAATGTAACCTAGTGGCGGCACCGGTTGATTACGAAAAGAAATCAAATGCATTCGATAGCAGGAATTGAAATAACAAAATGTGATAACCCTTCACATAGGGATGCACACGACGACGATCGTGTAGAAGGGAAGTCAGGGAAGTCACGTAAAACTATTTCAGGGTAAAGCTATTAAAAGAGTGCCAATTGTCAAAGATAACGCGCAAAGGTTAACCATTTTCCTGCCTACGTTTTTCCAGCCACTCCAGAGGGCGAGTTCCTACACCTAGAAATTTTGCCTCATCTACCCGTTGCATAGTAGAGAGGGTGATCTTTGACGTGCAAAATGCCATCGTACACCACACGGGACCTCGGTTTTACTTGTTATCTGAAGGAAGGCGCACTCGGGGCTCTCTCTCTCCCCCGAAAACGGGAGCGGCTTATTGCGTTGGGCACACCAGTTCTCGATTGATAACTGAAGTTAAACAACGCAATCCCAACAAGTATTAACTAACATGCATGGCCGCTTGGGAAAACTGGGTGCTGCTAATATCCAAAGATCGTCGCATTAGCGTAGTATCTGTGCAGTCTCTGCATTAGAGCGGCTGAATTGCGTTGGAAACACCAGTTCCCGTCACATCACTGAAGTAACGCAGCCCAGTTAGTACTGACATGGGTGGTTGGTTGCGAACATTGGGTGCTGCTAATTTCTCCTCTCCTACATTCCCCACTCCGACCTCCCTCTCCTCCGCGAGCAGCCTCCACGGATTCGGCCCGTTATGGCTGCTTGGCCGACTCCTCAACCCATTGACGTAACATACTTGCATACTGTAAGGCAAGGCGCAAAATGAGACGCAGGGTGACGCAGGTGGTAGCAGCCCTGCGAAATTCTGCTAGCAGACAATCACCGCACATTGAATCGCAGGTTTCACCATACTTCCGTCAAATAACACGAGAACTTCACTGCTTCACACCGCTTTTTGTTTTGTCACGCCAACTCCACGCAGGAAACTGCGGCGTTGGCACTGCTCTCCGCAGAGTCACGTGGCGCAGGCACTGAGTCACGTCACCCTGCGACTTAACATGCGCAACTACATACTACCATGTGAGCACAGAAATTTATAGTGAGTCACCCTGCAGAGACTGCGTCTCATTTTGCGCTGGGCTTTAGAACTACGCGGTGGTCGGGGCTCCAATGACGGTTGTAGTTGAAGGACCCTAAAGAAGCCAACCCACCTCGGTCTAATATCGAATCTAGAACCACTGACTGTGTTGCCGAACATACTGCCCTCTGCGCCTACCCACAGCATTTTATTTTTGTTTTTTTTTGTAAGCAATTGATCCCAGTTTTTCTATTGGTATTCTTTTAAACTGGGTAAGAAGTGGCACTTACTCTTTAAAATAGTCTCTAACCTAAGAGCAGTGTGCAATATAATGAGTTGTTGCAGCCTGTTATTATAACATGAACAACAGAAATCAATCGTACTGTTCGTAAACGAAAGAAATTGCAGATGTAAGTGAAAATGATGAAGACTTGAGAGGCGAATGTTGCTGATGTTTGCTAAAAGTTGCTGTGCTGCAGCATTTCAGACATAATAAATCACGAATTAAAGCCTGGTCATTTGTGGGTGGTGGAGAGCGTCGAAAAGAGGTTTACTATTAACTCTTCAACTTTATGAAGTATTTCACAGAGTAATGCTACTCTGAAACGTGTGTGTGTGAATATTGTGCATGAACTTTTAATATCTCGGATTATTTCTCTTCAACGTCTTGTAGGCTGCTGCCGTCAGTCCTCTTAAGATTCCAAGTTGGTGAAGAATGACTAATCACAACTTTCTCGTCTTCTTTTTGCTTTTTCCATCTTCTGTTTATCATTCTTGTATCATCAATTAAATGAATTGACGTTAATGCAGACTAATTATTATCATCATTAAGTTGCTTCTGCTTATTCCCCTTACAAGGTCCTTTCAGCAAACTCCTCGTCACCCATTTCTCCATGTTGCTCTGCCTTTCTCTTCTCGCTCGCTGTCTTGATCAATTCATGTTCGAAATGCTTCTCCAAAGGATTAGATGTCTAATGAGTTTTACGAGTATCAGGGGCATGAAATGTGATCTATTGACTGTGTGCTGCTAGCAATGAAGTATGCAATTTTCCTTTTTAGGAAATGTATATGTGATGTCCTTTTTGCCTTTAACCTCCTACAATATAGGACATGAAATGAGAACTAAGTTCTAGATGCATTAATGCTATTGCAGTAGTCTATGAGTGAAGTTGCTCCCCCTGACTGCTTGCTGTGATCGAAACCACACTAGCATCTTTGCATTGCACAAAAGTCAACTATTAAGGGGACAAAGAAGAAGGAGAGCAGGGTCTGCCAGGTCGATGTCATGATGAAAGATTGCCTAATGACGTTCATCCCGATACCGGTCACACATGAATCCATTTCTCGTAAAGGTCCAACATGTTAATTAAATGATCCATGCCTTTTCATTCTGGATATAGACGAGCTGATGACGGGAGTAGGAGAATGGACCCCTCAGTTCACGGTATTTGCCGACGATTTTGGAAAATTTAGTGACTACAGCAGTCGGGACTACAAAGAGCAAGTAAAGAAGGGCCTAAATGATATTAGAGGGGCGATAGAAAAGGGGAAGGGCTAAAAATAAACATGAAGAAGACAGAATATTTAGCTTTCAATTGGGAAGGATAGGAAAATAACGGTGAGGTACTTTCTAGGGCGAATTGCTGATGTAGGTGAAAAAGGAAAGTGCTCAGGATCAACGTTTCAAAGCAATGGGGAGATAGATTCGGATGTTACCCATAGAATCAATGGGGGATGGTTGACGTGGAGAAAGGCAAGTCTTCACGTCAACCAGTGGTTGGAAGCGCCCGGGGCAGGTGGAGGTCGAAGCAGGCGTGGGAGCAGGTTGTCCGTAAGGATATGATAGTGTGTGGGGTGGACGGGGAGCTGGTGAGAGGTAGATGGGAGTGGAGGACTAGAACCCGCAGACCCAACCCTGTCACAGGCGGGATAAGGGTATGATGATGATGAGTAATAAGCACACAGGTACGAATTTCAAATTTAAAAATAATTAACTCTCAAGTAGTTAGAATTTATTTTACATGTTGGTAGAAGAACAAAACTAATTGAGCCTCTCCCTGTGATGGCATACTACTGTTCTACCCCACCCTTGTATCCTGCACATCTTATCATAGTGATGTCAGAACTACTGAAATGCAATTATAAATTACAGTGTACTACATTTGCAGAATCTTTTCTGCCCTTTGGGTGAAATTAGATACTTTAACTGCATGAGTGGTGCTGAATCCATTTCAGAAAACTAATTTATCCTAAAACGTACTATTTATTTGGAGTCGCTTTACCTGTTTATACAACCTGGCTTTACTGACATGTAATTCAGATATTAATTCGCAAAAAAATACAATAATAAAATGTCATTTTTATATTTTAGGTATAATATATTTTTTGTTTGGTTAATTAATGTTGGCCTTTTTTTCCCTTCTGAAAGTAATTTACCAGTGCCAGAAGGAGCGAGATCTTAGACCATGTACATAGAAAGGATTCTTTTATATGCAGATGGTGTCACGTCTCACAGAGCCATAGCTATATATCATGTATACTTTAGGCCCACTTCGGCCTGCTAGTGCAGATAATGCGACGATATTTGGGTATTAGTGGTACCCACTTTTCCCAAGCGGCCACCCATGTTACTATTACTAGCTGGGGTTGCGTTGCTTAACTTCAGTGATCAGGCGAGAACTGCTGTGCCCAACGCAATAAGCCGCTCCCTTTAGAATCTCGCCACAAGTCGACCAAATTTCACCAGCTAATAATGCTGAGCTAGACAATAGCACATCTTGCTATGATGATAATGATCGGAATTAATTTAGTGCTTGAAAAACTGAAGGATCAGATGGATCCCTCCTCGGTGGCGCCGTGGGTAGCGTGCTTGGTAACTGCACCAGTGGTTCTAGGTTTGGTGCTGGACCGAGAAGGGTTGGCTTCTTTCGGGCGAGCGATGCCACCAGTACGCCTTTCTTCGGGGGAGAAGTAAAACCGATGTCCCATGTAGGATCTTGCCCCCTGGCGCCGGTGGAACCCCCCCCCACACACACATCGACCTGCAAACCGACGATAAATAAGAATAGGGGTTGCAGCTTTGATTGGCAACTGGCTGCTGAAAAACACTGTCCAATAGATCACCCATGTGTCCATTCAGAGGGACCCCGATGGGTACCCGACCCTGAAATAGGCGGGAAAAGGGTTAGGAGTTGCTTTGATGCGGACTTCATGAGAATAGGTTACTTCAAAAAATTTTAACGTGTTATAGAAATACTAAACCCTAAATTTGGTTCTATTATGCAAAAATATACCTATTACATGTGGTTTTATTAAGAACGGAACAACAACAACTTAACTCCTAATCCTTTTCCCGCCTATGGCAGGGTCGGGTACCCGTCTAGTCCCTCAGAATGAACACAAGGGCCATGTTGTGAAGCCAAATTGCGTTGGACTCACCAGTTCTCGTGAAATCACTGAAGTTAAGCAGCGCAAGCCCACGTTAGTACCAACATGGGTGGTTAGTAAAGAACGTTGGGTGCTGGAAATTCCCCTCTCCTACGTCCTCTACACCTACCTCATCTCCCGCGAGCAGCCTCCTAAGGATTCGTCCTGTTATGGCTGCTTGGCTTACTCCACAACCCATGAAATTAATCCAGTTATATTGAACAGTGTTTCCACAGCCGGTTGCTGGTCCGAAACTGCAACCCCTATGTTATTTATCGTCGGTGTACTGTTCGTTGGGGAATTCCACCTCTACCAGACCCGAGGGGGGAGACTACCGACGGCAGGGGGGGCGAGCTCCCACACCTGGAAATTTTGCCTCATCTACCCGTTGCATAGTGGAGAGGGTTGTTTTAGGTGCAAATGCCACCGTACGCCACACGAGACCTCGGTTTTACATCTCAGCCGAAAGGCGCACTCAGGGCCTCTCTCTCACCCGTAAGAAGCCAACCCACCTTGGTCCAGTATCGAACCTAGAACTCTGAGCGAGTTACCCACATCGCCAGTAAGGCGTGTGGTGTTATTAAGGGGAGAAATTTCACTTTTATAGTATTTATGTGGTTTATTGTGTGTTTTTCACCTATTGTGCAAAGAGTTGATGCAAGAGAAAATTTTCGTTCAGTGATGTTGGCCATGTTGGTCATGAATTAGGAACCTTACTTTTATCCCTGACCACTACATGTATAGGTTTGCGTGATTTTTAAGACTTTCTCGACATTTATTAGTCCGTTGAAACTGACATAGTTATGCACAAAGATCAATTCTTTTTTTATACTTTGTTTATTCGTTGAGGTGGTCACTTTTTTAGACTATGTTGCCCACTGAAAAAATTGTATCAAAATTGCGTTTTAAACAGTCATGCGATGAGGACAAGGAGAGATTTTCAGTTATGGGCTGTTTACAAAGGGGATAGTGGAGTGCGAGATCGAGAGAGAAGCCCCTTGATATGTTGCAAGCGCAACATTTGTCACAGGCTTCATTTTCAAATAAGTTCCTGCCCATGTACACTGTCGATGTGTATAATTATTCCTGCGTTTCTACACGGAATTACTAAGTATAGGGTGACATAATTGAAACAAATTACAGATGGGTATTCAGATAAATAGTGACGTATTTTCCACAAAACAAACTCCATGCATCTCTTTTCTTGATGATGGTGGGTGCCAACTCTGAATTGACAAGACCGCCAGTATAGTAACCACGCCCTTCCGACTCTCCTAATTCAGTCTTAATACCGATTTAAAACAGCTTTTGTGATGATGCATTTCGACTGAATGAAGAATTATTGGATAACTCACAGAGGTAAATCTGTTCAAGGCATCAATAAAATAGACGACGACCATTTTAAGTTTGAATAGACGCAAATTTCTTCATTTATGCGTCACCAATTAAAAGAACCTGTTTAATGAATTGTTGCGGGCTCGCCCATTTGAGATTGGCGGAATACATATAATGCAGTTTTTACAATAATGTTTGTCTTTCTAAATTCACCGAAATAATCATATTATTATTAAATTCTACGGCGCATCCTTTGAGAAGTACTTTAATAAGAAAAGAAAACTATATGTGAGCACTTTGCAAATAAAAAAAGCCACTACTAACCCTTTCCCTGCCTATGGCAGGGTGGGGTACCAATCTTGTCCCCTGAATGGACACAAGAGCGCGATATTGGACATTGCTTTTCTCCAGCTGTTGCTGACCAAATCTGCCAACCCCTATGCTTATTTATCGTTAGTCTACTGTTCGTTGGGGCACTCCACCACCTTTTTTTCTGTTTCTTCGGTGTTTTAGGGCAGGGATGTCACTTGTTTGTTGTTGTTTGTTGGTGTTTTAGGGCCCTTCAACTACAAAGGTCATTAGAGCCCCGTCCACAGCATAGTTCTTATGCAGCGACTGCACAGACTCTACACTAATGCGACGATTTTCGGGTATTAGCAGTACCCATTTTTCCAAAGCGGCCACCCATGTCAGTACTAGCTGGGGTTGCGCTGCTTAACTTCAGTGATCAGACGAGAACTGGTGTGTCCAACGCAATTTGCCGCTCCCCACAGGGGTGTCAAAGAGGCGGCCCTAGAAACCTAGAGTTGCGGCCCTCACAACCGATATCATGTAGTATAGATATGCAGTTGGCTACTCGGAGGCGTAGCGAGAGGGTGACAGTTTCCCCCAGGCATAGTTGGAATGGGGTGCCAATTTTTTTTATTAAAACTATTGCTAATTAAATACCATTTTAACAATTGTCTTGGTACTTTTAAAAACAAATTTCCAAAATGCCGTATTTATTTTGGGACCCACCGTGGTGGCCTAATCGTTAGCACGCTCGCCAACTGCGCCAGTAGTTCTAGGTTCGAGACTGAACCGCGGTGGTTGGCTTCTTTCGGGCGAGAGAGAGGCCACGAGTGTGCCTTCTTTCGGATGAGAAGTAAAACCAAGGTCCCGTGTGGGTGTACGATGGCACGTGCACGTAAAAGAACCCTCTCTACTATGCAACGGGTAGATGAGGCAAAATTTCCAGGTGTAGGAGCTCGCCCCCTGCCGTCGGTAGCATTCCCCAACGAAGACTAGACCGACGATAAATAAACGTAGAGGTGCAGCTTTGGCCGGCAACCGGCTGCAGAAAAAAATTACCAATATATCGCCCTATGTCCATTCAGGGGGACAAGATGGGTACCCGACCCTGCCATAGGCGGGAAAAGGGTTAGAAGTTTCTGTTCATATTTAATTACCATTAATAAGGCACCCCCATAGACAACCCAGCCAATATTCCTGTGGGTTCCAGACGCCTTGCTGGGGTGCCCCCAGTCAGAGCATGTTCAGTGGACCCATAGACCGGATCCTGGCACAGGCGGGATGATGATGAGGGTGATGATGATAAAGAATTCAGTACCTTTAATAAACAGTGCGCCATTTATTAGGGGGCGCTGTTTATTAGAGGGCGCTGTTAATTAGAATAAATACGGTAAACACTGCATGGCCCTCATGACAACGCAAATGTTACGACGTGGCCTTCAGGGTGCCACGAGTTTGACATGCCTGCTTTAGGGCCCTTCAACTACAAGGTTATTAGAGCCCCGTCCACTGCGTAGTTCTAATCCCAGATCCTACACTAATGCGACGATTTTTGGGTATTAGCGGTCCCCAGTTTTCCCAAGCTGCCACCAATGTTAGTACTACCTGGTGGTTGCGTTGCTTAACTTCAGTAATCTGACGAGAACTGGTGTGTCCAACGCAATCCCTCCATTACCACACACCAGGAGGGAGTGGTGGCGAGCTCCTACGCCTGGAAATTTTGCTTCATCTACCCGTTACATACTAGAGAGGGTTCTTTTACGTGCAAATGCCATGGCACACTTCACAAGACCTTGGTTTTACTTCCCCATCCTAAGAAGGTGCAATCGGGCCCTTTCTATATCGCCCGAAAGAAGCCAACCCACCTCGGTCCAGTGTCGACCCTAGAACTGCTGACGCAGTTACCGAGCGTGCTACCCACAGCGCCACCGAGGTGGGTCATATATGAGTACTTTGATATTTTAAAACTTTTAACAGCAAACAATATTCTTTGTAGCTCAAACTTTTGTGATGGATTATTATTAAATACTGTGACATACAGAAGTACTTTTACAAACTACAAATAAGATCTCTTGAAACGGTTATCAGCGTGACTCATGTTGCATTATAGTTATTGTGCAATAGGTCAGACACCATGCAATATTATAACCGACAAAGCATTAATTTACCTGCCAAACATTTCTATTTTGGTCGTATTATGCGGTGTTGGAACAGTAGGGTAAGCTGGCATCCCCACAGACAACCAAGCAATATTCCTGCGGGTTCCAGACGCCTGACTGGGGTGTCCCCTGTCACAGCATGTTCAATGGACCCACCGACCCGAACCTGCCACAGGCGGGACAAGGGTATGGTGATAATGAAATAAGGTCTCTTGAATGGTTCACTTAACGTAGGACATTAGATGTGTGTATTGCAGTTTCTTGAAGTGGGAGCAGCTGGACAGGCACTTTCGCCTTGAACAAAGATAGACTGCAGATCGTATCTCATACGGTAGAGAATTCAACGACCTGAAAGAATTCTCCGGGAAATATCGACGACAGACGTCTTTACTACGCAGTGTGGAGACAAATTTGAACCTCTGTGTTTTCCGAATTTCTGTAGAGGCCTGGAACGACGCCAGAATGAAATGGCAAGGATGTAACTGGTGCCAAACAGCATTAGCCAGAGAACACAGGTTGCAATACTGCGCGAACTGTTTGAAAGGGTGAATCCCACATTTCCTGCAGACCGGAGAAAGACGAGTCCAAGGATGTAGTCGAAAAATTAGCCGGAGTGCACGATTGTAAGCTCGCTGGAGAGGAATCAGTTGACTCACGGGGGCACTGCTGATAAAGGGGCAGGAAAATCGGATAAGGGACGTAACTTTTGCTTGGCATATAAGGTCCATCTTGTCTCTGGTGACACAGCAACGTAATCGGCGAAATAGGAAGCCCAGTGCTCTGATCTTGGCTGCAATGCCACGTATATGATCAAGAAAAGTTAGATTGGCATCGAATGCCACCCCAAGTACACGTACCGGCGTTTTGAAATTGACGAGGGGCCGGGTGTGTAGACGACCAGGATGTGGGGGATAAAATCAGTGTCTTCATTTTTGATAACTGCAGACTCATATGGAGTGTTCCATACCACTGACTTAGTCTTGTTTGCAATATTATAATTTGCAACTTAGACTATCCGTTCTCGTATTAAATTTATAATCAAAGACATTATTTTTTGCCATCTGCATAACGTAAGTCTCCTTTTGGACCCCTAGGAGGTCTTACAACGATTACTGAATTTTTATGTCTAAGCAATTTTCAGAGAAACTCGTATTTGTGATTCTGACTGAGGGCTCTTTTTTTTCCATATGAATGAATGAATGATCAGAAAAAGGTGTTATTGTATTTCACCTTTTCTTGGAAACTATTCAATCGATCATAAGTTTAATGTACAAGGCTACTATTTTGTTGGTGGTGGTGGTGGCGGCAAAACTCTTAAACCTGTCAAAAAAGGCCGTGGCACCATGTGTTATATTTTGGTGGCAACGTTTAGAAGGCCAATTTTGTGGCTGAGACCCAATTTTATTCGAGTAGGATCTATTTTCGATCAATTTTGATAATCATGTTGTACAACAATCATCGTCCACCAAATGTTAGATATAAAAAGTAATAGTTGTGGAGTATGAAAGAACGACTTGCTTCCTCCATCCTTTTTCGTTGAAACCAAAAAGAAAAATGACAAAAAAATAGCGACTTTCATAATGGCAAGGGGGCAATTTTTTTTTCTAGAAGACATCGACAATGTGCCTAAGACAATATATGACTGACAGATTATTTGACGCGCAATTCACAATAAAATGTCTTTCAGTTATTTATACTTCTTGTTCTTTGTGCAATCAATCTATCATGTTAATGAACAACAAAAGTGAAAGAGCGACAGAAAAAGAAAAACCTAGAAAGAAAATCATCACCTTTCATTTAAGTCACAGCACAAGAAGTCCAGTATAATACATTGCGCTTTCTTAGAAGGAAACATTAATTGAGCAACTGACCAAGGAAATGAGAGGCGGGTCGAGTGGTCAACTTCACTTGACGATGCCCAATTCTCAGTTTCTACGTTGCGTCAGCTTAGTATCAATTACTCCTTCTCCAATTTGCTTCCTAACTCAATTGCATTAGCTGATGTGAGGCGACTTAATTGCAGATTGCTGATCAGTTTGAATGAATATCATGACACTGTGGCTGCTGTTATTGTTGCCTCTCTTACTACTTCATCCACGTCGAGACACACGTGGCACCAAATTGACAAAGTGATGGCTATTCCCCCACACCGAGTAGTGTTTCAATGCGTTTGATTTAATTTATAAAATTTGCATGTGAAACAAACAAACTGCCCTCACATACAAAAATCTCAAACTTCTGTAAAATCTTGCAGCTCTGTAGTCAGGTAAGATATATTACGGACGGCATTTTCTGGATTACTGGATTAGTTTCATGGGTTGGGGAGTAAGCCCGGCAGCCATAACAGGATGAACCCTTAGGAGGCTGCCCCCGGGAGATGAGGAGGTAGGTGAAAGGACGAGGGAGGGGGTTAATTTGCAGCACCCAACGTTCCTTACCAACCACCCATGTTGGTATTGACGTGGGCTTGCGCTGCTAAACTTCAGTGATCTCACGGCAACTGGTGTGTCCAACGCAACATTTTCGATGTTACACTAACGGGTTGGGGAGTAAGCCAAGCAGTCATAACAGACCGAACCCTTAAGGCAAGGCGCAAAATGAGACGCAGGGTGACGCAGGTTGTAGCAGCCCTGCGAAATTCCGCTAGCAGGCAATCACCGGGACATTGAATTGCAGTTTTCAAACCAGTTTTCACCAATAACAAGAGAACTTCTCTGCTTCGCACCGCTTTTTGTTATTTTCACGCCAACTTCACGCAGGAAACTGCGGCATTGGCACTGCGCTCCGCAGAGTCACGTGGCGCAGGCACTGAGTCACGTCACCCTGCGACTTAACATGCGCCCTACATACTATCATGTCAGCTGCAGGAATTTATGATGAGTCACCCTGCGTCACCTGCGGAGACTGCGCCTCATTTTGCGCTGGGATTTAGAGGCTGTACGCGGGAGAGGAGGAGGCAGGTGTAGGGGATGTAGGGGAGGGGTAAATTTGCAGCACCCAACGTTCTCTACCAACCACTCATGTTGATACTAACGTGGGTTTGCGTTGCTTAACCTCAGTGATCTCATGAAAACTAGTGTGTCCAACGCAACTTGGCCGCACACAACGGGGAAGATTTTTTGTATCGGTCAAAAGCTGCATGGTAGAGAAAACTAAGGCATTTGTCATCTTCACTTGGCTAAGCTAGTCCTGCTAGAGATCCATTGGCGAATCCCAGTTTACGTGTGGGATGACAAGTACAGTAGAGTATACTTAGGGATAGGAAGCATGAGGGGTGAGGTTCAGTTGAGTTCTACTGATAACCCAATTGAACGTTCAACGAACGGTACACTAATTCCACTCTGACTCTGGTAAGTAATTTATTTAGGACGACAGAGGACACCAAATTGCGCTTTGCATCGATTGGGTATATAGCAGTACCGTAGTGCATTTGATTTCGCCTGCTTGTAATTCTCTGAAGTGATAGACCGACGTTTGAAATCAAAATACCTGTGAGAATAGCAGGCAGAACTGGGTAATGGATAAGGGGCGTCGGATTTGTTTGTTTTATTGGTGTTTTAGGGCCCTTCGACAACAATGATCATAGAGCCCCGTCCACTGCGTAGGTCTAATGTAGAGTCTGCACAGAAACTACAGTACGTTGTTACGACGATTTGGGTGTTAGCAGTACCCAGTGTTCCCAAGCTGTCACCCATGCCATCTGGTTTCGCGTTGCTTAACTGCAGTGATCAGACGAGAACTGGTGTGTACAATGCAATACAGGCGCTCTGGGGCGTCGGGGAAGTCCAAAGCAAACTTTGGGACTAGATGATAAGCCGGGACATGGCTTTGTAAGGAGAGTTTATTATCATTATTATTGTCGAATTTTTTTCTTACTTGACATGCAATCTTTCCACAACACTTTACACTGATACTAAGGATCTCTGTACATCATCATGAAAGCGGCTGTATTGCGTTGGACACACCAGTTCCCGTCTGAAATGACTGTGGAGTCTCTGGATTAGAACTACGCAGTGGACGGCTCTAATGACTTTGTAGATGAAGGGCCCTAAAACACTGACGAAACAAACAAAACTCTGTACATCATAATATGGTTAGGTTTTGCCACTGTCATTGGCTGTTAAAGGACGTTTCTACTGTGTATATCCATGCAGCCTTCGTTTGATTGGTTACTGACTATCCGAATTAAATTCTCTAGATTAAAGTAGTTTCTAATGTTACGTCGTTTTATCTCGTTAAATGATGTTTGATGCAATTTAGTTAATTTTAATCTCCATTCTTTTTATCTGGAGCTAACCATCCATTTCATGTGCAAAATTTATGAAGAGCAGTTGGTGATACGACATTAAAAACCCCTTCTCATCTGCACGTAGATCTTTATATCGGTCACTATTTGAATCATTTGTTATTAGAATGACCATTTATTGAATAATACAATAGTCGATGTTGAGTGTTTTTGAGCAAGCCATATGATACATGACTGCATGAGAGGTTGATCTGATAACTGCCGTAATCCAATTTTTAATGATTTGCTGATCCATCTTCTTTAGACTAGTGCTATTTAGAATTTTTCCTGAAGCACGAATTTCATTGACAGATAATGTCTAACAAAATGTACGTCGTTTTCATAATCTTGTTTTTTTTGCGTATGTGTGTGTGTGATATTGCAACTATTTATTCCAAGTCATGGAAGTTCCTACCATTTTCCTCAGGCGTGTACGTGTTTACATCATATCTGCGACTGATGCTTTTCAGCATCAGAAAATTTTCATTTTTATATTCATATCTGTGTCTAGGCGATAATTTTCCTATACAAACATCACCAAATTAACGTATCCAACTAAGAATAATTAGCGACTATCTTGACAGACTTCTTTATTAATTGCATTCTGTCGTTTTTCTTTTAAATCCTATTATAAGCTGTGTTATATGAGTAACAAATCGAATCACAATTAGAGTAGGAAATAAATTGTTGAAAATAAACTACCACCAGTCAAATGCTTTGCACAACTCTTGTTTGCTTGGAAAATCAAGTCTTGTCGCACCAAAAATCTTAGGTCCTAGTAGATTATCAACAAAATGTTAATGCTTTCAATGCCCTTAAAGCTCAACTATTTGTTACACTCGGGATAAAGACTTCATGTCTCTCTTAGGTTAAGATCTAGTCTCTATATACTGTATTTCCAACAGAGCATCTGCTCTTCCGGTATAAACCTGGAGCATATGACCTTACCTCTTAGTCAATCACTTAATTTACATTCAGGTTGAAAGACGGACTAAACATCCTGAACTGAGACATTGTTGCGTGTGTGTATAGGCAATTCAAAGGGCGCATTGCGTTGAAGGGGAGGTGATAACTTTGCACCAAAAGAACCTAAGGTCATCGTGAGCTCCAATCATCTAATGATGGTGGGAACCTCTAGTATAAAAGAACTCCTAAGTCTTCTCGCACAGCCCTTTGATGCTCAAGAACAGCTGAAGTTATTCAACCAGTTGGGTTAAGTTATCATAGTCATCACCGCACTCTTATCTCACCAGCGGCAGGGTTGCGTCTGAGGGTTCTCATCCTCCACTCTCCTTTATCTCCTACCAAGTCCCCGTCCACACCACGCCATTATGTCCCTTCGTAAAACCTGCGCCCACGTCTGCTTAGGTCCTCCCTGCCCTGGGTGTGTCCGACTACCTGCATCCTCATAATGGACCTAATCAGGTCCCATCTGCTCTCGAAATCCCACTCATGCTCCACAGCATTCGGATTTCAGTTACTTGCATTCTATTTACGTGGCACTTCCTAACTGCCTAGCATTCAGAGTCACATAGCATGGCTGGCCTAACAACAGCCTTGTTCACCTTGTCTTTCATGTTTACTGGGACCCGCTCATCACAATGGACTCCACTATCATATCTCCAATTCAGCCACCCCCACATTGATCCTATGGGTCACATCTATTTCCCCCACTGCTGTGAACTATTGATCCTAACTACTACTTAAACTATTGTACCTTTAGTATCATCTCGCTCCTTGAGAGCGAGATGATACCACTTTGATTCTGCCCACCCCAATTGAACTCTAGGTATTATGGCTTCTTCATGCTCACCTTGAGGCCCCCCCTTCCATTACTAGGGTGTGATTCCTGCTTCTGAAATGTGAAGTTGTGTGTTCAAATAGTTTATTAAAGGTTCACCATGTTCAGTAAACTTTTTGTCTTTGCTAACGTCTTAAATCTTAATGACAAATGAAACAAAAGAAAGGGGGGGGGGTTTATGTTATTAGTGGTCGGCCTTCTGACGTTCCAGAAACGTTTTTACAGTTTCGAGAAATAGAAGGGAACATGTCCATTCTTGGGAAATTGAAATGATCCTAAGGAGGGCAGCAAGAATTGTACTACATCGTTTCTATCGTAGAGAGAGTGTGACAGGCATAATTAAAGAATTAGGGTGGAACTCACTAAGTCAGAGGCGGGTATCTTAGGGCATGAGTCTTTTTAACAGACTTGAAAATAGGGTATGACGGCCCTCCAGGTGGTAGTTTATCCCTGGCAAACTATCATCTATTTAAATTGAAGGAGATCTGGCCACGGACAGACTCGCATCACTGGTCCTTTCTTCCCAAGGAACATTTGGCAATGGAATGGTGTTGGGGAGGATAATGTGGAGAGATTTTTTGAAAGGAGATGCCATTATAGCAGGTAGGAAATGGATGGCAGAGTAGATGCCATGCTGTAGGTTCCTTGGGGTTTTTAATGATTTAAAACTTAGGAATGAGAGTTACTATCTCCACTGACAATTTGGCCTAACAGGTCTGATTGCAGTGCATTCCATTAGAATTTTGTCTATGGAAAGTGCTTAAAAAAGCTTCTCAAGAAGTGCTCACGTTTGTCATTTTCAACTTAAATTCAGAAAGGGTTGTCGTTGCCTCTTTTGTTGTTTTTTTAAATACTAAATGAGGTACTGGCTACATGTGGAAACTACAAGGCTCTAGTATGGGGGAGAAGGAAAGTCTGAAATACAAATTGAACGATTGGTTTTGATCTTGTTGCTTTTATCTTCATGAGAAGTGAAAGGCAAGGCACTAAGGATTTCTTCTTAACTACTTGTAAGAAAAAAAATCTTCAAATCGCTTTCTTTCTTATATGGATTGTAAGTTTTGATTAAAAAATGCACTTGCGTGTATCGTTTTCCCCAAAAATAAATTAATTGGAGTTCTTTCCATCGATAAACGATGTCTTTAACCGCACTGCCTTTTATTTCTCTAAATGTTTTCACGAATTAAGCAAGAAAATAAAGCACAATGGACGTGCGTAGCTTACAAATTCAAATGTCATGGGCTTTTATTTTGTCGTGCTGCGTCTCCTACATTACCTAGGAGCTGGCGTTCTGTACTTTCCTTTTGAACTGGTGATATAGTGATACCTCTGACGGTGGCACAGTTTGAGGTAGTTTTTGTGGCGTTGGTGGAGATGCGAGTTTGAGACGTTGACCCAACCCAGTACAAGTCCATGTAGGATCGATGAATGATCACTTGAATTGTTCTGGTAACACGACATATGAGGTTTCCCACCTTTTTTCTCTACTTGGGTATTCCACGGTCATTCTGCCTTTTGCCTAAGCGTCTCAGCAACAGTTCTTTGTGTAACATTCCCAGTAAAGAATACAAATTTTGAAATATTATTAAGTTGACAACCTGCTGGATGGTTGCCGAAATCTAATTTGATATGCAGCAATACACCCTCAGTATATACATCTAGTGGAATTTGTTATTTCATCTTATTATTATTCTTTAGAAATTTCATGAAATATGATGAAAAAAAATCATAAGTAATGAAAATGTTGGTCTAATATTCCACTTCCGTTGCCTCGTTATGTAAAAATAAATTCTCGTATGGCATTCTTGTAATATTTACCAACGTGCGCCTCTCATTTCTTTCTCTCGTTTTTTTTTTGTTAAATATTATTTTCTTTCTACATGCAAGTACTTCCTTGTCCTCATTTTTTGGCATCTGTCAATAGATGTATTGTTAGATATCAAATAATTTGCATACGAGAGTAGGTGGGTCCTATCAAAATTAAAACGTTGTATGCCACAAGCATGGTTTGAAAGCATCTTTGTAGTTTTGATAAACATCTCACTTGACATACATTGGTATAATTTGATAAAGATGTACGTCAGTGTTAGGTAGTTAAAGTGGTGGAATGTATCATCAACATCGTCATAATGCCCTTATCCGGTTTTGTGGTAGGGTAGGGTCGAGTCTGCGGGTTCTAGCCATCCACACTCCCGCCTATCTCCCACCAGGTCACCGTCCACCACACACAATCTAAGATTAGCCCCTATTCTTGATGAAATTACTCTGAATGTTGGCACATCAGCCAGGCGTCTGGAACCCGCAGGAATATTGGACTAGTTGTCTTTGGGAGGATGCCGGCGTACCCTGCTGAAGACACTCGATCATCATCTGCCATGGGAGCCGAGGTCTGCACCCCCATGACATTGCGGGAACATGATTCCGAGCCAAGTGGGTAAGGGTGAAACGGAGGACTATCATCCTCCCCAAATGTGAAAAATGCAAAAGTGCCTGCGCCAAGTCTGTTAAAGAGGCTGTGTTTTTTGTTGTTCTAGGGTCCTTCAACTTCAGGATCATTAGACTCCTGTTCACTGAGTAGTTCTAATGCAGAGACTGCACAGACACTACAGTAATGCGACGATTTTTGGATATTAGCAGTATCCAGTTTACCCAAACGGCCACCCATGTTAGTACTAGCTCTGGGGTTCCGTTGCTTAACTTCAGTGATCTGATGAGAACTGATGTGTCCAGCGCAATAAGCCGCTCCCAAAGAGCCTGTGGGCAATTATTATTTGCCCCCCCCCCAGCCCTTTGACACGGTGATGATCAGAAAAAGTCACAGAGTTGCACAAGGACCTTTAAAGTGGTGAAATGTATCATTGGTAAAATATTTTTGAGAGGCGATTCTTGTAAAGAATTCTGTGATCTGATTTTGTTAGTAATTCACTGTTATTAATCCACGTATCACGTTTTTTATTATTATTTTCAGTTTTGTGATAGTGACTCGCAGACTTCGGCTCCCATGACACTTTTCCATAAAGTTATTTCACACTTTAGTCAGTCATCTGTTGCTGCTGCTGGTGCCTTTCAGTTTGTAGATTCTGTGCTCATTTATACAGATATCAAAAAACATATTGGCTACAATTCTAAATGAATAATGGATCACATTTGTCACCTCTGACAGCAATATGAGGACTAGAAGAGATGAACTTTTCCAACGCCTCCATTTGGAATTTTATATTTCGCTGCACACTAATAATGTACAGCGTTTTATTTGTTGGTATCATTTCTTTCAGAGCTATTTCTTGTCAGGCACACCATGGATTTAATTGAAAAACAAATTTTTTTTTTTTACAGACAACGGAAGAACACGATTGCGATTGTTATCGACATCCTTTTACTGATTTCCTTACCGTTAAACGACATCAATCGCAGGTTGTGTGCAAACGAATTATGGGAAATGTCATCCTTTAATGGAGAAATCATAATCTAATTATTATAATGGGTCTCATCTGTTGCTACATAAAATTATTACATGAAACCACTAACCATTAAAATCGAGTCACATCAGCTGACAAATCAAACCAAAGTCATACAAGAAATAGATTATGAGAAACTGAGACTAAAGAAAACTGTTGTTATCAAGCCCCCGGAAATAAAAATAGGACTGTACGACATGAAATTATTTTTAGTAATGCATGGTATCGATCCATCTGACGGCATTATTAATGTATAAATAGGAAATATGATAAACGTCCCGTCCAGCGAACATGAATAAGTAGAATCACTCTGATATATTACGAGTTTTGTATCATGCCGACCATTTCAGGGCTATGCTTTTTGTCTATTTTTGTTATGATGGCGTCAATAGAAATTCAGAAATTGTGTGGTTGAAGGCCTACAGAGGTCTTTCCACACCTAATTACTTCTCCTAATTGGAAATAATCAGGACTTCAAAGTTGTAGCGCTACATTATCACTATCAGCATGCGCAATATTTGTAATCCTTGATAGGATTTTGTAGAAGAAAATTTGACAACTTATGAAACTGTGCTCAGATTTGAGATATAGATTGATATATTGACCCATTGTGAAAAAGAAAACGAATCGTTAACACTCGCTATCCCGAAAATGTCTTGTAACCAAGGTCAGAAAGCCTGGTTTTTGATCGCGACAAGACGCTGGCCCATTGGCTCTCATTTACTATTATACTTTAGAATCATTCAAATCGACGTCCCTACCTTAATTGGTCGCCCTTGTGCAGTGGACAATCTGCATCCCGATACACTTCGACTTTGATATGGTGTAACACTGATGCGGTCTGGAAGGCAATGTCTTATCTTATTTTTATAAATTTCGTTAGGGTTTTGTTTCGTGCCAAGACGTGATCTGGGGTAATGTAACATTCTATCACATCACCAACATCAGAACCGGTGCTAGGGTCTTCAGCGCCCGCCTGCAAATCTCAAATCAGCGCCCCTCCCTCTTATTTTGAATTATGTTGAATGCACCTGTAACTGTTGAAACATCGAAATGGCACCTCTACTGTACTGGCGCCCGCCTACAGCCCAAGCACTGAAGGCTCGTTTCCGCCAGTCCTGATCACCATCATTCCTAACCACCTATGGTAGAGTAGGGCACCTATTTGTCCCGTTTATACCAGGATCCCACACGGGTGCGAAATGTTGGTGGATTACATCGTTGACTGCCGACCTATGTCATTCAACCCTTATTTACTGAATATCGGCCCATCTTTCTAAGGGCAATTTCTTTTACGGATGCCATAAGACGAGCTTTTACACCTGAGAATTTTGTCCATCTATGCGTGCATTTGTCTCAGTGTAGAAAGGGTTCCTTGCGTGCACGTGACATGAACACTACATGAGATCCTAGCTTTACTTCCCATCCCGACGGAAGGGAACCACATCCTAATTCATTAAAGAAGAAAATTCCAATTATCATGTACCCGTTTTTTACAGCTCCCCATTAGGACCACATTGTATCGTAGAGGGGAAATGGACATTATTAATTGTTCACAAGTGGAACGTAACCCACTTGCTGAGTTAACTTTAATATTATCATTTTGAAATTCCGAGAACAAATTTCAGACATGGCGACTTGTGCATTTGGGTCTCCCCAATCGTTTATATGTATGCTTGATATGCTTGATATCATATTTTAAAATTGAGCCCAAGGTGATATTTAAGCCAATAGTTAACTTGAGGTCAAAGCCTCACTTTTACAATCAGCCTAGTCTTGTCAATGTATTTACACTCCTAATTGAAATTCAGGATTATTCAGAAACTCTGTTAGAGTTAACCACTGAGACCCTAGCGAACGAAGTAATATTTTCATCAACATCTTCAAAACATAGTTATACCTCTGGAATGCTTTTCACATACAGGTGACAGGGGGAGCACTAGAGAGACATCATGGTCGTTAAAAAAAGTAACTATAGACCTTTAACTCAAGAGGGAAGTCTGTTACCGATTGAATTTCCGAAAGCACCGTGAATATTCTTTCTGATTAGGAAAAAAACACATTATGCCCTAACCTCTCAACGTTCCAGGCTGCCAGGTTTACCAGAACTTTAATGAATGAAAAAATTATATAAAGTCCTTTTAACGGTCAAGGTAATGCCACCTTAAGGGGGAAAAGAAACGAGACCCTATGGTGTGATATTCGAAAGCAGCAAAACATTAGCAATGGTATCATGGCAATTTCGGGCAGCAATTCCGAGATATGGCCTCTCATTACCTTTAGAAACTTCACCTTTAAGATTTTACTACTAGTGAAGTCTGCTCTAACCTCTCATGTTTTTCTAATTAACTGTAGTGATAGGTGTTGTCCTCTGGTGAGCAAGAATTATCCTTTTACTACTAAAATATTCAAATGTTTAAGGTTAGGTTGTAATATTAGTAATAATTTGAGTGCATTGTTCCAAGGTAGCTAGCAACAATAAAGTCGTACTATATTAGAGACAAAGCGCCTTAATCGTTGGTATCTACGAGAATCCAATATAAATGGTAAATTATATCCGCAAGTGCAACGTGTGTTTTAATGTTTCATTTGCTGTCTGTAAGTATGAAAAATGTGCTTTATCTGTGTATTATATCAATAAGGATGAATTAATTTATTTCATACTTCTCTCAATAAGGGTGTGACCCTAGGCTCGCTTCTCCCACATACAGACGGGTGTCATGTTATGAACAGCAATGGCTGCCTCAGTCTCTGATCGCATGCCAGCCTACCGTGTGCAACGCAAAGCAATATTTTAAGTCTACACCTCGAAGGTGAGTTTCAAACTGTTAGTAAAAAATAATCTCATTACCGTAGGTTTGACATTAGGGTATAAAAATCTACTAGATGTATGTTTGTCCTAAAAAAACGAGATCTTTGAGAGCGGTGGTGTAAGGAGTTGAGGAGTTGGAGGATGGAATCGCGAGAACGGAAGTGTAGGTGTTGTATAATGACATGGATGGAGTCTATTATAACTCATGCAAATGGGCGAGCAGTTTGCCTCCTGAAACCTACGGTAACAAGAAAACTCGACTCTCATGTTTATTGTAACAGACACACGTACACGAACAAACACATAGGGTCATTGCATAACCAATACAAGAAGTGCACTAGGAGAATAATGCGCCAATAAAAATCACAGGTTCGTACTTACGGGAGAACCAGAACTTGGTGAAATGTCAAACGGAAGCAGTCTGTGCGCGAAGGTATATAATATGCGATAATCTTTCTCGACTATTCCTTGTGTTTACCGACTACAGAGTAGACGTCACAAAATTCCTCCTCCGTACTCCTGAGTAGCACTTAAATCATTTTGAATTCATAGTAAAATCAGTCACCTACAGGCAGGATCACGAAGAGCCTGAGAGTCCAAGGTTTTCAGGCTGTGAAAAATACATGCGCGAAAAGGACGGGAGATGAGAATAGAGGGGGTGGACTTTGCACCGCAAGCATCTGATGAACACAAAGAAATGCGTTGTGAAAAGCACGCTGAGCGCTTGGTGGAGAAGTCCACTGACGTCGATTTGACAGGGTTCCTGGGAAGTTCCTTTCTTTCGGTCTCTCACTTGCCGTAACACAAATGCAATTCAAAATATTCCCATTTCTCCTCTCAACTCAATATAGCACCGTCGACAATATTGAACGCCCTGACTGACGTTGCTGCTCGAATCCATCCACAATAACCACGGAAGCAATTTTTGTCGACTTAAGTACACCACGTATACCCTATATCCATCTACATGGATCCGCGGCTGGGTTGATGAAGACTGTCGATTTACTACAACCACCTACGTCTCCTTTGTCCTTCTGCTCTCGCCTCAGTCTTCTTGCTGTTCCCAAACGTTGGACCAAATGACGACGACACGTGCACCATACGGCGTATTAAATGCGGAAGCCTTGATTGAGGTTGACCGTTAATTATTCAACACTGAAATATTATTAATTTGTCTCGCTTTAAACATCCGGTATCTCAGTTCCGTTGAAATGATGTATGGGCGTTGGAACAACAATCAGAGTAGAGGGGGGCTTATCCTAAGTCGTTTTCCTCTCATCGGAACTGCATGTATCATTTGACACATCCCCTAAAGACGTCAGTTTACAATGGACTTGCACATGTCTACATTATCAGAAATGGTTTTTTGTCAATCATATATCTGGTGCAGTGTTGATGACAGTTTTCTGCTGTAAATTCAATCTACCGTTTTCACAGTTCATTGCCAGGGATGAGGATCATGAACTCTCTTAAACGCTCTGGTAATATCCTGTTTATACTGCATGCACATGGCTCCCCACAAAATGTCCATCCAGCCGTCACATACTAGAATGAATGGTGCTAACATTATCGTCGTTTTGCATTTCAGAGGTTACTAGTATCGGGGAAAAGGATGATGCAGAATCACGTCTTCATCATTATCGTCATACCGTTATCCCGCCTGTGGCAAAGTTGAGTCTGCGGGTTTTAGCCCTCCACTCCCGCCTACCTACCACCAGGTCCCCGCCTACTTACCACCAGGTCCCCGCCTACCCTACACACTATCATATCCTTACGAACAACCTGCCCTCATGTCTGCTTTGGTCTCCACCTGCCCCGGGTGCTTCCAATCACCTACATTCCTGAAATGGACCTAACAAGCTCCTCCTCCTCCCCTCTAATCATTACGTGTCCATACCATCTCAATCTACTCTCCCTCATTTTTCCGCCATGTCCTCCACCCCCAAGCTACCCCTAATATACTCGTTCCTAATTGATGCAGAATTACGTCTCTGGGATCTGACTGCAGAAGTATTTTAACTTGAACAGCAAGACCTGAGATCTTTCTCCTCCAAATTAATCCTGTTTTAGGCTATTATTGTTGTAATTAATGATGAGGCACTATAATTAGTCTTGAGGAATGAAAATTTGGGTCGTTTTCACTGAACGTCAACCATCTTTGGTGATTTCAATAACAATGTTTTCATAATTGCCTTAACGTTAAATGTCAACTGCTTATTTATGGTCCAGAAAAAAATGTTCCCAAATGATGCTTACTATTTAGCAACAACAGCAACGAGCATTTGTTAGATGTATGCATATCACGCCAACGAGGGCATTTATCCAATAAAATTAAGACCCTGGCAATCACTTTGTCGTAGGTGTCATCTAGTGGCGCCTTTAATAAAATGTGATACAATAACGATTATTTTGTTAGAAGTTCCGTTATTTACTTTATAAATGGTCAGTGTTTTCTGTCATTTGGGGTTCCTTCTTGATAGGCCTTTGGTTGGCATGTTTTGGCTTCGTTGGTTTGTTGTTATGGGCGGGATGATGTCTGATGTTGAGTCTTTTGCCGAATGAGATATAAAGGCCGTGAACTTGTCTTGTGCCTATCATCCTTTAATGAACACATCTCTCTTTCACGTAAAACCTATTCACTGATTACTATTTTCAGCTTAAACGCTTTTCTAGGCTTCGAGTAGATATCTGAATTCTTCGCCGGTGATGATAATTCATCGGAATTTTAATGATTTGCGTACCTAACGTCAGTACCTGACGTCGAAAATTGTGACTGATACTGAGTTAAGTAGGGGCTTAGTTAGCAGGATAATGTCCAGCGCACGGAAAAAAACGGGACTGGTAAAACAGTTGCTGGTGTTCTTCCTCCATAGCAACTCCTAATCCCTTTTCCGCCAATGCCTGGGTCGGGTACTCATCTTGTCCCTCTGAATGGGCACAAGGGTGATCTATTGGACTGTGTTTTTCTGCAGCCGGTTGCCGAGTAAAGGCTCCCTCACACCAACGCGAAACATCGCAGTCGCAGCGGATCTTTCGTGGCGAATTATTCGCATCAAAACGCTACCCATGACGAGCAATGGTCATGTGTACACCGCAGCGAATGTACCGCGCCCGCGGTTGCGAAAGTGCAGCGAATTATTTAAATTATTTACAATCGCTGCATGGCACGGCTTCAGTCGTCATCGTGGTTCGAATTTTGATAGAACAAGATGGCGTTCACAGAAAAACTAATAGAATTGATAAGAATGAATCCAACTAAACTGACGCGTTGGTGTGCATATCAAGGCGAATCCACCGCGCCGCAGCGCGTGCTCCTGTTCGGCGCGTGTTCCTGTGGCAAAACTTCCGCTGCGACTGCGATTGTTTCGCGTTGGTGTGAGGGAGCCTTAAAGCTGCAACCCCGTTGGGGCTGTTCACCTCCACCATACGCCAGGAGGAAGTGAGAGGCGAGCTCCTACACCTGAGAATTTTGCCTCATCTACCCATTGCATAGTAGAGAGGGTTCTTTTACATGTAAAGGACATCGTACATCACACTGGACCTCTGTTTTACTTCTCATCCGAAGGAAAGCGCACTCGGGGCTTCTCTCTCTCTCTCTCTCTCTCTCTCTCGCCGGAAAGAAGCCAACCCACCTCTGGGCAGTATCGAAACTAGGACTGCTAATGCAGTTACCAAGCACGCCACCCACTGCGTCACCGAGGCGGGATCTCCAGGTTCTTCCTCCATAAAGGGGGAAAAGTTTGGACTGTCTTGTTGGGTTTCGAACTTGCAACTGTCAGTGTAAATAGTGAATAAAAAATCCCTGAAATTGTGGAACCGTCCTATCAAAGTAAATTTGAATGAAACTCACATTTTGTTGGAGAGGAATTAGCGTGCAGCTATGTCATTTTTTTCGCATGGTACCAAGTTAGATGTTTTTTTTATTTGCATTCTGTCCACATCGTTGTCATTCTGAATGCTATCGCTGAACAATATTATCGAATGGCCTTGGTCACCTTTAGTCCTCCTTCTACGTCGTGGTCTGTGATTTTTGCCTTCCCACTATATTAAGCTTTGTAACCTCTAATGCAATAATAATAATAAATCAGCGACAATTAAGCTTTATTATGTCAACACTAAAACTTAATAAAAGACTCTGTTGGGAAAAGAATAACAGTGTGGTACATTCCAAGGCACCGTTATGACCTCGGATAAACTTCACAATCAGAATGTAGGCTTTTCAAGGATCACTTCTGCTTAAGTTTGGAAGACGTGAAAGTGTAACAATCAACTAGTTTGGCACGCAGCAGCTGTATGTCATCGTCTTCATTCAACTGTCTTTTACATAAGGATTACCCATCTTAATCTACTTTTAGGGTCATGAGAAGATGCATCTAAAGCTCTGCAAGAGTTTGGATAATACACTTTCCATTGTATATACCTTTCATGCACTGAAAAAAAGAATTCCAGGAGGAAACGGAAATAGTAACTAGGCATGTTTGGAAGTGTATTAATGAATATTCGTTATTATAGAGCATTTAAGAAACACGTCGATGAACGTTGACTGGATACATGTTGTCAGGAATACTTATTTGGGACATGACAAAAGAGCCAATCATTTCCTTTGCTAGTAGCAAAGGAGAAGGATTTGGGATAGAAAAAGTGGCGAGACCACCTATGAGTATTTTGTGCATGAAGAAAGTACCCGTCTCACATCATACACACACACTCTCTCTCTTCCGTCTCATTTTAATATGTTGATTCAAATTGTGTGCCATTGTTGCCTGAGAAATGAGAAAAGATGAGAACCAGGCACAAGAAACGTGTGATGAAATATCGACATTCATGACTAATGGCATATGTCCGCATGAAATGCATATTGTGCAAACCAGGAATCAGCTAAGAACTTTGCTACAATGCCAACAAGCAATGCCTCTCTACTGCTACTTTCTTTGGCACCATGGGAACATGAGAAGGAGGAGGAAGAGGAGGAGAAGTAGAAGGACCTATCTACTACTACTATTACTCTACCACTATACACCCAAGTAAGAGGAGATGTAGAAGGAGGGATCTACTCTATAACGTATATGTTGCTCCATCCCCGCTCTTTTTTCCCCTCCCCTACATTTTTCATCTAACTCCTCCGGCTCTTTATCCCCTCGTTTTCCACCTTCATATTTTTCATTTGAATATTTTTCTTCGCCCTCAGCTCGAAAGTTTACAATGAAAACACGAAAGTTCAGGAGATTGATATAAATGATTCCGGACCACGTAAAGATGGTCTTGAATAACTTCGCATTACAACTCAATGATGAATGTCACCGAATTGAAGTATTTCAGCGCAATAAGTAAAAATATGTATATTGGAAATAAAAATCTTTCAAAATCTATATCTGCCAGCGTTACTTGTGAAATGATATGATGTGTTACTTGGTATACCTTTGAGTACATCCCCCCTCCCCCGAAAAAATCTCTGCTGGCAAATATTTCATAAAAATGTTTTTTCCCCAAGATAAGAAATTGATCCCTGTGCTTGAAATGCTAAATGCGGATAAAATTGGGTTCATTGTTCAACTTCATTTTATTTAAAATATAAATATTCTTAGGTTCTCCAGTCTGGGTTTCATTTTAAATCAATGCATTAATTTAAAATGTGTATAGGTATAAATGTGGCCTACTTTTTCAGATCATATAATGGAACTTTTCTTCAGCCGCTTTTGTAAATATGCTTCCACTATAGCTGTTGTAGTTAAATGGTAAACATTGATCCGTTCGCAAACTTACAAACAGTTAGGAATGAATTTCAAATTGTTATACGACAACTCCGATGAAATCAATTAATCATTGAAACACGTAACTGGAGGGGCAAACGACAGCAGGTGCTGAGCTCTCAGGCCTCTGAAGAAATACTTGTGCGCCTTACATACAGTAACACTATATACATTGAATACTGTCTCTTGACTAATTGATTATGCTGCATGTACTGTACATAGGCAACAAAATATCCGGCTGCCCCGTGGGCAATCAAAAATTGTGTTGCTATTTAAGAATTGAACTTCCGAAATGGATTCTGTTTGTTTATTTAGGACATTGTTTCAAGCAGAAGATGAACTGCTGTGTGTGTTGTAGAGTATTTTGTGCATAGTTTTGAAAGGGCAAAAATACCCCCTAACAAGGGGGTAGTTTTGCATAGATTAGAAAGGAGAGAGGAAGGGACCCCTTCTCCTCTGATCACTGAAATTAAGCAACGCAACCCCAGCTAGTACTAACATGGGTGGCCGCTTGTACTAACTTGGGAAAACTGGGTACTGCTAATACCCAAACATCGTCGCATTAGTGTAGTGTCTGTGCAGTCTCTTCGTTAAAATTACGTAGTGGACGGGGCTCTAATGACCTTGTAGTTGAAAGGCCCTAAAACACCTACGAACGAATAAAAGGAGAGAGAGGAGAGAAAGAGCTGAACACCCCATCTTACTGTATACAATGTAGTAATAACGAAATGATACAGTAATGGAGGAGGAGAGGGTGAATTTTTTTTTTTTTTTTTTTTTTTTTTTTTTTTTTTTTTTTTTTGGGCCTTCAACTACAAGGTCATTAAAACCCCGTTACACTGCGGGGGTCTGATGCAGAGACTGCAACAGACACTACACTAATGCGACGATTTTTAGGTATTAGCGGTACCCAGTTTTCCCCAGCTTCCACCCATGTCAGTACTAGCTGGGATTGCATTGCCTAACTTGATATTCTTACACACACACAATAATGGGTTAGGGAGGAAGCCAAGCAGCCATAACAGGCTGAACTCTTAGGAGGCTGCTTGCGGGAGATAAGGAGGAAGGTGTGGAGGATGCTGGAAATGGGAATCTTGTCGCACCCAACGTTCTTTAATAACCACCCATGTTGGTACTAACGTGGGCTTGCATTGCTTAACTTCAGTGACCTCGGGAGCGGCGAGTTGCGTTGGACACACCAGTTCTCGTCTGAACACTGAAGTTAAGGTACGCAAGCCCAGTTAGTACTGACATGGGTGGTCGCTCGGGAAAGCTGGGTACTGCTAATACCCAATAATCGTCGCATTAGTGTAGTGTCTGTACAGACTATGCACTAGAACTATGCAGTGGACGGGTCTCTAATGACCTTGTAGTTGACAGGACCTTAAACACCAACAAACCAAACTTCAGTGATCTCACGGGAACTGGTGTGTTTAACGCTCCCGAGGGGAGGGTGAAGGGAAGGAGGATGCTAGGAATGTCCGCTGAATTGATGGTGAGTTAATAGTTTCTTATATAATTTAATGGTCTGTAGTAAAATAGACGTTGTGAATTAAGCAGTGATGGTAGTCTAGAAAACATATTGACACATCTCTGAGATTGTCTATGAGTAGGACGCAAGCTCTTTTTTGTGGTTGGTCAAACTGAGGCGAAATTAAATAGATATAAACTATAATCTAACTAAATATCATAAAAATAAAAATGAGACATAGTTGTCAAATATGATGAGTTAACAGCACTTCTTATGGTTGTTTACTCAGAAAAGCAATCTAAAAATGAACGCAATGAAGTTCTTTTATAAATAATGTCGTATAATACTGCATGCATAAAGCATATTTACTTTATATTACATTAATATAATAGAGAGAGAGAAAGAAGGGGAGACTGGCAATAAAGGGTTTCTCCATACGTTATCTTATTACGTTAGGAACAGTTGGTGTGAGAATTGAGCCTGTGAGCGGCTTATTACAATGGACATACCAGTTCACGTCTGATCACCGAAGTTAAGCAACGCAACCCCAGCTAGTACTCACATCGGTGGCCGTTTAGGAAAACTGGGTGCTGCTAATACCCAAAAATCGTAGGATCAGCGTAGTGTCTGTGAACTCTTTGCATTAGAACTATGCAGTGGACCGGGCTCTAATGACCTTGTAGTTAAAGAGTCCTAAATTACCAGCGAACGAAAAAATGCGCGTGTTAAGGACGGAAGTGACACATGCACACCTGCCACTCAGTGTACTTTACATTTGAAAAGATTAATTTAAAAGGTAGGGTTGGGTCTGCGGGTTCTAGCCCTCCAATCCCACCTATCTCCCAACAGGTCCCTCGTCCATCCCACATACTGCCATAATCTTACGAACAACCTGCTTCCATGTCTGATTTGGCCTTCACCTGTCCCGGGTGCTTCCAACCACCTGCATTTCCTATAATGGACCTATAACTCCCTCTTCGCATTACATGTCCATACCACCTTAATCTACTCTACCTCATTTTTTCCTCGATGTCCACCACTCCCAGGCTACTCTTCATATGCTCACTTATGTACCGTAACATGCGCACTCGGCTACTTGCTTTATTTTGGCAGCGGTTGTATTGCGTTGGACATATCACTCTTGTCTGGGTGACCACTTGGGAAAACTGGATACCGCAAATTTCTAAAAAATCGTCGCACCGGCGTAGTGTCTGCATTAGAACTACGCAGGAGACGGGGCATTATATCATTACGCATTATATCAAATTAAAATGTATTTGTATATATTTCAGTGTTGACATTGAAATTTTGTCAGTTTATCATGTGTTAATGACAAAAGCTATGAGTTAATAAGATCTGAAGGGCAGACATTGTGATTGTTTTGTTTCGTTGGTATTTTTAGGGCCCTTCAACTACAAGCTCATTAGAGCCCCGTCCAATGCGTAATTCTAATGTAAAGACTGCACAGACACTACACTAATGCGACGATTTTTGGGTATTAGCGGTGCCCAGTTTTCCTAAGCGGCCGCCCATTTTAGTACTAGCTGGGGTTGCGTTGCTTAACTTCAAGGATCAGACGAGAAGTGGTGTGTCCAACGCAATAAGTCTCTCCCTCACACATTGTGACACGGTGACACTGTAAGTCACCCAGAACTTGTATCTCTTTCTGCGGTTGTCCGGTTCAGCCTCTACATTTTAGTGAATTTAATGATATATGGGGCTCTGCATTGCAATTTAATAAGCCAAGAACGCGCCCAAATTACTGTCATAAATAGTTTATAATAAGATATTGGAAACCCGCGGATAATAACATTGTTCAATAGAAATTCATTTCAGGTAGTGCTGCTATATATTTATTTTATTGCAAATTGTTATTAATTGATAAATAGCTTTCAGAATATAACATTTCAGGCTTGGAGTTTGTGCTGCTGTGCTGTAAATTGAAACTCTCTGCCAGTGTATTTCTTTACTTTTCTCTGTGGTGATGTAGTGACTGTATAGATTTGAATGTTGGCAACCGAAAAAATTTATTAAAACTTTATATTAAAATAGGTTGAAAAATGGGTTCTTGGCAATATTTTCACAAGTCGTAATCGAATCATATACAATTTTATAAAGTTTGAAAAAGGCTGTTAATGAAAATACATTATTTTCTGTTAACCAAATAATATTTTTGTTTTTCACGCCAGATATTTGCCAAATGAATGCCTTCGTAGGAGATCAAGAAGTTGTTGAAGAAAGACACTAAAGATTAAAATCAAAATAAACAGACTGGGATGTGACCCATGGAATCAATGGGGTATGGTTCTGTGTGATAAGAGGGTCCCAATCAAGTTGAAAGAGAAGTTTTACAGGGCAGTGGTTAGGCTCACTATGCTATACACATCAGAGTGTTGGGCAGGGAGAGCAATAGAATGCAAGTAGCCGAGATGCGAATGCTGCGGTACATGAGTGGGGTGTCGAGAGCTGATAAAATTAGGAATGAGTATATTAGAGGTAGCCTAGGGGTGGTGGACATCGCGGAAAAATATGAGGGAGAGTAGGTTGAGGTGGTATGGACACGTAATGAGAAGAGGGGAGGAGGAGCTCGTTAGGTTTATTTCAGGAATGCAGGTGTTTGAAGCACTCGAGGCCCGTAGAGATCGAAGCAGACTTGTGAGCTGGTAGGAGCGGCGAATTTCGTTGGACACACCAGTTCTCGTCTGATCACTGAGGTTAAGCAGCGCAACCCCAGCTAGTACTGACATGGGTGGCCGCTTGGGAAAACTGGGTACTGTTAATACCCAAAAATCGTCGCATTAGTGTAGTGTCTGTGCAGTCGCTGCATACGAACTATGCTGTGGACGGGGCTCTAATGACTTTTGTAGTTGAAGGGCCCTAAAACACCAACAAACAACAACAAGTGGGAGCTGGTTGTCCGTACAGATATGGTAGTGTGTGGGGTGGACTAGGAGTCGAGGGCTAGAACCCGAAGATGCCACCCTGCCGCAGACGGGATAAGGGTATGATGATGAAATCAGTTGTCCTTGAACGATCCGGATGTTGATTTGATACCTGGAATAAATAAGTTCGTGGTGCTATACTGCCGAGTGAGTAGATGTACGAGAAGCATCTCATCTCCCGCCATCCCGAGTAATAATGTAGATTCAATTTGTTGTTGGCATGGCTTGAGAAAACAGTTGTGACATAAAGAGAAGTATAGCAACTGTAAATGATTACTTTAGAATTAAATGAAAGCTTGTAACTGTGTCTTGCGTTGAAATACCGTGTTTACTTAGAGACGGTATTTATATATGTAGCGTTTTGGTAGATGCAACTGGAAATGACGGGAACTATTTTGAATGTCAGCAAACTCGAAATTTATGTCAGCATTTATTATTAAGCTGCTTATCCTTTGTAGCAAGTAAATTAAATCAGTTGAACAGGAAAGCAGTTCTCTAGTGCAACATTTAAGTTTCTTTTCAATGAATCATCGGATTCACTGCTACCTTCCAAATGCCAGAATTCAAAACTAGGCTCTGTTAGCAGGGATATATTTGAAATTTTATTTCGGGGAGTATTTAATAATAATAATAATAAAAAGCAACAGCTTCTGAATGTTGCTCATCCTTTGCTCTGTTTCTATAGCAACAGGTTTAGAGTTTTAATCATAATAAATTGATCATGAAGCTGGCCGTTTCTCCCATCAATTTCAAATTAATCATATGATTAAACTTATTATCATCATAATTTGAATTTGTTCTCCAATCAATTCGAGAATTTATTTGTGGAGTGTGGGGATAGCCCACTCCCTTCCTTCTTACCTCTCTTTTCATCACATGTTTTCTTTGCTCCTCTGGCCGTTACTGATTCGGCCTACACGCAGCTAATAATCCTGTTGTTGGTGACCTACGTTTGATATACTCCGTGGGAGTAATCATTACATGAGCTTGCTTTTGATTTATTGATTTTCAGTACGCTACTACGTTTATGCCTGTCAGCGTTTTATTCAATTCATCTATTTCACTATGACTATCAAATGTAATTAGTTTGAAAAGTCAGTACTACTATTATTAGTTTATTACTAAAAATAATAAAATATTACAAAAAAATATATACAGACACAATCTGAAAGATAAGGTAGAGAAATAGTTTGTGCAATTCATCCCTGTTTCGTTCACATAGCCGTTGGCTGTAGGTTCATCCTGTATTCTAATTTGATATCAAGAATAAAAGATATTTGGACTCATGGCAATGCAACATTTTTACATACAAGTTTTAGTCTCGCAGATGGAGAAATAGAAGACTGAAAGACGAATCGCACAGCTATTTTTACCGATAATAACAAATGGTAGTCATAAGGTTTTCATATTAAGTGTGGCCATATGATTGATACAATGCCAAATAGACAGGAAGATAGAGATTCTTCGTGAACTGAAGGTCTGAGTTGCCCAAATTCTCAGTGACTCCAGCACAGACGAGAAGCAAAGTAACACTGAGAAAAACAAAGCAACTCCTAATCCTTTTCCCGCATATGGCACGTTTTTGTTTGTTTGTTGGTGTTTTAGGGCCCTTCAACTAAAAAGTCATTAGAGCCCCGTCCACTGTGTAGTTCTGATGCAGGGACTGCACAGACACTACACTAATGCGACGATTTTTGGATACTAGTGTAGGGTTGCCATACGTCCCGTTACACCGGGACATGTCCCGGTTTTAAGGTCTGTGTCCCAGTGTCCCGGTCCGACAGTCATTTGTCCCGGTCGATTTAAAATTTTCGCATGTTAAACAATTACTTTCCGATATCATTGCATTCAGTACTGCGCATATACAGTACATGCCTAGAGATTTGGTACAGACTCGTCCATGAAACACATCACATTTTGCCAGTGAAACTGACTGTTTGGGAATGATCCACCATTGATCCCAAGGGCGGATCCAGACGAGGGGCAATGCAGCAATTACTCTACCCTCACTGTCTGAATGGGGCGCAACTGATGAGGCATTTTTGCATTGCTACCCCATATTTCTACACTGCCAGTCCAACAGATGCAGTCCAATCTGTAGTTGGCTAAACCACTGAAGATAGGTCATTGTCAAAGGGGCAGGAGAGGACCTTTTTGTAATTTCTAGCTAGATGTATACTAAGGGATTATAAATTATAAAAATATTTGGGGCGCACATTTTTCGAAGTGCTACCCCCACCCTGATCCGCCACTGATTGATCCCAACGGTTTTTTTTTGGGGGGGGGGGGTCTTCTAAAACATTTTAGATTTCAATGAGTTAGTGAAAGGATGATGGAATTTTTTTAATAAAGCTATGAATGTTTATAATATGAACTCTTGCTATTTTGTTGAAAAATATTTTGAAGGGCGGGGGGATGTCCCGGTCGGTGGTCCGACAATTATGGCAACCCTATACTAGTGGTACCCAGTTTTCCCAAGCGGCCACCCATGTCAGTACTAACTTCGGTTGCGTTGCTTAACTTCAGTGATCAGACGAGAATTGGTGTGCCCAACTCAACTCGCCGCTGCATATGGCACTGTCGGATACCCATCTTTTCCCTGTGAATGAATACAAGGGTGATATTTTGGGAGTGGCCGCTTGGGAAAATTGGGTACCGCTAAAACCCAAAAAATCGTCCTATTAGCGTAGTGTCTGTGCAGTCTCTGCATTACAACTATGCAGCGGACGGGGCTCTAATGACCTTGTAGTTGAATGGCCCTAAAACACCAACAAAACAAAAGGGATATTTGTATTGGACAGTGTTTATCCCCGCCGCGGTAGAGTAGTGGTAAGCACGCTCAAAACTGCCCTCAGAAGTTCTAGGTCCGTGGTCTGTCGGCTTCTTTCGGGCGAGAGAGAGGTGAGGATGAGGTCCCGTGTGGGTGCACGATGGCACTTGCAGCTATGCAACGGGTAGATGAGGCAAAAATTTCCAGGTGTAGGAGCTCGCCCCCCCCCCTGGCGTCGGTAGCATTCCCCAACGAACACTAGACCGAAGATAAATAAGCGTAGGGGTGCAGCTTTGGCCGGTAACCGGCTGCAGCAAAACTATGACTAACATATCGTCCTATGTCCATTGAGAGGCGCCCTATGTCCAAGATGGGTACCCGACCCTGCCATAGGCGGGAAAGGGGTTAGGAGTTGCCTTGTTGTTCGTATTGGACAATGTTTCTCCGCAGTGGATTGCCGACCAAAGCTGCAACTCCTATGCTTATTTATCGCCGGTCTACTGTTCGTTGGGGCACTGGGGTACCAGATCTCAGGAGTGAGAGGGGGCGAGCTCCTACACCTGTAAATTTTTCCTCATCTACTCGTTGCATAGTAGAGAGGGTTCTTTGACGTACAAATGACCATCGTACACTACACGGGATGTCTCTCTCTCTCGCCCGAAAGAAGTCAATCCACTTCGGTCCAGTATCGAACCTAGAACCTCTGACGCAGTTACTGAGCACGCTACCTACTTGCGCCAACTAGTTGGGATTTTAGTACACTGACCAATGATTTTTATATTTTATGAGTCCAAAGTATCATGGTTCAATTTATTTTAAAGAGGAAACTTGACTGGCATAACTACAGCATTAAATTAGATCATGAACCAATGTGTTAAGATGTTGGTTAAGCATCTCCCGCCCTTAGGTCACTACGTGACATCCCTGATGATGATGATGTGATACACAATGCAGTGATGTTGTCTATTAATTTGTAAGGTAGAGCTTTATGTCCAGTTTTTTATCTTCTTTCTGTTGATGTCGAGTGCATGTGAAAAAAATGAAACTTATATAAATAGGAAATGAAGTTGAGAAAAGAGAGGTTGGCATGTGCCTGTAAAGTGCGAGCATCTCGACGGCACACGACGAATGTGCAAGTGTCAATTGCAGCTGTTTTAGTTGAGATTTCATTTTGTAAGTAAATGAAACCGACTGTTGAATTGATATGAGAGGAAACCACAATGACATAGCTAAAGATTCAGAGAAAGCAATGACTTTAAAAATTAGCCGTTGTTCATTTTTCTAATATGGCGTGTGAATGCATGAGAAGGAACAACAACTTACTACTTCCGGTGGTAAAAAAAAGTTAAATGATATGAATCATACCCTTATTTATTTTCAAAATACTTTGGGATTCAGCTGGTTTTTTGTTGTAGTTAAATCATGTTATGATGAACTAACTATCTCTACTGTGAATGAGTAATAGGAGATTTTTGTAATTTATGATTTATAGACGCGCAAATCTTTTTAATTTCGTACGCCAGGTAAACAATCTGTTTTTCTTGAAATTATACATTTGTGTAACTCCTTAGCTTCAAGATTTCTAGTCATAAACAAATCGTCTTTTTACTAAGACGTATAAATGATTTTAGTATAAAATTTTTGCTTGAAGATGTCTAATACGTTTTTGGTTAAAAATGCAGTTTTTTTTTCCTTTTCCCCAAGCACGATATTTTAATTTTAAGATAAAATTTATGCACGTATACTAATCTGCTTGTGACGTTGTTTTGTAACCTAACAACAGTACTTACCACAAAACAAAAGAAGCGCAACTCTTATCAATAAATCATTTTTAAAGTGCTTAAAACTAATTTCATGCGGATTCTATGTGCATGCACTCTCCATGTATTTTTCAAATAATGTTTCTACTTCACAATGACATACATCCATTTTGTATAGTAGTTACCGGCCCTATCCCTCAAGATCAATTTTTCAAGTGCTGATTTGTGATGTACTTTATTTTTTGGCTTTCTTACTGGTATCCGAAATATGACATTGTTTTCTTTCTTAAAAATATTGAAAAATTAATCAGTTTTAAACACTATCTCTTGTATGTGGCCATAAATTTGGGTTTACAAGTGTGGGATACATTTTTAAATTTCAAAAATTGTTGCCGCTTACCTTGTCCAAAAACAAAAATGTATTTATGACACTCTTCTATACATCATTTACCCGCCGTGGTGGCGCAGTGGGTAGCACGCTCGGGAAATTAATTCTCATTCTCCTAAAAACCTAAGCTATAATTGTTGTGTCCCCTTACAGGCCTTTCCTTTTAAGGAAGCCCTCCATTTTATCCTCTCTAACGGTATTCCATTGCTGAATGGTCCTTGGGGGAAAAAAGACCAGTACTACAGTATGAGTCTGTGTCCTTATCTCCTTCAATTCATATGAATGATCCTTTCTCTCCTTATACTCAGCCTTGGATGTCCTCTACTTCCAACCAAAGGTTCATTGCACCTCTTCAGCAGTAGTCCGATAAAGAGACTAATGCTGTGAGATTTACGCCTGTGGCTTAGTGTGTCCCATCCTAAATCATGTCAGACACACTGTCCCTGCAAGAAAACCTGTGGAATACATTTCTTACTGTCTTCCTTTGGGGACTACTCCTGCGTCATTAGTCCTAGGCTCAATACTGGCAGGGAGCGGCGAAATGCGTTGGATACACCAGTTCTCGTCTGATCACTGAAGTTAAGCAGCGCAACCCCAGCTAGTACTGACATGGGTGGCCGGTTGGGAAAACTGGATACTGCTAATACCCAAAAATCGTCGCATTAGTGTAGCGTCTGTGCAGTCTCTGCATAAGAACTATGCTGTAGACAGGGCTCTAACGACCTTGTAGTTGAAGGGCCCCATAACTCCAACAAACAATAACAACTCGACACTGGACCGAGTTGGGTTGGCTTCTTTCTGATGAGACGTAAAACCGAGCTCCCGTGTGGTGTACGATGCCATTTGCACGTAAAGAAATCCTCTCTATTATGGAACGGGTAGATGAAGCAAAAAATTCCTCGTGTAGGGGCTCTGGCGTCGGTGCAATGCCTCTACGAACAGTAGACTGACGATCAATAAGCGTAGGGGTTGCAGCTTTGGTCGGCAATCGACTTTAGAAAAGCACTGTCCAATATATCGCCCTTGTGTCCATTCAGAGGGACAAGATGAGGACCTCGCCCTGCCATAGGAGGGAAGAGGATTATGAGTTGCTTGCTTCTATATATCATTTGAGTTGAATAATTTTTGGCATAGTGGAGCTATTTCAGGAATTTATTCAATCATAAATTCAGTAATGGCTGGTCAAAACCATTTAATTAATCATGGAACATTGTACATATTTCAAATATGCATAATGTGAGTGCCATTTTCACATCATTGACTGTAATAATAATTAGTGTCATCATTTCATAGGGATTTATTATGGAAATTTCAACACATTTCATTCAAATTTATATTTGGATTAAATAATAGAACATCCTGTCTGAGATCGGCACCCTTCATTTCTACATCACTGTTAGCTGGGTACATCATCCCTCTCTCCCCTCTTTTTGATATTTGCCAAAGAACAACGGTGGATAACAATCATCAAAGTCTTTTGTTTGCGGCAATCTGCTACAGTTAATTTTTTTTTTACGTTTTTGTGGCTGAAAAAAAAGCGAATCCCGCCTCGGTAGCCCAATGGGTAGCGGGCTCGGTAACTGCGTCAGCTTCGGATGAGAAGTAAAACCGAAGTCCCGTGTGGTGTACGATGGCATTTGCACGTCAAAGAACCCTCTCTACTATGCAACGGATAGATGTGGCCAGGTGTAGTAGCATGCCCCTCACTCCCTCCTGGCGTACGGTGGGGGTGCGGTGCTTTAACGAACAGCAGACCGACGATAAATAAACATAGGGGTTGCTGGTTTGGTCGGGAACTGGATGTCCAATGTATCATATCATTATTGCGTTGGATACACAACACCAGTTCTCGTCTGATCACTAGAGTTAAGCAACGCAACCCAGTGGCGTAACTTCAGTTATGGCCCCAGGGGCAAGAGGCATTCGAAACGCCCCCCCCCCTACCGTGTGGCTTGGTAAACGAATTGTCGTAAAGTTACGCCATTGCCCCACAAGTTACGCCACTAAGTCGCAATCCCAGCTAGTGCAATATGAGTAACCGCTTGGGAAAAGCTGGGTACTGCTAATATCCAATAATCGTCGCATTAGAACTAAGCAGTGGACGGGGCTCTAATGATCTTGTAGCTGAAAGGCCCTATAACACCAACGAAACAAAGTCAATTCAGAGAGACAAGATGGATACCCGACCCTGCCATAGGAGGGAAAAGGGTGAGGAGTTGCTTGTGACTGAAATGAGCGGAGGGAGATGTGTGGACAGGATGGTGTGGCACAGTTTGTTATGAGTCTTTTCCATGTGCCAAGACTTGGGGATAAAGAAACCATATTGAATACCGAATGGGTTTAAAGAATACACTGCAAGTGCTAGTTTCACCAATGCACTCAAGATATTGATCAGTGGAGTCAGGGTGAAATTCTTTCACGAAAAACATGGTTGATTTCCGCATGAAATGAATTACTACTGCACATTAAAGATAATTAACATAGTTTTGAGAGATGGAGTTTTTTTTTTCCAATTGGTTTCTCGATTACTCTTGTGTTTGCCCCAAACTTGTTCACTCTTATTTTCATTTCCACAGGCCAAATGTGTGTTGACGCAAAAATGAACTGTTAAATGAATTTCAGACATTCAGCAACCAGCCGCCTGCTCTCTTCACAAATTAATTAGTGTGCCGCCATTTCTGGTAATAAGAAACTGATGCTGTTATTGACAGCTACAATCAACAGCAGTTTTCGCTTGAGCGTGGTGGATATGTGAAAGGACATGTAAACGACTTTATAAGGAATGCATGTAGTACGGAGCATGTAAGATAACATGATGGTTGTTGCCATCTCTCTGTCTCCCCCCTCTCTCTCCCAACCTCTTTATATTGATGAGAGGGACGGGCAAGGGAGTCTAATAGTCCTACAAAGGGAGTTCTCGGCACTCTCTATGGTGCTCAACCACCTGCCCATCCTTCTTTGCAAGCTCATTTGATGGCAAGAAAGCTTTTGTAATGTTGTAGTAATGGCATTAGCTTGTCGAGATGGCGACAGGCCTGGAATTAGTGGGGGTTTGTCTCTAGTTGCATATTATTGGAATGCCATTTCTTTGGCGGATGAGAAGTGTTTACGTGCTCAAGGATATTGATATGTCATCTCGCTTAACTTTTCTGGCCGAATAGCAACTTGATGGATTTGTTTTCTACTTTCTTCTATGGCAAGAAGTCGACGTGCCTTCAATTCTGTGGGGTTTACGATGCTTTTGATATCTCGCGGTTGTAAACAAGATTGAAGGAAGGATGTAAGAAAGGAAGAGAGCAGCAGGAGTATGTGTAGCAGCAGTCAGTGTTCGCAATGTGGGACGAAGAAAAGAGGGGAGGGGTAATATGGAGTCGGCGTTTGTAAGAAGAAGACGACGAAAAAGAAGGGATATTGTCAGAAAGAATGGTGATGCCACAGTACAGAATCAAAGTCGACAGCGCCAAAGCAATTTAACATGCACGGCACAAGACACCACGGTATCCGCACACATAGAAGTGATAGAATCGGAAATTAAAACCAAAACACTGACGCGTTACTCTTGCGAAATGTTATTGGAATGTTGCCTAACCCATTCTCCTTCTCAATCTCTTTCTTTCTTATTGGCAAACTTTTCAAAAACTTGCGTCTTTCACTTGGACTGTTGTATGACCACTATTCAATAGTAGCAAATAAGACATTTATTATTCAGGCCATCATTTCCCAAATGGTGTTCCGTAATCTGACATTCAAGCTTCGACGAAAAAATAAGGAAAAAAATAAAGAGACTTAAACTCGACACATTTAAAGAAATATTCTAGGTGTGTGTATATCTGGCGGACAAGACGGTGCTTACAGCAGGTCAGAGTACTTTGTCCTCCATTTCTTTCTGTTTTTATCCAGGTTGCCTTTCATCCAAACAGTGTCATGTCTTGTCATGTATGCTCTGGCCAATCTCTATCTCGCCTATTGCCTTTTACTTCACTCCCAAAATATCCATAACACAGGTCATTTGTTATGGGTAGTACGGTAACGGTGCCCACTTCTGTTACCTGAATTCTATTCTCATGCTTGTTACGCATTACCATCCTGTGTGATAGGAGGGTCCCAATCAAGTTGAAAGGGAGGTTTTACAGGGCAGTGGTTCTGCATCAGAGTGCTGGGCAGTGAGGTAGAACCACGTAATTAGAATACAAGTAGCCGAGATGCGAATGCTGCGGTGTCATGAGCTGATAGAATTAGGAATGAATCTGTTAGAGGTAGCTTGGGGGTGGGGATATTGATTGACGTGGTATGGGCATGTAATGAGAAGAGGGGAAGAAGAGGTCATTAAGTCCATTACTGGAATGCAGGCGGTTCTAATTCCAATTCACTGCAAGCAGCTTCTATGGCCAATTTGGCAGTGGAGAGACTAACGGTTGGAAGCACTCTGGGCTGGGAGCATGTACGTAAGAATATGGTAGTGTGTGGGGTGGACGGGGACCTAGTGTGAGAAAGGTGAAAGTCGAGGGCTACAACCCGCAGACCGAACCCTGTCACAGGTGATAAGGGTATTATTATTGTGATCTATTATTAACCATAACAGTCATATTTAAGTGTCTTAATGTTAGAATGATGAGGGATTGTCCATAAAAGTTGGGAACAACTAGTTTAGTCATAAAATTAAAATCGTCATCATACATCCACCCAAACCTTCAAGCAAATTGTTGGAACAACCCTACTTGTTATGTACTGGATGATAAACACTCCTGACCAAGAAGCTACTGAAAGGGTTGTAATATTCAGTGGTCGGCAGCTTCCCTTGTTCTCTTGGAATTTTTTTAATCTTTCTTACTTGCCAGTTTCTGTCCCCCCTCTCTATCTCCACATCCTCCATCATTCCATTTCTACCCTTATCGATTTCTATCTAATTATCCTCTTCTGCTTTCGCACGCTTAGTCCTCCCAAATTCATAAGAATCCGATCCCCCATCGCGACTCCTAACCTTTTTCCCGCTCGTTGTAAGGGTCGGGTATCTATCTTGTCCCTGTGAATGGACACAAGGGCGATATTTTGGACAGTATTTTACCACAACCGGTTGCCTACCAATGCTGCAACCCCCCCCCCCCCATGCTTATTTATTGTCGGTCTGCTATTCGTTGGGGCGCTCCACCTCCACCAAGATGCTAAAAGGGATTTACTGGATTAGTTTGAGGGTTGGGGAGTAAGCCAGGCAGCCATAACAGGATGAACCCTTAGGAGGCTGCCCGCAGGAGATGAGGAGGAAGGTGAAAGGACTGTGAGGCACGACCTCCTACTCCTGAAAATTTTGCCTCATCTACCTATTGCATAGTAGAGAGGGTTCTTTTTACGTGCAAATGCCATCGCACACCAAACGGGATTTCGGTTTTACTTAAAGAATGAGCACTCGGGGTCTGTCGCCCGAAAGAAGCCAACCCACCTCGATTCAGTATCGAAACTAGAACTATTGACGCAGTTACCAAATGTGCTACCCACTGCACCACCGAGGCGGGGGAGCGGCTTATTGCGTTGGACACAACAGTTCTCGTTTGATCACTGACGTTAAGCGGCGCAACTCCAGCTAGTACTGACATGGGTGGCCTCTTGGGAAAACTGGGTACTGCTAATACCCAAAAATCGTCGCATTAGTGTAGTGCCTGGGCAGTCTCTACATAAGTACTATGCTGTGGATGACCTTGTAGTTGAAGGGCCCTAAAACACCAACAAAACCGAAGCGGGTCTAATCCGATTTCCCCAAAAAAAGAGCAAGAAATGAGTTCTTGGGGAAAGGACTCACAACCAAAAAGGATTCATCAATAAGGAAACTGTCCTGAAATGGAAAGAAAAAAAAATGCTGACCACCGTCATTATAAATAATTTACATATTCTCCATAAATTTAGAGTGGAGGTTTAGTTTATTTTTCACATAACATTCAATTTATGGCTCTTTGAGGTTGATACAACAAGAATTTGAAATTTGAATAGGAGGAGGACGCGCTGTAAAATAACTGATGGAAATGGCAGCAGTGAGACAATAGGAGAATTTATATTTAGGTATCTGTACAAAAATGCATCATTGATGTATTTTTGTTTCTTTATCTTTCGTCTCTTGGTCTCACAATCTCAGTAGCATGTCGAGTCCCTCAGTATTTTATTGTATATTTTATTTAAGTTATGATGCGAGTGCTATTTTGGACCATTTTCTTTCTTTTTATAACTCTTGATAATGATGCTTTATTTGGATATTGCGCTGTTGTGTGCAGTGGTGTTTTTTTCCGCTTTCACGTTGAAAACAGGGGAGGTATGCGAGTGAAATGTACTGAAAAAAACATTTAATACTCATCCTCTACTATTATTGATCCTTATAATCTACGACATACAAATAGTCATGCATATAGCGTATAAAAAATACGTAGGATTCTGAATAAGGGATAAATGACTCAAGTGTAAAATTAACCATCTTCCTATTGTTAAGGGGTTTTTGTGCCTGCTGTTATTGTTGTAAGGGAAGGAACTTTTTAAATGCATGCAAAATCCATATTTTTTGTCAACCACAAGTTGAAGTGGCCGTTATAAATCATCATACCCTTATCCCGCCTATGGCAGGGTCAGGTCTGCGGGCTCTAGCCCTCCATTCACGTCTATCTCCCGCCAGGTCCCCGTCCACCCCACACCCACGTTCTTAATCTAAGAGTAGCCCCTTCTCTACATGAGATTGCTCCGACTGGGGGCCCCCCAGCCAGGCGTCTGTGAGGGGATGCCGGCCTACCACAAAGAAGATGTTTCTTTGGTGCTATTACCGCCCCATCCACTGCGTAGTTGTAATGCAGAGGAATCGGCATATTGCATTGGACCACTGAAGATCGTCTGATCACTGAAGTTAAGCAACGCGATTCCAACGCGGTCTCCACCCCCCATGACATTGCGGACACATGATTTGTGGCCGATATAAATAGGGAGGATAACGTGCTTATGCTTATTTCATTTTTCTGACCACAATTATTGTAAATTCCTAGGTTGATGTCAAATATCCGGAAGATGATGAAGATACAAATTCTGCAAATGCATACAACATACCTCTAGTAGTAGATGTGATGTGCGTGCATATTAAATCTCTGTATACTGCGCCTATAAGTCACAGGATAAGCGTAATGCTTAGCAACATTCATGAAATGCATTTCTGATGTAGCTTAGAAAAATATACTTTACTATTACCCTAAGGAGCAGTTATTTCCAGAAGATTGGCATATTTCTTTTAGCCTGTAAAATTGCACAGTTTATCGATCTCCTATTTCTAAATAGTGGTTTCTCGATAACGCGGAAGTAGGCAATAAAATGTCTGGTTTGTTGGCTGAACCGCCAATCTTTGTGCATCCTTTGATGAACAAAATGTTTCATGACATGGTTTGACCACTGCCAAACGTCCTTCTCAAACACTCGCACTTTGAAAAGCGCCCGTGATTTGCATCCGTATGAATTACAGCGAATCTGCCACGTCAGGATACTTTATTTTCTCATAATACTGTAATAATAAAAAGAACCCTGGACGTAATACTGCTTGCAGTGTCTATACCGGTTCACACTTGGAACATAACAGTCGTACGCTTTGAAAATATGTAAAAGACACGAGCGAAAGATTGATGGAAATTTGAAGAATTCGTGGTCTTATTTTTTGTTTTCAAATCCTACATGAGAGACCAACAAATGCAAAGAAATGATGCATTTCTTCTCCATTGGTGGTCTCGCTTGCGGAAATGTAACCAGTAGAAAGGAGGTGTTGGTAGTTGTGGTGGGCACTTGGACGACGACCGAGATTGCGGGGGTTTGTTTCCATCTACTACGAAAGCATCCATCAGTATAGTTGTAGCTGTAAGCAACTGTCAGAAACTTTTTCACCCTAAAGGTGGAAGGAGTGCTAGAGCTGCTATATTGCGTTGGACACCCCAGTTCTCGTCTGATCACTGAAGTTAAGCAACGCAACCCCAGCCAGTACTAACAAGGGTGGCCGCTTGGGGAAACTGGATACTGCTAATACCCAAAAATCGTCGCATTAGCGTAGTGTCGGTGCAGTCTCTACGTTACAACTATGCAGTGGACGGGGCTCTAATTACCTTGTAGCTAGCTGAAGGGCCCTAAACACCAGCGAGACAAAAAAAAGAGAAGGTGTTAGTTTGTGGATTCCGAAGTCGCCCTATAGCAGTTCCGTGTGAGATACACTACTAACATTTTGAAATACTTTTAACCATTATTGATGCTTTGATGGTTAAATTTCTACTCTCGTAGGTGAAGATTAAGCTAAGACTTGTCATGTGTTTAATCGGGTTGCATTCTTATGACAAGTGACTGACACACTTTGATTCATGCACTACAACAGAAAAAAGGGTTGTGGCATTTTATGCTTTGTTGCAAATTTAAAATTCATCGTTTGAAAAAAAAATATACAAAAAGTTAATAAACTAGTTTCACGCTCAATATGACTGCTAATATGCATTTTATTCGACTGTACACGAAAAAAATATTTACGAATGATTTGAACTTCTACTTCATCAAATTTCAGAAAGACATTTACACCTCCTCCACTCATTCCCTCATCAATTCATCCTACAGAAATTAGTTTCTCTTTTTTTTTCTGCCACAGTAGAGAGGAAAAAAAATCGACAGAAAATACTAGCATCAGGTTTTAAAATGTGATTCATGACATGAAATATGAAAAGCAAAATATCACCAGACATTAGATGAGATTTTTATTTTGGAAAAATCCTAAGAGACAAAAACAAGAAAGAAAGAGAGAGAGAGAGAGTAATGTTAAAAAACTAAAGCAATAAAAGGTCTTTAATATCTTAATAGCATAAAAAGTTTCAAATGATGAATGCTTTTCTTAATAATATGTCGAAATTTAGGTTTTCGTTTTCAGATGAAAAGAGCAGATTAAACAAAGTGGATAAATTGAGTGTGTGTGTATTTTTTTCCTTACTTTCTTCCTAGCATCTTAGTTTTCTTTTGTGAAGATAGTTTTTTCCGTCTTATTAACATATCTTGGTATGGTCTGATGCAATATTTCTGGATAATAAATCACTTTCTGGTATTATTGAAATCTGGTCGTTATCATGAATGCATTGTGCGAGACTTTCATATAATATAAGAATAGAGATAAAAGCGTCAGCACCAGAGACATGAAACAGAAAAGTGCATTGCCTGTTAATAATGCCTAACATGTCTAACGACGTAGTCGAATTGATGCCGAAATTATGGACTGATGTTTGTATTCAGATTATAAAACACACAAGTAACATTTCTATGCCAAAAGAAGACTTCAGGACATCAGTAATAAGAAATGATAAGACCATTGGTTAATAATCACTCATGGAATTGACCGATGTCCCAAGAAAACAGGTTGAGCGGCAATTTCCGTTGGATACACCAGTTCTCGCCTGATCACTGGAGTTAGGCAATGCAATTCCAGCTAGTACTGACATAGGTGGCCGCTTGGGAAAACTGGGTACCGCTAATACCCAAAAATCGTCGCTTTAGTGTAGTGTCTGCATTAGAACTACGCAGTGGACGGGCCTCTAATGACCTTGCTGTTGACGGGCCCTAAAACACCAACGAACAAACCCAAGAAGAAAAAGACGTTGTTAGTTCGTACGCGACTTGTGTTTTAGCACTTAAAAAATTTGCACTTGAAACCTTGTGTGGTTGTGTATTCTAATACGAGCAGCACCATGTTCCGATATGGGACCAAGATTTAATCTTCTGACCAGTTTGGGACGCCTGGATTGAATGTAGTGCAGCATCGAGAAATGATGAAGAGGAAGAAGACCAGGAGGAGAGCGAATGTTTTTTTCCCCCTCTTGTAAGGTGACATCGACTGAAGATGATTAGAGTAAGGCTCACTAAATGAAGAACACTACAACTATAAGACATCTAAAAATCTGACAAATGACCTAATGTAACAAGGTCGAAATTGTTTACTCCAATTATTTTAAGGTGAAACTGAACATTTTTTCTGTGTGATAATCGTTAAACGTGCAGCTTTCTAATGATATTGGAAATTAACGACCTACAAGGCATGAAGGACAATCGGGAGGACAAAAGATCTATTGTTAAAGACAGAAGAACACTGCAAAAGTAGCCTTAGTGAACAGAAGGGTCGAGATGATGGAGGTGGGATCACCGAACACATCGTCTTACCATTGAAAGCGACAAGAAAGAAATGAAGGAGGAAGGTTCTACAAAGAGAAACCCTTAGTGCCTTAGTGACAAAGCTATGGGGTCAAAGTGTGTCTTCATGGCCAAAATGCTGCCATATGCAGTATAGAATTATATGAAGAAATCGATATTGACTTTTAGAGCACAATCTTCTGTCATTAAATGGCACGGTAATGTCCTTTATGAAAAGGCACTGACTGTTATTATGAAGTTAAAACGATAACAATTGAGAATGTGAGCACAGTTTTTCAATTCTCTCATTTGTGTGACTTGTTCCTGTCTTGAGGACCACGACGATAGGAAAAAGAAACTGCACCAGGCACCAGTCGGTGTTCTGAGGGTTACAGTATGTGTACGACTTTCATTTTATTCCTTAATAACTAACGTAAAAAAATAATTCAATTAGACATCAGTTGTCAACTGACAGAAATTTAATTGAAAAACAAAGCTTCAAGTGCATACGTAGCCCCAAGACAACTTATATATCTCTTAAAATCTGAATAGAGCTCATTTAGAGTTATGCATGAACCACGAAGAACAAACCTTAATATAAATCGTTGAGCACTAATGGCTAGACAATTATGGACCGCCTGCTAATAAAATGAAATTAGAAAGTGCTTGAGGGGAGGAAAAACAATCAATATTATACAAGAATGTTTTCGTAGTGTTTTAAAACAAAATTCATTGCAACCGTACATGACAGAGCTCCCGTGAAACCCCTAAAAAGTTGAGGTGAATATTGAAGAACCTAGTATATGAAATAAATTGACATCACCTATTTTTAGTTCGACCAAACCGTCGTCGCGTCTGCTGTGAACGACTTTTCACCTCCAAGTCCCTGTAAAACAAAATCAAGACGAATTCCACGCATTCCACGTATTCCAAAGTGCATGGGTACTTTGAATTGCACAATAAGGGTCTTCAGGAACGTCGGAGTCACCCATTTTACCATTTGACGTACTAGTAGTATCTTCGGATGGTTGCAGCGACGGCGTTGTTGACCGTCGAGATCTTTGTACCACCAACACCTTATGTTCCGTTTTCTTTTTCTTGTTCCTGGGAAGCTGTTGGGACTCAATAAAATCAGCAGTAAAACGTTCCGAAAACATTTCACCCCAGTGAACTTCATCATCGTCATCATCATCTTCTTCATCTTGTGAATGCCGTCGAATTTTTGTAGATTTGGACTCGATCAACGACGACCCAGCAGCTTTTGCTGTATGAAATTCCTGGTGCTCATTGCACTTGTTAGGATTGTCAGGAAGAATATCTCGGTCGTATGGAAATATTCCAGTCAATCGAAAACCACTACAGATGCTGGACAACGTCATCGACTTTTCCCAAGCCTCTTTGAAGACGCAACCAAAATTCTGTTCAATAATAGGAAGAGCTGGTGTTTTCGACCAGAGTTGAAGTACTTCAGCATCCCAATGATCTTCAAAAGTCTTGTAAACGCCCTTGGCCATTGGTTGCAGCTCTTTTGTAGAAACGTTTGGTAGACAGAGCATGATAATATCACGTTTCTTAGCCATCTGAATGATGGAGAAATCTACAGGAAATGTCATGCTATCAAATATTAGCAACACGCTGCCAGCTACTTTGAATTTGACAAAATGATCTATCCAGTAAGAAAATATTTTTGATGTTATTGTCCCACTGGGACAAGTAATTAGCTCACTTCTAGTTGGAGCATTGTCCAACCAGTCCTGTTTAACCTTTTTACCTTTGAAGAAAACCATGGGCGGTATGACATTCCCTATGGCGTTGGCAGCAAACGTGATGGATACTTTTTCTGCCAAATCAGGAGAGGCTGCATCGATTCCTTTATTCAGGATTTGAATCTGGTGCTGAAGAGTGAGAGGACAACACTTCTCTTCCAAACTATAAACTCTTTCTGGCTGAGAGAAAAGATCCCGTTCAACCATCACTTTTGCCAACCTTTCAAAATAGTCTTTGACTGGGTCTGTGGTGTGATGAAGTCCACTTGTTGCAGCAGGATTTTGGTTGATAAACGTTCGCAACCAGTGATTAACGGTTGTGTTCATATTTTCTACGATTTCATCACTGAAATTGTTTGCAATATAAAACGAAGAGATGCACTGCTTCATAACAGGTGAGTTGACAGCAACACCGATTTCAAGCAGACACGTTACCCTCTTTTCTAGCTCCAGTTGATGTTGTGGGCTTAAAATGTGCGCTTTTCCTTGCCTTTTGTCTTTAAACACGTTGTCCAAGTGGTTCCTCAAGGTTCGTCTTGGTATATTATAGTGGCGAGATGCTCCTAAAACAGAGGCTCCTCTTCTCACTGCGTCCATGGCTTTTTTCAGATCGATGTCGCTCCACTTGGCTCGCACTCCTCGGCTGCGGCGTTTATTGTTCTAAAGCATATTAATGGCCATGAATCGTCATTTGTTGTTTTTATCAGATATCAATTAGTAATAATGTGGTTATGATGACTGCCGGCAGGCAATGTTTACAAAGAAAATCGTATCAGACTTGATCGTACTACTCACCACGTTGTTGTTGTCGTCCATATTGCGTCTTTTGACCGTTAGGCTTACTGTAGATAAAGCGAATATTGTCACAAAATAGTCATATATTAAATGATTGACCCTATCTTGTGTAAATAAGGCGGTAATACAATTTCCTAAAACGTTAGGAGTGTATTATTTACCATTTATTTTTGCTGCCGAACCCCCAAACTGTTAATTTGAGCAAAATAATGTGGCCTTATTCGTCGCTGTGGCCTCCTTCACTACGGTTTCCCGTTTCATGGCCATTGCATTCCTATCAGTAACTGCGACATGGCGGGTAAGGTGCGCCCTCTTGTAGTTAACGCGAATAATAACGTTGTAGGCCACGTCATGGCCTTGGGTGCGGCCAGTGGCCGCCGTTTTGAGGACCTATTTTGTTTTGATTCACACATTCCAGCTTCCCCTCGTTCCTACTGCTCTTTGTGTGACTAATGAAGTTTGCGTGCATGGGTTCACTGCGTTTTGAAGCAACGATCATAGGACCAACCGTCTTCATTTCGATTTGTGAAGGTGGAAGGTTGAAGGCGATTGATTAACATTTACAGTAATTCAAGTTTTCGAAGGGGCTATATACTGTACTTATTCCGTTTTAGAAATGTCTCCTCCTCTTGCTCGACGCTTGCTGTCGAGGTTATGATATTGAAAACAATGTCACATGATTTATGATAATTATTAGGCAAACCTAATCGAGTAGGCGGAATCATTATTGAGCAGTTGACAGGTTAATACGTTACAACGATGAAATAATGTAGCACAGTCATTTGCGTATTATCTTCAGAATTAATCTTAAGATTTTCATTTTCTCGGCTAAGATTGGGAATCTGTTGTGAATCTAATTTAATAAATGGCCGTAAGATACAGCTACAGTGTTTAGTAATCCATTGTAGGAAGCCGGTGGATAACTGTACGAGTTAATCCTGCTCTATTTATAGGTTAGGTAGTACTCTGCATAGTACAATGCTGAATTAATGTTTTTATTTCGGGTAGGATATAACTGAAATGAGATCCGTTTATTTCTTAGATGGATTAATGAGAATTCAACGACTCCGGATGTAAAGATTATCACACATTACGTCTAGACATTGCAACCACCCCTGTATTACTATCGGAGATTTAATTCATGCACTGCATGACCACCAGAGGGAAGCACTTGTCTTAAAAGCTGTTCATTCGGCGCCATTTGAGTTATTGAAAATATTCGATGAAGTCATGTTTTCCATACTATTTTTTTCTGAATTTCAATGACATTTAATTAAAGACAGGCCGTATACTGTTTATTTCCAGTGCAGTTTATTATTTGGGCTGGCGCTTATCATCATTTACAGGTATTGTAATCATTAGAATTTGTTAATGATTGAAAATCATACTCTGTATGTAGCTCCTTACATATTCTAATGACAGCTGGAAGGGCTTTTGCCATTGTGACGTCAAGGACCTTAGGGACCTACTTTGTTCTTATTAAAAGAAATTATGTACTGTTTATTATTGTACTCATGTGAAGAGTTATGTTGATGGCAACGAAAGTCTTAAAAAATTATATTACAAGGCTTTCGGGGGAAGATGGAATGACAGGAGAGGATTAAAGAGATCCAACCGTTTCAACATGAACACCACGAGGTTGGGCAACTGGTTGAAGTGGGTAGCACACTCGGTAACTGCGTTAGTAGTTCTAGGGTCGATACTGGACCAAGGTGGCTTGGCTTCTTTCGGGCGAGAGAGAGAGAGAGGGGCCCCGAGGCGCCTTCTTTCGGATGAGAAGTAAAACCGAGATCCCGTGTGGTGTACGATGGCTCTTGCCCGTCAAAAACCCTCTCTACTATGCAACGGGTAGATGAGGCAAAATTTCCAGGTGCAACAGCTCGCCCCCACTCCCTCCCGGCGTCTGGTGGAAGTGGAATTCCCCAAAAACAATAGAATGACGATAAATAAACATATGGGTTGCAGCTTTGGTCGGTAATAGGCTGCGGAAAAACAATGTCCAATACAGCGCTCTTGAATCCATTCAGAGGGGTACCATAAGACGGGTACCGGACCCTCTTTAGGCGGGAAAAGGGTGACAAGTATGTTCATCCTTCACCCCGTCGAACGCACTGGCTGGTGCAACATTTGAAAAAAAATGTTGTTCCTTCAATCGATCAGTATCTTCACATAGTTCTTGGTGGACCACGTCGTTCTTGGGGACACCACAAAGGAGGTGAAAGAAACAGCATATCTTTCAATGGTGCGACCAGTTTTGGAGTATGGTAGTCCAATTTCGTTTCCCTGCAGACAAGATTTATCTTAGGAGATTGAAAGGATACAAAGGAGGGCAGCAAGAATTGTTCTCCGCAGGTTTTCACACAGGGAGAGTGTGTCTTTACATGATTAGGGAAGTAGGGTGGGAAACACTGAGCCAACGGCGTGTATCTCACAGCATTAGACTTTTTATCAGACTGCTGCTGCTGCTGCTGGGGTGTGATGGACCTGTGGTTGGAGGTGTGTCCCTGGCCGAGTATAAGGGGAGAAAGGATCATTTATATAAACTGAAAGAGATTAGGGCACACGCGGATTCATACTACTGGTCTTTCTTACCAAGGACCATTCGGCAATGGAATGGCCTTGGAGAGGGTAAAGTGGAGGGCTTCCTCAAAGGAAACCCCACCATTACTAGTATTGTAGGGAGACGATTACAATTATAGCCTAGGGTTTTGGGCATTCTGTGGTAACATATGTAGGGATTAGAGTTGGTCTCTCCACTGCCATATTGGCCAAACATGGCTGCTTGCAGTGTAGTGAATTAGAATGAGAATCTACAGTATTTTGTTGTGTTACACCATTCTTCCGGTAACCTTTTGAAGAGATTCCCTCTTTAGACTATTCCTGGGAAGGTGCGAGAGAAAGAATACTGATGCGGAGTCAAAGGAATTTGAGACTTGTTCGATTCTGTTGGATTGCGTGGCCCCCGCCGCCGCACCCATACACAATTTTTCTTCATCATTCGACAGAGCACATCTGGTGTTTACAATTAAGGCACCATGGTTGACACATGTCAGTTGTTACTAAACAAGAGGATAAGTAGTAGATATTGAAATGCTTTCTGTTTAAATATAGATGATATGCCCAAGTTCAGAGAAAAGGTATTCATTCATTGTTAACCCTTGGTCAAAGAATTCATGCAGGCTTTATTAAGTTAACGTGGAGTGCAACATTTCAATTTAAAGATGTGTTCAAGCAACTTCTATCCCTTTTCCCGCCTATGGCAGAGTCGGTTACCCATCTTGTCCTTCTGAATGGACACAAAGGCTATCTATTGAACAATGTTTTTCCACAGCCGGTTGTCGACCAAAGCTGCAATCCCTATGCTTATTTATTGTCAGTCTCCTGTTCGTTGGAGCATTCCACCGACGTCAGGGGACGAGCTTCTACACCTGGAAATTTTGCCTCATCTATCCGTTGAACAGTAGAGAGGGATCTTTTACGTGAAAATGCCGTCGTACACCACACGGGACCTTGGTTTTACTTCTCATCCGAAGGAAGGCCACACCCGGGTCCTCTCCCTCTCTCTGGGTCGAAAGAAACCAATTCACTTCGATCCAGGTGTATCAAACCTGGATCCACAGACGTAGTGAATCGAGCCCACCGAGGCTCGTTTCTGATCTTGGATCAAAACATATCCAACTCAAGGGTTGGACTGGTCCACCAGCTTATCGGACTTTCGTTATTGGGCCCTTCAACTACAAGGTCATTAGAGCCCCGTCCACTGCGCAGTTCTAATGCAGAGACTGCACTAATGCGACGAGTTTTGGGTATTAGCGGTGCCCAGTTTTCCTTAGCGGCCACCCATGTTAGTACCAGCTGGGGTTGTTTTGCTTAACTTCATTGGTCAGAGGAGAACTGGTGTGTCCAACGCAGTGCAGTCGCTCCCGTTAAAACCTTAATGCTTGTCCTGGATGAACATTGATACCTGTTTAGTTTTTACTCGGGCCTAATTTTTTGATCCTGTTTGACTTTGTCCGACGTCTTGCTTCCTGACTGCCCCAGTATCAGAGATAGGGAGTTGAGTTGTGTAAGACACTGTGGAACAATAGTTCATTATTGTTTAACACGTAGGCTGCTGCGTAATGATGGACTCATCTCGGATGCCCTTGAACTTCCTTCCATGCAGGAAAGAAAGGGTTAGGGTCCGGCCTAGAGTTAGTCGTGATTCAGAACGAATTAACTCTTCAGTTAAGAAGTAATCAGCCGTTGTCGACCGGTTTTTTTTTTATCCCTTAACTTGGTTTTAAAATTATGAGCGGCATTTGGCATAGCCTATTGAAAGAGAGGAACAAGAAGCCTGGATTTTGGTACCATACAGGGATGTTACAGAATCCTTTCAGCGCTTTCTCCCGTCATTAACTTTTTATTACCATCATAAAACCAGGTTCCAACACACGTTTCGCCTTTTGTAGTCACTGACTGACTGCCGAAAGTTAGGTTTGAAGGTGTGGAGGCACTCGCTCACTTACTAGTAGAGGCTACTACCGGTACTACTGCTACTTGTGCTGCTGGAACTGCCACATGTTTGAGGGCCATTTTGCAAACCAGTATTTCCTTACTTTTGCAGTGTTGTTGCCGTCGGTTGTTGTTAGTATAACTAGAAATATATTCATCAGAAGTCTATAAAAAGTTTTACAAGATTACTTCCATGTTTGGATTACATGTAACTTGCTACAACAAAAGTGTTTATTATTTAGCTTCTATGTTAATTGAATTCTTTGAAAGTGTAAATTTATGTTTCATTTTTTGGTTATTGGTGTTCTTCTAATCCCTTTATACCATTTATAACGAGTTATAAATACCATTGTTGAGGGGATAAGAGTAAGGAAGCACAGAGATTGAGCAGGCTGCAAGGGTGGGGCGGGGAGTGGGGGTCAATGTGGGAGATGAAATACAAAATAAAAAAAGGACCAGTTTTTGTGTGTCCCTCTTGTGAAATTCGAGAGATGAGACGTCGTCGCACGTGTAGAGAGAAAAGGGGTGGAGAGAGAGAGAGGGGAGGGAGGCAGAGAGAGGGGGAGGGATCAGTCCAGAAAAAAGTTGTGCCAACGTTTCCACGATTTCATGACATTGGCTAGTGCATCAAAAAACCGTTTCAGAAAAGAAGTACTTTTTGGGGTATCGGCTGGCCCTGTCCCAATGGAAACTTAATATCCATGTGGTGTGTCACTCAACAGGTGGCATTGTGTATATATGAAAATAAATCCTTTACGACCGCACCGAACTATGATGGAAAACGGAACTTTTAAAAGGAAGGACATAAAAGCAGACAGGCCATCGTTTTCTTTGGCTTTTTAGGAGCACAAAAGTGAAAATCTGCCTCTGCCCTCCTTGGAATGAGTTCCTAGAAAAGGTGTCCGTTTCAGAGGACCCCAAATGTTTTTGATGATGTCTTGAGTGGGAGGGTGGTGGAGGAGGACAAATATTAAAGGGTGACCACTGAGGGATATAGCGAGAAAAAAAGGGGGCAAAGTAATTGTAATGTTGTTTTTCAGCATATGTTTTTGCTTGAAGAAATAATTCAGATGTGGTTCCTCCTGACACTTAACTGATTTACATTTAATAATAATAATTCAAGCGTTAAAATTTTATTACAAATATTTACTTGGACATAGTTGTGTACATGAATTGTTGAAGTAATTGACACAAATCATTTACAAGAGTTTGATTTTGATCGACACTGGCTTCGAGGAATGAAATGTGGTAGACCGGCACACAGAGATAGAGAGACAGACAGGGAGAAAGTTCCTTGAAGTGAGCACATGTCTCTCTCTCTCTCTCTCTCTCTCTCTCTCTCTCTCTCTCTCTGATATTGCGTGCAATATCAAAATATGGCCATGAGATGTCACCTTGACGGAATTTTAGTTAGAAACAGATGACAAAGAATTTATTGTAAGAGGAATTACAATGTTATCTTCATCGTCCAGTGTGAAGAAAAAAAATTTTTTTGGGAGTCCTTTTTAATTAGCATTGCAGTGCTATGTAAACAGCTTTTAAATTTTCTCAATCATCGTCAGTCGACAACAATTCACTGATGATGGGAAATGGCGTGGGCCTCAGGCACATTCTAGATTAATTAGACACGCAAGAAATTTAATTCCCTGCTAAATTATGTTCCAACTAGGGACGTTGCACACTATTTTTAGATAAATTATATCTATCTTTTTTTTTTAAAAAAAATGAATTAGCATAAGGTTACATTAAATAATGTTATTTCATTTTTATATTAGAGCATCAATGCTGCGGTACATGCGTGGCGTGTCGAGGGCTGATAGAACTAGCAATGAGTATATTAGAGGTAGCCTGGGGGAGGTGGTATGGACACGTAATGAGAAGAGGAGAGGAGGAGCTCGTTAGGTCCATTTCAGGAATGCAGGTGGTTGGAAGCACCCGGGGTAGGAGGAGACCGAAGCAGACGTGGGAGCAGGTTATCCATAAGGGTATGGTAGTGTGTAGGGTGGACGGGGACCTGGTGGAAGATAGGCGGGAGTAGAGGGCTAGAACCCGCAGACCCCACCCTGCCGCAGGCTGGATAAGGTATGATGATGATGATGATGATTTCATTTTTATCTAAGAGCATCAACTTTTCTTCACATTGAAGTGCAGTTTGGTGCATGATGGCTCTTCAGGGCCAGTGTTAGGGGATAAAAGAAAGGATAGGAGGGATGTATATGTGTGTGTGGATAAATACCTGATGATAAGATGAACAGCTGTCCATTGTTTGTTGGAAAAGAACGATGAGTAATGAAATGACATCATTAATTTCAATATACAGTTTAACATGGTGACCCAATTTTCTACTTGATAACGTTATTAAACTTTTTATACCCCTTTCTTTCTTTCTTTGTCGCGAAACCAGAGGACCGTTTGGCCTTTGTTGCCTACAAGTATATCACAGACATCATGCACACGGCACATTGTGGCCATTCTGACTGCATTGCGAAGAGGTTGCCTTGGACAAGGAGAATGATGATGATGATGTGACATGGCCAGTCAGGGAGTGAAAGGAAAAATAAACTGGAAACAAACACGATTGTAAATGTCGTAAATCAACGACACAATGCAACTCATTATACATGCATTCATTTCACTTCCATAATAGGAAATGAAATGGAGTCATTTATAAATATTTTGAAACACGGAAATTTATCGAGTAAAAATAGAAATATAAAAAAAGAGCTTGAAATTTCGTTATGTAACCACTTAAATTGTCCGACTGCTGCCTACAAACTTATACCAATCACATCTCTATATAGAAAAATATATATCAGTTTTAGGTGGACAGGGGGAGCGGCGAGTTGTGTTGGACGCACCAGTTCTCGTCTGATCACTGAAGTTAAGCAACGCAAGCCCAGTTAGTACTGACATGGGTGGTCGCTCAGGAAAGCTGGGTACTGCTAATACCCAATAATCGTCGCATTGGTGTAGTGTCTGTGCAGCATATGCATTAGAACTACGCAGTGGACGGGTCTCTAATGACCTTGTAGTTGACGGGACCTTAAACACCAACAAACAACAACAAAGCTAGGTAATATTAATAACCAGGTAAAATGGAAAGCGTACACCAAAAATGGAAGAGCATTGAATTATCTACAATGTTTGAGGTACTCACACTTTGACGCGTGACAACGGCTGTCAACCAAAGCTACAACCCTTATCCTTATTTATCGTCGGTCAACTGTTCGTTTGGGCGCTCCACCGAGCTCCTACACCTGGGAATTTTGCCTCATCTACCCGTTGCATAGTAGAGAGCGTCTCTTTTACGTGCGAATGTCATCATTACACCATACGGGACCTCAGTTTTACTTCTCGCCCGAAAGAAGTCAACCCATATTGATGCAGTTGTCTGTTTTGTTTGTTCTTGTTTTAAGGCCCTTCAACTACAAGGTCATTAGAGCCCCGTTCAGTGCGTAGTTCTAACGCAGACTGCTCAGATACTACACTAAAGCGACGATTTTTGGGTATTAGTGGTACCAGTTTCCTGCGATTACGTTGCTTAACTTCGGTGATCACACGAAAACTGGTGTGTCCATCGCAATTTGCCGCTGCCGAACCTGAAACCACAGGCGCGGTAAATCGAGCACGCTATCTATTGCGTCACCGAAGCAGGTCATTTGTGTGGTAATTCAACAAGAAAAACATAAATAAATAAAATAAACACAGTATACTGCAGTTTCATGAGTCTGACTTAGGTTGGGCTCATTTCTTGGTAGGTGACCTCTGGAGGGCACCACCTGATTTAATGCTCAGTCCTTATATTTAACGGCATTTTAAACAATCAGCATTTTGCTCTGTTCCTCCCCTTCTCTCTCTCCGTCTGCCCTGACAGATACTGTAGATATCATTTTGAAGTCCGTGGTGTTATGTAGTCCGCCTTTTTTATTTTTATCCCCGACTGACATAAATCAAGTGCGCCTCTTTTGGATGGGAAATAAAACTGTGGTCTCGTGTGTACGATGTCATCTGTTCGCAAAAAGAACCCTTTCTGCGTCGAATAAAAAAATCATACGTGTCGATCGATCCGGCAAGATTATTCCCAGATGTAGGAGCATCCCCCTGGCGCCTGTGAAAGAAAGTGCTTTCATTAATAGACCCATCTAAGCAAGGGGTTGCATGTAGCATTAGGTGTCGGCTTGACTGTCTTGTGGTGCTGGTTTAAACCGGGGCAAATGAGTATCCGACCTTACTATGGGTGCATAAAGGGCTACCAGTGATGATATACCTATTACGTACAATGAACGCACAAAAAATGAGTCTTACTTCCTGATGTAATGGTATATATTAAAGCCGTCTTCATTGACTTGAGATGCCCTCTTTTACCCTGAACTGCACTGCTCTCACACTTGTTCTTCTTCTTCTTCTTCACTCGACTAACTGTTGACTTGTTTTGTGGAGCAATGAGATGATCGACAACGTTGCTTTTGATCCCATGAACACGTCACCGATAATGATGGGCTGAAGTTAAAAAAAAGACATTTGCCCAGTCTTAAAAATACCAGATGCTGTTTTCAAAATGAAAATACAGTAATACATGTTGATATCTTTATTCTGGATGACAGGATTTCTTTCTTTTTTTTTTCATCCTCCTACTCCTAACTGTAAGGAGTGGCTTATTGCGTTGGACACACCAGTTCTCGTCTGATCACTCAAGTTAAGTAACACAACCCCAGCTCTAGTACAAACATGGGTGGCCGCTTGGGAAAACTGGATACTGCTAATACCCAAAAATTGTTGTATTAGCGTAGTGTCTGTGCAGTCTTTGCATTAGAACTATGCAGGGACGGATCCAAGGGGGGAGCAGTGCAGCAATTCCTCGACCCTCAGTACCTCAATGGGCACATGTTCCAACTACAGTCCCTGGCCATATTAATGTCACCACCAGCTAATATTCAGCTGCAGAGGCGTCGCGACGCTAGGGTTGACATCACTCAGTGTAGTGACAACACGGTGTCACCTCTCCCCCTGTAAAATGCTGCTCTGTTCCATCTTCTATTCTGGTGTCACCCCTTTTGTCATGGTGTGAGTGGTGTCACCTGGGGTGGCTGTCACCCCCTTAGTGACTCCACTGTCCAGCACCAAACCACTGGGACCGCCATTAACCATGGGCGGCCTGCCATGCCATCAGAGGAGGGAACAGCAATGCCGGTGTCTTCTGGTAGGCAGGCCGCCTGATTGGCATCAGCATCCACCCTCTCATTGGACATAATGCTGACATTTCCCGGGACCCACATCAAGACCCCTGTCTTGCCCTGCTCATGAATCATAAGAAGCATTGGATCATGAGAAGCTTATGAATAATGAGAAGCCTGGATGATGGCATGTCTGCCATAAAGGTTGTACAACATCTGAATCACTAAGTGTCCAAAAGCATTACAAAAATATTACATATGGAGAAAATGTCTAGTGGTCACATTAATATGGCCAGGGACTGTAGTGCAGGATTCAACTTTGCAAGTGATGAGGCATTCTTGCATTGCAATCCCCATTTCTATACTGCCAGTCCAATCTGAAGTTGGCTAAGCCACTGAAGATAGGACATTGTCTAAGGGGCAGTAGAGGACCTATTGTAATTGCCAGCTAGATTTATAGTAAGGGATTCTGAATATTTCAAAATAATTGGGGCGCAATTTTTTGAAATGCTTTCCCCCCCCCCCCGGATCCGCCTCTGGAACTATGCCGTGGACGGGACTCTAATGGGGAGCTGCGAATTGCGTTTGGTACACCAGTTCTTGTCTGATCACTGAAGTTAAGCAACGCAACCCCAGCAAGTACTGACATGGGTGGCCACTTGGGAAAACTGGGCACCGCTAGTATCCAAAAATCGTCGCATTAGTGCAGTGTCTGTGCAGTTTCTGTATCAGAACTACACAGTGGACAGGGCTCTAATGACCATGTAGTTGAAGGGCCCTAAAACACCAACAAGCAAGCAAGAGGGACTCTAATGACCTTGTAGTTGACGGGTCCTAAAACGCCAAAGAAACAAAATTCAAAATGTAAACTATTATTAAACTACTTTTTTGTTTGAAATCCTGCCCCCCCCCCTCCCCTCCGTTTTTAGGTTCTGAATTATTAATAAAAATTTCATATATAAAAGGTTATGTTTTTTTTTACAAATGACATGAGTGTATTTTCGTTTTTCATGCTTGAGGAAATCTATATTGATTATTTTGTAAGCCCGTTTAACCCCTACGTGGCTGTCACTAGTGCTTTCTTAATATTTATTTCTGGGTGTAGGGAAGGTAGGATTTGATGAAGGGACTTTACAATGTGCGTAAAAAGCAAACTGCTGTTTGTATGTGGCTGCGGTTGTTAGAATGTTTCATGAATAAAACATAAGCTTGGGAGGTCTCTCATAAACTGATAATAAATTCACATTTTTTTGCCGTAATCGTTATATTTTGTTTACGTACCATTGTAATGTCCATTCTTAATGGCTGTTATTATGGCTAAGAAGCACACATTTTTTGGCTGCTGCCGTTCTTGCAGTTAAATCCTCTTTTTCATGCGAGCGGCGAAAATGTCATGCTAAAATTAAAACTCTAAAAATATATCAAACAAATTAATTGAACTTCTTTTTTTAAATATTGTCATTATTTAGACCCGTATCGGTGGCGTAACTGAGCCTGTGCTTCCAGGGTCGATACTGAATCGAGGTGGGTTGACTTCTTTCAGATGAGAGGGAGAGAAGCCCCGAGTGCGCCGCGCCTTCCTTCGGATGACAAGTAAAACCGACGTCCTGTGTGGTGTACGATGGCATTTGCACACGTAAAAGAACCCTCTCTACACTAGGCAACGGGTAGAGGAGGCAAAATTTCCAGGTGCAGAAGCTCGGTGGAGTCCCCCAGCCAACAGTAGGCCTACGATAAAGAAGCACAGGAGTTACAGCTTTGGTCAGCAATCGGCTGTCGAAAAAACACCATCCAAAATATCACCCGTCTGTTCATTTTTCTTGTTTGCCTTCCGTTGATGGTTTAAGGTCCGTCACATAGAATAAACTCTTGCCAGAATGCAGGATCTGGATAGACACTATGCTGCTACGACGATTTTGGGCATAATCGGTACCCAGTGTTCCCAAGCAGTCACCCATGTTAGTATTATCTGGGGTTGCATTGCTTAACTTCAGTCATCAGACGAAAACTGGTGTGTCCAACGCAATACAGCCGCTCCCCTCTGTGTCCATTCTAAGGGGCAGTATGGGTAACCGCCCCTGCCATAGATGGGGAAAAGGGTTAGGAGTTACTTGCTAATATTGTCATGCACAGTTGATATACTGTAGTTTCAAGGAAAGTTGGGAGCGGCCTGGGAGCGACGAATTGCGTTGCAGCGCAACCCCAGCTAGTATTGACATGGGTGGCCGCTTGGGAAAACTGGGTACTGCTAAGACCCAAAAATCGTCGCATTAGTGTAGTGTCTGTGCAGTCTTTGCATCAGAACTACACTGTGAACGGGGCTCTAATGACCTTTGTAGTTGAAGGGCCCTAAAACACCAACAAACAACAACAAGAAGGGGAGCGGCTTATTGCTTCGGACACACCAGTTCTCGTCTGATCACTGAAGTTAAGCAACGCGAACCCAGCTAGTACTAACCAGGGCCGGTCCGTCCATAGGTTCAAAGTGTGTAAAGAACGCGGGCGGCTGCCCTAATGGGGCGGCCAATCAATGTTAACTTGTAGACATTAAGAAAATTAAGTGAAAATATTATGAAGGGGGCGGGGGTGGCCTCGACATAACTGCACGCGGGCGGCCGTACCCATAGGACCGGCCCTGGTACTAACATGAGTGGCCGCTTGGGAAAATGGGTACCGCTTATACCCAAAAATCGTCGCATCAGCGTAGTGTCTGTCAGACTCTGCAGTGGACGGGGTTCTAATGACCTTGTAGTTGAAGGGCCCAAAAACACCAACAAAACAAAAATCAAGGAAAATGAAAATCCACAGAAACCAACTCCACCATTATTGAATTTTACCACGATATTGGATAGCTAGCATCCTTTGTATTTAAAAGGGGTGGGAATCTCATTTTCGTATGCGTTTGTGCATGAGAGAGAGAGAGAGTCTATGTAACAATATGTTGGGCTCATGGAATTAAAAGAAGGAAATGCCAGATGTAACAAATATATATCTCGAAGGACGTTTAGCTCTATGTATAGGTAAATACGGAAGTCCATTTTTACTATTCGACTGTATATGAAGTTGTGAAGGGCGTCATCTTAAAGAGGATTGCTTCACCTTTTCCCCTTTGCCTTATTTGCATAGTTAAAATAAACTCGCCAGAAATATTCAATTACATCCATCCGTCTATCTATCCATTCACGAAAGTTTATTATTTACAGTATGTTGTGCATATTTTTATTTGGGAACTTAACAACACTGGTGATGGTGGTGGTGGTACCCTACAGTAGTGACAATAATCTTTTCCTTGTACATGATCATACAGTATGTGTATTTGGATCCTCCAGCGTTTGCCACTCAAATAAGAGTCGGTTTGAATTTAACCTAATTTTTACTCACTAATTGATTAATTACATCGTTAAACTCTCTTCACAAATCCACCCTGATAATTATTACCATTTGGTAAGGCTTTTAAAATCACATTTAAAAAAAAACATGGAGGACGTTGCAATAGTTTAAAACATTTAGGCAGAAAACAACGTGATTTTTCTCAAAGAAAAACACAACAAGACGTTTCTAGTAGATATTTTGCTTCTTTTCGAAATGCTCTACAGCAGGGGTTCCCAACTGGGAGTACAGCTGCACTTATCAACGGGTACATAATGGTCTACAAGTACTGCTACTGTTCATAACACTGTACAGTGTGTAACAACTTCGCTACAAAACCGTCATTAAATGCAAACATCTTATAAATCTGATGGAGGCAAAAAGCAACTCTTAAGCCCTTTTCCCGCCTATAGCAGGATCGGGTACCCATTTTGTTCCCGTGAATATAATCTGATAGAGGAACTTGATGAATATTTTTCAAACTTTGGTGGCCTTGATTTCGTGTGTATCCTTCTTGAGCAGTTGATAAACCCTCGGGATGATTCTGCACGTGACCTATCTTCCGAGACTGTTGCTTTACTAAGCCTATGGGGAGGGCTTGTATTGCGTTGGCACACCAGTTCTTGTCTGATCGCGGAAGTTAAGCCACGCAACGCTAGTTAGTGTTGGCATGGGTGGCTCCTTGGGAACACTGGGTACTGATAATACCCAAAAATCGCCTCATTAGTTTAGTGTCTGTGCAGACTCTGCATTAGAACTACGCAGTGGACGGGGCTCTAATGACCTTTGTAATTGAAGGGCCTTAAAACACCGAAATGCCCGAAACGAAACTAAACGTGTTCTTTGAGCGTTTTTTTACTGTATTTCCAGCAGCATAGCTGTTTGATTTAATATTTTAAGTATAACTGAAATTACCCTTGTGTAACTCTGTGACTTTTTCTGGTCATCAGCGTGCCAAAGGGGGCAAATAATAATTGTGCAGAGCCTGTTTTAGGGATAATTCGACTGTCAAATTATTCTAAATCCTTTGTGCAGACATTTTTGCATTTTTCATGCTGTATTTGAGGAGGATTGTAGTCCGCCATGTTGGACTCATGTTCCCACAATGTCATGGGGGTGCAGACCTCGACTTCCATGGCAGATAACGATCGAGTATCTGCTGTGGGTGGGCTGGCATCCCCCCACAGACAACCCATTCAAATATTCCTGCGGGTTCCAGACGCCTGGGTGAAGTGCTCTCAGTCAGAGTAGTTTCATCAAGAATAGGGGATAATCTTCGATTGTATTGGGTGGACCAAATTGCGTTGCCAAGTTGCGTTGGACACACTAGTTCTCTTGAGATCACTAAAGTTAAGCAACGCAAACCTACGTTAGTACCAACATGGGTGGTTGGTAGAGAACGTTGGGTGCTGCAAATTTCCACCTCTTACATCCTTTACACCTACTTCCTCCTCTCGCGCGAGCAGCCTCCTAAGGGTTCGGCCTGTTATGGTGGCTTGGCCTACTCCCCAACCCGTTAGGGAAACAGACAAAACAGAACATGGACGGGGACGTGGTGGGAGATAGGCAGGAGTGGAGGGCCAGAACCTTGCAAACCCGACCCTGCCACAGGCGGGATAAGGGGAGGATGATGATGAGTATGGCTGGAAATTATATCGAATAATTCATCTCAACTCTGAAATACCTGACCATGATCTTTATTGTGCAGTTGCAAGTGTTTCCTCTCCTATTAATAAACTTGTTATCGAAAGAAAAAAGCAGCTTTAACGATCTCGTTAACGACCCGATTTAATTAGGGATACATACTGTAGGTACTTGCCAGAATGCTGCCCAAGGGGTAAGTGGAACTCAAAGGTTGGGAATCCCCTGGAGTGAAAAAGTTTTAAATTGTCATTCATCATGAAATATTATCACATTATCTTTATTTCATCATGTGCTGTCGTATTAATTATTTTATCATTACTAATATTATCTTTTGAAATTTCAGAATTTGAAACCTTACAGTGGCAGCAGCAACAGCAGCAGTAGTAGTAAGTAATCTTGGTTTCAATTTAAAAGACCTCCTTTGCAGACTATCTTTGTCTTAACATCAATTTTTATTCACTTTCTATTAATGCAACGGACTGATTTTCATTAGATAGTATACAATAAATATTTCACTGCACTCATTGCATTTAGTGCAGTGGTCTGGGTGCGATGGTCTGTCTACGTGCCTAGTAGTGTGGAGTGTCTGGCCGGGGAAAATGGTTTGAACCATGGCCCAGAGGCTATTAAAAAAAAGTAGCTAATAGGTTCCGATAAAACTAGAAATGTCACTTAATCATAAGTTAAGTATACCACTTGCTTAACAATTAGATGAACGAGCTAAAAATGATGAATGTGACAGGGAGTTGATCAAAAAATGGAATTTGAGATCTTTAATGCATACCTTTGGGGTAGGCACTACAATGTCATCTTAATAATACTGTAAATGCTAGCGAGGAGTTTTCTGAGTCCGATTAAACACGTAAGTAATTCAAGGCCAAGACGTGAGGTTCATGACATGTTGTCCATTGAAAATTAGGAAGAAAAAAAAGACAATGGGCATAACTGAAACGATCATAGGATAAATGTTTCTCACCAAGATTTACCACTCACCTACAGTAAATCTCTCTCACCCAAATGATTGCGTGTAACGGCTTTTTAGAGGTTTGCTTGGCATTCCATAGGCACTTGCAGAATCCGTTTTTAAAATGTTACTTGTGCCTTATAGTAAGTAGCAATACCATTTCTCATGTCAGTGAACCTATAGGCTTTTTATTAATTGGTTAGGGAAGCTATTCCGCACTTTAACATCAACTCTATCATGTGTCTTGTATTTTTTTGCACCCTAATAAAAATACTGACAAAATGCTTGATTGACACAAGTGTGTCAGTAAAATATAATCCCAAATTATAAGTTGATAGACGGATGTTTTTTTTAATTGATGAGTGAGCATGAGTAATTTCTTTCATGAAGAGATAATTCTTAAAAGTTTAAAGATATGTAGACTGGAATTAGTCTAATTACGAGCTGAAATCCTCTTTGTACTTACTCTTACGATGTGATGACATTTCCACGTTATCTACAAGCACTGTATTGCGTTTCCACAAAAACTGTAAGCCTACCCGTGTTTTTTCTTTCCATACCCTCACATTCAACTCTGAAATGGTTGCAATGTATTTTGAGAAATAAATACTGTCCAAGTGAATTGGAGATGCATAATCGATTCTCAAATGTGAACAATGTGTACAATTCCTTCGTTTCTGTCTTCGTGTTGCCATACATAATACGCAGCTACATGCATTTTATGTGCCGTGTGACGTTGGCACACTCAATTAATATAAAATTGTAGTAATTTCAATTAATATGAGATGCCCAGCTGTGGACATGTCCTTTCCTTAAACATGAAATATCTAATATTATGAGCGTCCATTAATACCATTGACTTGGGCTAATTACCGGCTGAAAATGCAGCTTCACTACCAAGACTGTCAATCTGTAGTTAATTACTGTATATTCCTTGATAAAGGAGGGCGAAAAAGGGGTTGTCATTACTTATACAATTTTCATGAAATAATTCCGATGCTTACATCTGACGCTTTTACTATATAAATTTGAAGAAAAGAGAGTTCAACGAGATATCTGAGTAATGACAGGTGAAGATTGTAAGGAACATGGGTGGATAAAGGTTCAGAGAGGAGGTAGGAAGCTGGCCATTGGGGCAGTATACATGGGTATAGAAGGTACAGGAGGGGGCTGGAATGAACGTATATACAGCTGCTTGCAGGAGGACGTTGAGGCCCTGCACCTAGAGGGATATCAGGTTATAATAGTGGGGGACTTCAATGGGCATCTGCAGGAGATGGATGGGGTAGAGAATAGAAATGGTAAAATGCTAAAGGGTTTTGCATGTCAAAATGGTATGGCAATAGTGAACCTACTGAAATGCTGTCAGGGAAGGATCACCAGGGTGGGGCCACAGTACAGCTCCTGCATTGACTTCTGCTTGGTAGAGAATGAACTAGTGCAGGAGGTGCATGGAATGACAGTGGATGAGGAAAACAGGGTGGGTTTAGACTCAGATCATAATCTAATTATGATTAGTATGAAGGTTAGGAACATCAAGGAAAAATGGACACAGGTGGGAAGGAAAGCTAGCTGGCAGCTAAAGAAATGGTTTAAAGAGGAGGAGTTCCAGAAGGACATGGAAGTTGTACTGGAAAGAAAAGAAGTCACATATGTGGAACTTGTAAGTGCCCTAATAGATAAAGCAAATGAAGGACAGGGAAGGTGTAAAGGGAATGGGATTAAATGGAAAAAACCATGGATGGATGCTGAGGCATGGGAGTCTATTGAAAGTAGACGTCAAGCCAATAGGAGGCATAGGCAAGCTGTTAAAGGGGGAGATGAGGAAAGTATCAGACAAGCTTGGGACACCTACCAGCAGAAGAAAAGAGAGGCGAAGGAAGTAGTGGGTAGGAAGATTGCAGAGGGGGATAGGAGGAAATGGAAGGAAATCATGGATGGGGGGGGGGGGGAAACAGATGACATAGAAATTTTGGAGATATGTGAGGGATAGACATAGAGAGAGGAGTGAGGAGGTAGGGGATGGTAGAAAAGCCTTAGTAGATAAGGATGGTAGGAATATAACCAGTAGAGAAGGCATTAGGAGGGTATTGAAGGAATATGGATGTGGGTTCTCCACTACAGGTGGAAAGGTGGTGGAAGGGCCACACAGAATAACAACCAGCCAAGGATCATCAGCTGGAGAGGCTTGCTTTACTAGGGTAGAATTAGATAATGAGATAAATGCATTGAAGTTGGGAAAAGCTTGTGGGGAGGACAAGGTACCAAATGAGTTTCTCAAAGCACTAGGGAGTAAAGGCAGAGAACTGCTCTTAAAGATATTTAATGAGTATTTAGGGGATGGAAAAATACCAGATGACTGGGGCATCACACGGGTAGTGATGCTGTACAAGGGCAAGGGAAAGAGCAAGGAATGTTTGGATAGCTACCAGCCAGTAGCTATAAACAGTTGCATGTATATGTTATTTGCTGGGCTAGTAAGGAGGCGATTAGGTACAATAATAGAAGAGTCAGGGAAATTAGTGGAGTTCCAAAATGGGTTCCGAAGGGGGCGCAGAACAGGTGATAGCCTGTACATAATTACTCAGATTATGGAGGTAGTTCAAAGAAAGAAATGGAAGGCATACCACTGTTTTTTGGATGCTAAGGGTGCATATGATAAAGTGGATAGAGAGAAGCTATGGACAGTTCTTCCCAAGTATGGGGTTAATAAGGTGCTAGTGGAACTGCTCCAGAAGCTATATATGGGTACTAGGTATGATTTCCATTGGGAGGGAATAAATACAGGACAGATAGGTGTGGACAAGGGGTTGCAACAGGGCTGTCCATTATCACCAATTCTGTTCCTAGTGTACATCAATGAACTGGGGATTAGGCTCCAAGATAGAGGGCTGGGGTTTTCTCTGGGGGATGGTATCAAGTTGCCTGCCATCTTCCAATGTGATGTTATAGTGCTGCTGACAGAGACAGAGGGAGAACTCCAGGAAGAACTGGATATCTGTGAACAGTGCAGTAGGGATTTTCAGTTAGAGTTTGGTCAGGACAAAACAAAGCTGATGATCATAGGAGAGGATAATGTGCTGCCTAGCAATCAAGTACCAATCAAGCTTGGGGAGAGGGAGATAGAGGTAGTGTCAGAGGTTACATACTTGGGGGTTAAACTTACAAATGATAGGGGATACCTGAAAGCAATGGAAGAAAACATCGTTTGTAAGCTGAAAACCAGAGAAGGATTAATAAAGAAACTGGCATTCGATTCATTCTCAAGGTATGAATTGGTTAGGGGCCTATGGAAAACGGTAGCAGTACCAGGGTTAACATATGGAAACGAGGTCCTATGCATTAGTAAAAAGGTAATGGACTATATGGAAATAGCCCAGAGAAGGTTAGGTAGGATGGCCTTAGGGGGAAATAGGTTTACAGCAGTGGAGGCAATACAGGGAGACATGGGGTGGTCTACATTTGAACAGAGGGAAATGATTAGTAAGTTGGTATATCTATGCAGGATATGGGGCCTAGAGAAGGAAAATCCAGTATGGCAGGTAAATGCATGGGTAAACAACATGAGGGTATCTACCAACTGGGAGAGGAGGGTAAACAGGATGTCAAAGAAGATAGGCATAACAATGCACCCCAGGGAGGGCAAGGAGGGGGCAGTAGCGCTGCAAAGACTCGTACAGGACAAAGTGAAGGAATGGGGGTTAGGGCAGTGGCGACAGAGTATGGAGGGAAGGGCTGCAAAGAAAACGCTGAGGGTGTATGGGAACAAGCTTAACATAGAGAGGGAGGTAATCTACGACAATACGTGGGAGAGCTCACTTCTGTTTCGGGCAAGAGCTGGGTCACTGGAGACGAAACAGAGGATGGCAAAGATCACAGGTGGAGAGGAGGGCTGTGGATTGTGCAGGGATCAGGTGGAGGACGTCAGGCATGTGATACTGGTCTGCCCAGCACTGGATCACTGCAGAAGGGGTTGGGGAACCCCCACATTGGAAGAGGTTCTGGGGGTGGTGGGTTCTGGGGTGGAGCGGCTGGAATGGGTGCGAAAGGCAAAGGTGTTGCTGGGGTGCTGGTGGAGATCTGGGCATATGGGTCTAGCATGAAAAGATCTCGCCAGCAAGGTATCCGTCACAAAGGATTACATATTCATATTCATATCTGAAAGGAATTTTGAAAATGGCGCCTGAGATTCTGCTTTTCCGTTGCTTGTCAGGGCGCATGTGCATCGACGTATGAGCGACCCTTGCGGACTTTTCTTTCAAACGGTCGACTCACAACCCGTTCAACCCAATGTCCTGAATCGACGTTTCATTAAAACATTCAATTCATTATTACGTTAATACTTAATAGAGTTTTTACTCCAAATTTTCTATTTGTAGGAAATACGATATCGTTCACTTATATAATATATGGTGTCAAACCATTCGCCCGTATATTAGAGGTTAAGTAAGCATTTCTGCCAGAAGCTTGCCATGCAGTTATGTTCAGTTCCTGGTTTACATAATGATAAATTATGTAAAGATTGATGCTTAAGAGGATGCACAATTTTTATTTTTAGGACGAATTTCCATCATACAAACTTCCGATTTTTTATGTGACATATATCTGTTGGCTGCTTAAGATGTGCTGTTTGTTTATCTGTAGATTCCATCTTTGGAAGCAGACAGTTGAAGAGGGCACTGCATGGAGTGTAGAAATTTTGGTGAAACATTTTTGGATTTTTCTGGGCTGTTCTTCAATTCCGCCTTTTAAAGATTTCATACTTTTTCTCATCCCCAAATTTGAATTGAATGGTAAAATATGAGTCCTATTATAATATCGCGATCCAGTAAACTAATATTTCAACTCATTTAATGTAATGAATGTTTTAAACGTGCATCAGTTTGGTGCCTGCCACCTCGTAACATTTTATGTTAATCATCACATCACTGAGGTTTCTAACTCGTTGATGTTTGCAGTTTAAAGGTCGAAAACATTAAAGAGTTTCGTGAACACCTCTAATTAACATCCTCTCCCACGAAGTCAAGATACACATTGCATGATGTCAAGAATGTAATCGCTTTACACCAGAAAACAAGTTGGGTGATGAAATGGGCCCAACTGGCAAATGATGTCCGTCATCATTTCCAACGAAAGGACATACACAAAGTGGATCATATAATTTATTTCCTGCAGTATCGAGTTGGGCCCCGAGTGCACCTTCATTCGGATGGGAAGTAAAACCGAGGCCCCGTGTGGTGTATGATGGCATTTGCACGTCAAAGAACCCTCTCTACTATGCAACGGGTACATGAGGCAAAGTTCCCAGTTGTAGGAGCTCGCCCCCTCTCCTTTCCTGGGGTCTGGTAGAGGTGAAATGCTCCAACAAACAGTAGGCCGACGGTAAATAAGCATAGGGGTTGCAGCTTTGATCAGGAGCCGGCTGTAGAAAAACACCGCCCAATGTACCACCCTTGTATCCATTCAGAGGGACAAGATGGGTATCCGACCCTATCAGAGGCGGGAGAAGGGGTGAGGAGTTGCTTGTCTGTGCATGTAACAGGTACAGGCTGTGGTAGAGGACCGCCAAAACAAACGCGAGAGTATGCAAGTGTGTAGCGGATGAATAGTGCATTACCGGAGGAAGGAATGGAGTGAAAGGCTAGAGCAGTGGTGGCGAACCTTTTTTTGAAGACGGGTCAAAATAACACGAAAAAAACCAAAAAGTTGTCCGCGGGTCAGTTGTAATCACTATTTAATTGTATGAAAATAGAGAACATCATCATAATGCCCTTATCCCGCCTGTGGCAGGGTCGGTTCTACAGGTTAAAACCACACACTCAGTGGCGGATCCAGGATTTTCGTCGGGGTGGGGTTGAGCTAAACCTCACATATTATGCGAATATAAGTTTATATGTGCATGGGGGGGGTTGCAACCCCAAAATTCCCATCCTGGTTCCGTGCGTGCACACTATGATACGATAAACTAGATATGATTCACGTTCGGGTCACTTAAAATTGCATGGTGGGTCACAGGTTCGCCACCACGTGGCTAGAATTTGAAGAATGGACCCTACCAGTGACCTGGATAAAATACAGTTTGCGATGATAATGCCCTTCCCCACTCAACTTTACACTCTTGCCGTCATCTCCAAATAATTCACGATCGTCATTATCATCACGTTCTAGTGCTGACTATGGCAGGGTCAGACTTTTGAGTTCCGGCTCTCCACTTTGAATGAGATAACCCTTAGTACTAGTATAATTAGGCTACGTAGATGATGATGATGTATAATCTAGGGAAGAAATTTTATCTGAAAACTGTTCTTCTTAATGCACATGAAACAGGTTTGTTATCAAATACGGAATAGATAGGTTATTTTCAGTCTCTTAATGTAACCACGTCTATTAGTGATTACATGCATTAAGGTAAAATGAAGTTATCACATTTAAAGATAAGCCCCCTCTCACATATCTAAATGAGTACAAGGAGAGCTTGGCATCCAAATTCAATAGGTACAAATCTGATGGCCATGAAGTGAACTTTCCGCCACCTGATGGTAGTTTTGTGCAAATATATGAAACCCAGCCACAGGAAATAGAACCCAAGTACGAAGAGCGCTGTAGCCTTATATGTTACAAATTTATGGATGCGATGTTTGGCAGATATTAACTTATTACTAGGGTTGCCATACACCGGGACATGTCCCGGTTTTGAGGTCTGTGTCCCAGTGTCCCGGTACGACAGTCATTTGTCCCGGTCGATTTAAAATTTTCGCATGTTAAACAATTATTTTCCGATGATATCATTGTATTCAGTACTGCGCATAAACAGTACATGCTAGAGATTTGGTATGCAAAAGCCCATTACATTTTGCCAGTGAAACTGTCTGTTTGGGAATGATGCAGCAATTGCGCCCCCCTCACTGCCTGAATGGGGCACAACTGATGAGGCATTTTTGCATTGCTATCCCCATTTCTATTCTGCCAGTCCAATATGTAGTTGACTAAACCACTGAAGAATGGAGAAAATGTCTAGTGGTCACATTAATATGGCCAGGGACTGTAGTGCAGGATTCAACTTTGCAAGTGATGAGGCATTCTTGCATTGCAATCCCCATTTCTATACTGCCAGTCCAATCTGAAGTTGGCTAAGCCACTGAAGATAGGACATTGTCAAAGGGGCAGGAGAGGACCTTTCTGTAATTGCTAGCTAGATGTATACTAAGGGATTATGAATAGGGCCTATACAAAAATGTTTGGGGCGCACATTTTTTGAAGTGCTACCCCCCTCCCCACTCTGATCCGCCACTGATTGATCCCAACGTTTTTTTTTGGGGGGGGGGGTCCTCTAAAATATTTCATATTTCAATGAGTTAGTGAAAGGATTATGGAATTTTTTTAATAATGCTATGCATGTTTATAATACTGTATAAACTCTTGCTATTTTGTTGAAAAACAATTTTTAAGGGGGGGGTGTTCCGGTCGGTGGTCCGACAATTATGGCAACCCTATTATTACCCTTCTGTTTCAGTCGTATTAAAACAGAAATGTGAATGATTTTACGTAGTATAAGTCGAAATTCATCTGCAAAAACCTAAGTTTCTTCACTGTTAACCTTATAAGTTGCAGTATGTATTAATATTAACATAGTAAGAAAAACCATGTGGCTTAATATGACATTTAAGAGACAACTTATTCATTTTCAATTTCAATCTTTTAGCTACATAATGTAAATAATGGGAAATTCTTAGTAAACAATTGTGTGCTAATACGTATCCATGTAGCAGTTGATATCAGCGAACGTTGAGACGAGGCGTGGCAGGAGTTTGACGATTGTTGGCTTGTTTTTTTGGGAGGATATTGTACAGAGTTTAGAGCAATGTGGGCAATGTTGGTGCCATCATATTTGAGTTTTATGGGTGCACATATTGTCTCTTTTTAAGTAGCGTAGTTTGCATAAACGGAACCGATCCAGAGACGCATTCAATTAAGATATCGTTGACTTTATCATACATGTCTTATCATGAAAGCAGAGCCAATGTAACTCTCTGTATTTCTTTTTTTACTTTTTCCGAATCCTTATTTTATTTATATTATTTAAGAGCCTAAATTAACTACTCGAGAACTTTCCCTCATGCATATGCTTGAATAGGTCAGATAGTCAGGTTATCAAAACTTCACTCTTAGCTATGGCAGGCCTATCAATAAAATGGATGGCAAGTGCATTGAACTCTTATTTTAAAAAATATATTCCAGTCGCATTCGTAATGTATCAGTCTGTGTGAATGATAACCACCAATTTTGAATTTGCTGACAGCTTTCTACTATATTTAGCGTGTACACAATCAGCGAAACTTCAAGCCACAACTGGTGAAGGAAAAAAGAGTTCAAGGCGTTTAGGCACCATATTGTTCTTAAGAAATCTGCATGTGTAAATAAATAAGCTGGAAACCAAATATAATAACCATAGCCGAAAGATTTAAATACTTCTGAAGAGGGAGTGCTCGTTTAGGAAACTTAAGAAAGCTTTATGAAAGAAACCCGTGAGTACTTTTATTTTTATATTTGACGTAGTCCGATTGTTTGAATCCTCTGCTTTAAAAATTACAATTAAGCTCATTATTGTCATTTCCAAGTTGCTGTGAAGAATAAAAATATGAAAGACTCATCCTGACACTTTTCATCTTTGCAGGCCTATTTCAAGGGCATACAGCGCATCGCCAATGAAAAAGGAGGAGATGAGAATGTGTGACGGACTTGAAAGACAGCGGTGTACTGGGGGACATGTACTGCACTCCCCTATACCCGAGATTCACGCCCTTGATGTACATGATATGCAGATTTCACGTAAAAATAACCAGCCTTTGTTGTAAGTGCCATGAGATCCTATTTTAATGATGTGTCCCAACAAACGCCTCGCGAGAAGGCTCTTTATAATGGCTTATAGTCTTAATTTATGCCTAAATGATTTTTAGTATCATAAATTAGGACAACAACCTGAATCTGCCCTTAAGATACGATGCACTGGACACCTGCTCAACCATTATTTATTTATTTATTTATTATATCATAATAGTGTCTTAATTACATCGAAAACGTAACTTTGCTATGCTTGAACCAGTGGGTCAAGATTATAACCTTGTGAATTTTTATTGATCTTTCTTTTACACGCCCATAAGATTCCGTTCAAAAACTCTTTAGTATTCTACAAGACGTTTTGATCAAATGATAAAATTGCTAGTGGCGTAGAAGCTGCTAGAAAATAGAGTGGGACGTTGGATTAAGTTTGAGACAATTGGGGTGAATTGATCATAAAATGTTTACCACAGAAAATTATGTATGCTGCCTTGGTCATCAGTGTCGCACCTCCCTTGGAGCCCTCTAAGACTACTTAATTCTAACGCGTAGTCTGGTCTGGATTATCAGTAGATTGATGGTGAGGTTAGTTTTAGGGTCGATGAAAGGCTGAACAAATAAACCAGCTTTTTTTGATTTTACCCCCTCCCACACATTCACACACGTAAATTTACTAGTTAACGGACCGACTTAATAAGACCCGACTTGGTGGCTCAGGATGAAGCGTGCTCGAACCGACTACTTCAATGATTCCAGGTTCGATACCGGATCGAGGTGGGTTGGATTCTTTCAGGCGAGCGAGAGAGACCTCGAGTACACCTTCCTTCGGATGACAAGTAAAACTGAGGTTGCATCTGGTGTACGATGGCATTGGCAAATAAAGGAACCCTCTCTACTATGCAACGGGTAGATGAGGCAAAATTCCCAGGTGTAGGACCTCGCCCCCTGGAGTGTCCCAACGAACAATGGACCGACTATAAATAAACATAGAAGTTGCAGCTTTGGTGGGCAGCCAGCTGCGAAAAAAGCCGTCCAGTATATTATCCGTGTGTCCGTTGAGATGGACAAGATGGGTCCCCGAGTAACCCGACCCTGCCTTAGAAGGGAAAAGGGTTAGGAGTTGCTTTCTTGGACATGCGTAATAGATAGTTTAGGATGCATTTTTTATGCTGTTTGAACATGCAGTGCAAGTTTGAAAGTGTTAAGAATATACATTATAAGCTTTTAGAAGGCGACGATGGACCCTAGAACCATTACTGACGTTTACAGTTGGGTCGTGAGTAGGGTGACCATTCGTCCCGGATTTCAGCTCTGGGTCCCGCATGGATACGCGTCCCGGAATTAACAATTCGCTTAATGATTTGTCAAAATACCTTTAGCCTCTATAGTATTTTCCCGTACAAATGGAGTCCTGTGCAATCACCGGGTCCCAATAAATTGAAAGGCAAAATTTACAGAACTGTCGTTAGGCTAGCTATGCTGTATGGCTCGGAGTGTTGGGCAGTCATGAAGAACCATGAAAGGAGATGCATGTGCCTGAGATGCGAATGCTGCGCTACACCAGTGGGGTGTCACGAGCTGATAGCGTCCGAAACGACTACATTAATGATTTTTTGGGGGTGCTTATGGGACTGCAGGTGATTGGTGGTACCAGGAGTAGAGGAAGACCAAATCGGACGTGGGAGCAGGTGATACAACGGGATATGGAGACGTTCGGGGTGGAGGGGAGCCTGGTGGGGGATAAGCGGGGGTGGAGAATAGGAACTCGCAGACCCGACGCTGCAACAGGCGGGATACGGGTGAGAAGAGATTTTAAAAAGAGATTTTGAGAAAGATTTTGAAAAGAGAAAAAAAATGTTTATTTGATTGGGGGGGGGGGGGCAATGTGCCGGATTGGCCCACAGAAAAAATGGTCACCCTAGTCGTGAAGAACAACCATTTCCCTATGAGGCAACTGGGCTAAGGTTGGTGGGCCGAACCTTAGGCTGTCTGTACACAATATTTCGAAAATACAGAGTATTGAATATTTGGTAGAATAGAAATCGGATATGCCAAATGTTGAAGCGAGGCCCTTGTACACATAGTCAACGAGGGGTTACTTGACTCAAGATGAGTCATTAGATGGGGATTAAAGCCAAAGTATAGTAGGGAACTCAGGTTACCTACCTCCCACACATCGCTTCTACATCTTCAATAGTTATTTATCCGTTAATGCCTACCTATTTTTAGTTAGAAATCGAGTCGCAAAACATTCTCAGGTAAAAAGAAAAGCGTTCCTTAAGTCTATTTTTTATTGTGTAGTGTACATGAATAATAATAATCGTTAATTTATTCCTGAGCATGCCAGATGGAAAGTTTGACTTATGGCAGTGTGTGTTCCCCTGTATATAATAAAATTCAAGAAGTTAGCGGAGAAAATAATTAACAGTGAGAAGTTGGTTGGTTGCATCGCAGGATTCGATTGAATGACAGGTCATGTCAACATTTGAAATGAAAACTAATTTTTCATCAGATAACAAGACTGAGTTGTATTTATCTGCATCGTTGTTGGTGAATAGACACATTTCAGGTGCGTCTATTATCCACATTATTATAAGCCACTAATCACAGCCTTGTTCGTAAACTAAAGATGGGACAGACCTGTCCAAACTATTTTCGAAGAAAACAGACACCCAGTGACGTAACTTGTAGGGTTCGTTTCGTTCGTTTGTTGGTGTTTTAGGGCCCTTCAACTACAAGGTCATTAGAGCCCCGTCCACAGCATAGTTCTTATGCAGAGACTGCACAGACACTACACTAATGCGACGATTATTGGGTATTAGCAGTATCCAGTTTTCCCAAGCGGCCACCCATGTCAGTACCAACTGGGATTGCGCTGCTTAACTTCAGTGATAATGACGAGAACTGGTGTGTCCAACGCAATTCGCCGCTCCCTAACTTGTAGGTTGTTGTTTGTTTGTTGGAGTTTAAGGTCCCGTCAACTACGAGGTCATTAGAGACCCGTCCACTGTATAGTTCTAATGCATATACTGCATAGACACTACACTAATGCGACGATTATTGGGTATTAGCAGTACCCAGCATTCCTGAGCGACCAACCATGTCAGTACTAACTGGGCTTGCGTTGCTTAACTTCAGTGATCAGACGAGAACTGGTGTGTCCAACGCAACTCGCCGCTCCCTTAACTTGTAGGGGCAATGGGGTCAAATTGCCCAGGGCGCCGGACGAAGCGCCACCTTGGGGAGGGGCGCCTTCTCCGCCTTGCTGGAAATCAGCCGCTGCGATACAGTGTCTGTGAACGACTTTACGGCAAATAAAACGTGCCTACATACGTGTACCATGTCTGCTCAGAACAAGCAACGGGGGGGGGGGGGCGCGCTTCGATTGCCTCTTGCCCCGGGCGCCACAACTGAAGTTATGCCATTGCAGACACCACTGTTTGTTGAATCAAACACAGCGGCTGTATTGCGTTGGACACACCAGTCCTCGTATGATCACTGAAGTTAAGCAACGTAACCCCAGATAGTATTAGCTTGGGTTGCCGTTTGGGGACACTGGGTGCTGCTAACACCTAAATCGTCCCAAAAGCGTAGTGTCTGTGCACACTCTGCATAAGTACTACTCAGTGCACGGGGCTCTTATCAGAGCGGTTTATAGCGTTGGACACAGCAGTTCTCGACCGCTTGGGAAAACGTGTTACTGCTAATATCCAATAATCGTCTTATTAGTGTAGTGTCTGGGCAGTGTCTGTAATAGAACGATGAAGTGGACGAGACTCTTAATGACCTCGTAGTTGAAGGGCCCTAAAACACCAACAAATCCATTGAATAAAACCGTCAGTATGTATTCTTCTGTGTCCTAGAAGGGGGCTTATGCATCCTATTCGCAATTTTTGATTATATGTCTTAAGATTTCACTGGGCGAGTCTTTTTTCCCTATTCTCTGTTCTTTTTTTACTGCCTGTGTTTCTCTGACTCACCCAATGACATCCGACAGTAACAAATGTCGCATAGGACTTGTCATGTGCTTATTAATAACAGTCTCTGAAGTGAGACTTTATTACCCACATTTTTTGAATACTGAAGATGTTGTGGAGGGGAAAATGTGTGTTTTTTGTTACGATTTTGGTCTTTCTTGTGCTTTTCTATAGTTTGAAATGTTCCCCTCAGGAGTTTGTAAATGGCCGTGTCTTGTATGAGCTTTGTTTTAATATTTGTTTGCAAGAAGATCATGATTGTCTTGAGATTTTTTTGAAATCCTAAGTGAAGGAGTGATTGATAAGTGTGGATGAGTCGTATCTTAAAGCGAGATTATTTTTGAACATGCATGTGGCATGATGTCTCAATTTAAAGCTAAAGAAACGTTTCAAAAATGCGTTGAATTTAAATTACTGTACCCTCAGCAACTCAGTAACTTCTAACCCTTCTCCCGCCTATACCAGCGTCGGGTACCAATCTTGTCCCTCTGAATGGACAAGGGAAATATATTGGAAAATGGTTTTCTACAGACGGTTGCCGACTAAAGCTGCCACCCCTATATTATTTATCGTGGGTGTACTGCTGGTTGGGGCACTAGACCGAGCTCCTACGGAGCGGCATATTGCGTTGGACACACCAGTTCTCGTCTGATCACTGAAGTTAAGCAACACACCCCCAACTAGCATTAACATGGGTGGGCGCTTGGGAAAACTGGGTACTGCCAACACTCAATAATCGTTGCATTAGTGTAGTGTCTGTGCAGTCTCTGCACTAGAACTATGCAGTGGACGGGGTTCTAATGACCTTGGTGTTGAAGGGTCCTAAAACGTCAACAAAACTAATAAAAAACCCGAGCTCCCACACCTGGAAATTTAGCCTCATTTCCGCGTTGCATAGTAGGTACCCTCCTCGGCGGCGCAGTGGGTAGCACGATGGTCGAGGTGGACCGAGGTCGGTTGGTTTTTTTCGGGTGAGACAGAGGCCCCGAGTGCACCATCTTTCCGATGAGAAGTAAAACCGAGGTTCCGTGTGGTGTAAGTTGTCATTTGCACGTAAAAGAACCCTTTCTACAGTAGGCAGACGCTAAATAAGCATAACAGTTACAGCTTTGGTCGACAACCGGCTGTGGAAAAATACTGCCTAATATATCGTCCTTGTGTCCATTCAGAGGGGCAAGATGGGTACCCGACCCTGCCATAGGCGGGAAAAGGGTTAGGAGTTGCATTGTACCCGTGGCATAGTAGAGAGGGTTCTTTTACGTGCAAATGCCATCGTGCACCCTACGGGGACCTCGTTTTACTTCTTACCCGAAGGAAGGCGCACTCGGGTTCTCCCACTCGCCCGAAAGGAGCCAATGCACCTCGTTCTAGTATAGGACCTAGAATTACTGACGTAGTTACCTAGCGTGCTACACTCCCCGCCATTGAGGCGGGGCTTCGCATTATACTGCCCCCCCCCCCTTCCCCAGTTGCTCACATTTATAATTTTATGCGGTTTTATAATTAATAATTATTTACTATGACATCGAAGATTTCAAGATGGGAATTACAGGCTTTAATTTTCTCCCGGAAGGGATGTCTTCTTGTCTTATTGTAATTAGCTGCCAGCCTTTCTTTTATTATACGTACATTGCTATTCAGAAAGTCATCTTTAGAGTGTAAAGATTCGCTAAAGAAGCTGTTGAAGTGAAAGAAGTATTTTTTGTTGATTTATTTTCTCCCCAAAATTTTAATTTAACTCTTCTTTACCTGCCCATGTCTTTACATCTCATCTTTCTCGTTGTAGGTGTGCATTCCGTTTCAGTCGCTTATCTAATGATAGGAGCCATATCATTTGGGATGGTAGATGTGAGGAGATGTTGAAGTTGGCCCAAAGGCACCACAGAAATATACCTTACGTGTAGCTCACGTGCTGAAGAGAAATATAATACTGAATATTTTACTAATGAATTTAGGGTGCAGGCTGACTAAGAAAAAAAACTTTCGGACGAAAAACTATCGGCCTTTCAAATTATCGTTAAATGCACGACCCATATAATTAACATGTTGACCATCCTTCGCAATTATGTACTACGATAAGAACAAGAAATACCCCACCGAAAAAAAATAGTCAAATGTCCGTATGTCTAAATCCGGAAAATAATTGCGTATTGATTTTTATGTTTATAGGTGGATAATGGCCCAGTTCCCTCCTGAAATTATTAATTAGTGCAACCTGTATAGGTTGCTTGGTTTGGACTCTTAGATGTCTTATCTGTTTAATTTTGGACGAAAATGTTGAACGCTGACACTTGCCGGCCTTTTATCCTGTTTCTCAACCAGGGTGGTCCTTTTTTTCAATGAATAAACACAACAGAAAATTAGGCCCCCATCCTCAGTTTGTTTTTTTGCCTGATCTCACACATACACGAACATGATGTCGGGTGCATTAGTTTTATTCCTCCTGAAACGTGCTAATGTTTTATTTTATTTTTTTATATATATATTAGAAAAAAATGGAGAAAAAAATATAAAATGACGGCTAAAGTATTGTAGCATATCATAATCAAATACATAACAAGGAGCGATGGTAGTTGGATATGACGTTAGGGTCTTTATGTTGGTCGCCCCTCTCCCTATCTCCCCTCCTTTTTTGTTTACCACGATGTCTGTCAAGTGCCTAATACAAGGTCAGTTTTTTAAATCACACGCACATACGAAATGACAGATATCGTCCAATCTGGAAAGTTATTTGGGACCATCAGTTGGGAGCGGCTTATTGAGTTGGACACACCAGTTCTCCTCTGATCACTGATGTTAAGCAGCGCAACCCCTGCTAGTACTGACATGGGTGGCCGCTTGGGGAAACTGGATACTGCTAATACCCAATAATCTGTGCAGGCTCTGCACTAGAGCTATGCAGTGGGCGGGGCTTTAATGACTTTGTAGTTGAAGGGCCCTAAAGCACCAACGAAACAAAACATAAGGGACCACCAGTTGTTACGGCATGGTCTTCCGGCTTCTCTCTGTCACTTTTGAACATAGTTGATGAGGATTTTATTGATAGCTCACTGGTTTGCTTTCTTAATCTGCTGATTACTGTCATTGTGTTAAGTCTTGAAATAAAGAGGACAATGGTTTCCATCTTTAATAAACTAATATTGTTCAACTCTCAGAATCTAGTGGGTTAATGTGATTAATGACTGGGTAATAGATAGCATTAAATAGCTTTTCGTTCTTTGAACTCGAGATATAAATATTTGAGACAACCTTGACAGCTATAGACTGACGGTAGACCTAAGCTTTATTAGGTATTCTGAAGTGAGATATGGGACATTTCATTGGTGACAGATTATAGACTTGATAGGATATCCTTCTTTTTGATAATGATATAATTTGACTCCTCAGATGTGGTTCCCTTGTTAAATAAGGTGTGGCTGTGATTATAAACAACGAGGGTGATAGAGGCATGAAACGTATTATGTTGGGGTGTGGAGAAGGGGAAAATGGGGGCAGAGATCAACCTTTCCAAATTGTAATAGCTACAATAATAATAAACAGGTAATAACAAAGTTCACGCTTGTTTTTCGGGTTTTTGCCCTTTTTCTCTTCTCCCCATCTTATTCATCTTTTTTTTTTTCTTTTAGCGGCGACACTCATCAACGTATAGGACCAGAGTTCGTCTCCTTTGCAGTCCATCTCGAGTGAAGTAGGCCCTATGCATTTGACAGGAGCTGGCTGCAACTTTTGTTTGCCGTAAGCAAATATCATAGTGGTACGAAGTCCCTGTTGAGTCACCTTCTACTTTGCACCTGTATTATATACTAGTATAACTCAGACTTACACCAGTTACACTGCTACATGGAGAGGTCATTGTCTTGATCCAAACGCCTCAACTTCCGGTAGAAGCAGTTATCATAATCGCTCCTTCTCGTGTTTCACTCACGTCATGTAATCGTTTTATACCAATACTAGTAATTTAACTCTAAATTGATAATTGTACCTGGAAGTTGTTATGCAACCACACATTTTTGAATATATGAGAAGGAAATTTTTCACATTTTATTTATTTGAAATAAGGTAGAAATGAGATTGCTCAGTTTGACTTCTACCTCTCGAGCATCTTCCTTGTCCTCACCTTACAGTATATAAAGGCAGATGTTATGCATATGACTGAGTGGTTCACTACAAGAGGAGTGAAATAATTAAAAACGGCATTACGAATCCCCTCCCCACCAATATCCAGTTATTTTATCATTTGTACTAGTTATTCGTGTGTGGTCTCTACATATCGAATTTGTACCATCCCATTTGAAGTGAATGTAGTTTAAGTAGATGCTAAGGTTGGGTGATGTCTTCTTTGTTATCACCGGCTGAAAGATGAAAATGTTGTGCTGAATCCAAAGCTTTCAAAAGGATGTTTCTGCTTTTTTTTTCATAATCAAAATGTATCTGACGCATTGTCGTAGATTATGCAAGCGGGTGGGTCACGACCCCTGCTTATAGCCATATTTGGTTCGGTGCATCTTATAACGATTGGTCTGACAGGAGCCACTTTGACAAAAGTTGTCTGAAAGTTGACAACAGGATCGTCCGAATCAGATTTTCTGCCACCAGGTTTTTTTCTTTTCAAATTTTAACTAGAGATTTTTCTACATCAAGTGGATGTGTAGCCTTATTCTCTTCTTATCATAAAAAAATTTGAAGGTTAGGTGACTACTGTAAAATTAAATGTGGTACCTAGCCACCCGAGCATGTTTATTCTTGTGGATGGTGGGCCTTTATCAAACATTTTCATCCACAAAATTTACTTTTACCCACGACTATCTTGAGGAGGACTGGAGGGGTAAAAAAAAGAATCGAACTTTACCACTCAAAAGGTTTACTCTTAAAAGATATTGATTAAGGGGACGACGGATATCATCGCGACAATGCTCACCAGATATGAATGACAGGGACAATACAAAAGAGAACAACACCATTTGGTCTGCTACATGTCCTGTCTCCAGTTTAGGGGACAATGCAAGAATAGATCAAAGATACTGTTGAAGACACGGTCTACAGGCGCCATCATAAGCGCATGTACTCGTACATAATGTACTCTAGATACACGGGCTGGCGCGAGGCGGGTTCAGTGCGTTCACCGGAACCCGGCCCCGCGCCTTACGAACATGTAAAAAAATTTTCGTCATTCAAAAGCAAATCCAAAATGACTCCTAACCCTTTTCCTGTCTACGGCAGTGTCGGGTACCCATCTTGTCCCTCGGAATGGAGACGACAGTGTTTTTCTGCAGTCGATTGCCGACGAAAGCTGCAACCCTTATGCTTATATATTGTCGGTCTGCTGTTGTTTGGGGCACTCGACCTCCACAAGGCGCCAGGAGGGAGAGGGGGCGAGCTCTTACACCTGGAAATTTTGCCTCCTCTACTCATTGCATAGTACAGAGGGTTATTTTGCGTGCAAATGCCATCGTGCACCATACGGGATCTCGGTTTTACTTCTCATCCGAAGGAAGGAGTACTCGAGCCTCTCTTTCGCCCGAAAGAAGCCAATCCACCTTGATCCAGTATCGAACCTAGAACCACTGACGCAGTTACCGAGCGCACTACCCATGCGCCACCGAGGCGGGATTTTTCCCCTTACAAAAGGCCCCGGAAAATATTTTTGAACCTGACTCCGCCAAAGCTCGCACCGGCACTGTCTAGATACGTTACTAATATGTCTGTCTCACATATAGTGAATATACGATCTTATAACATTTTTGATGAAATTTTTCCTGTCGTAAAATAAGTCAACACATTGACGCGGATGCTGTTAAATTGGATGGCCACACTTTTCAACTTGTCAACTTGACCTATTGCAAGGCATCCTGCACCCTCATCATGGGAGCGGCTTATTGCGTTGTACACAACAGTTCTCATCTGATCGCTGAAGTTAAGCAACGCAACCCCAACTAGTACTGACATGGGTGGCCGCTTGGGAACACTGGGTACCGCTAATACCCAATAATCGTCGCATTAATGTAGTGTCTGAGCAAACTCTGCATTACAACTATGCAGCGGACGAGGCTCTAATGACCTTGTAGTTGAAAGGCCCTAAAACTCCAACGGACGATCTATTGCAAGACATCACAAGTCCTGTTTTTCTAGCTTATTCCCTGCAATTATTTTCACACTCACACATATATTAATTAACATTTTCTTTTCGTTTCAACACAATAGTCTTCCATTATGCTATGGCAAATCACAATTTAAAGATTTTAATTTTAAACATATCAACTTTGCATGCAATGACTTAGATCAGATTTCTATAATCAATGGACCAAGGAGAGACCCAAGACTACAGTATAATATTCCAGTTTCTCGGAACTTATACTTGTCGGTTATTCGAATATCAGTTACCCTGAGGGTGGTATAGTCGTGACACGACCCTTGACTAATGATATCTCGCTATCCTTCAACTTTTGAGATATAATTTCTTGAAAGAAATTATCAGTGGTGGTGGGGGTGCATTTTAGTTTCATGGCGTGGGTTTCTCATCGTCTTCTCTTTCCCCCCTCGTCTCATTTCGAGATGGGCCGTTTCACATCCTCCTTACCTAATAACGAATTTTAAATCTTGTTTGGGACCAGTTTGTTGAATCACCTGCAACAAAACCTATACAAATAACATTACATATTCGTTAAAAGTTCCATCTTTTATCACAAAGATGTTAATGCGGAGGCCATAAAAATGTGGCAATACACATATTTCATCGTTTTACTACCGGCAAAAAAAATAATACCGTTTCTTGTGACGATTATCCGATATACAGTACCTTTGAAAAAAAATACACTTAAGAGATGTTGTAGCTGGGTTACAAGACAGTCAAATGATGTAAAACACACGCGCAACTGAAATGATCCTGTCGTCCCTTTTCAGGCCGGTTAGATGAGTGGGGAGGGGTTGACTAAGTTAGATTGTCGGTAGCTAATGAAGACATTGCTGTCGTAAACTTGTAACACATATATTACAAGTCTTTGGTAATTTGTTTCCATGCAGTTTGTCACGTCCTCTTGATTTATGTCCAAAAAATGTTTGACAACCCTCCTTTTTCAGTTTGGGTCACTGAGGAGTCTCGTTTGGAGCTTAGCGTATGGTATTTATATTAAAAGCCCCAACTTTGAATAGTTGATGATGACTTAGGTTGCCGTTGTTGCTTTGTAAGTGTTGCGTGATTCATAGGTCGTTGAATCTTTTTTCCCTTCAAAATTTGTCTTGATTGATAACATATACGAGAGATTTGCAAAGTGGCGACCCAGACTCCAAACAAATTTGTACAAAGTACCCAGGACTATAAATTTGTTGAATCAGGTGAGAAGCTTAACATGATATTGAGATTCTGTTTCAGGTGCTGCTACTATTATTCATGGAATCACATGTGCTAACAAATTGTTAAAGCTTTGTGGGAAGAAGATGCGAGGAAAGGGGCAATATGGTGCAAGAAGAGCTGCCCGAAGAAAAAGAAATGTGTACCAAGAGGATCATTAGGGTATGGATTTGAAGAGAATGCACACGTAATTGTGGGGGAAGGAAAAATTATGTCAATTATCACTTGTAAAAGCTTCTATTCAAGAATGATTGGAGGGGAATGTTGTGTCCCGGTTGTTTCTTCCTCCGAAAAATTTTGAAGTCGGTTCACAGCGAAAACCACAGGGAGAGAGAGAAAGAGGAGCTGCTTTTGCATCTGAACTCTTATTATAAGGGAGAACTTTCTTTGGCAGACTCCCCGGGTGATAACCTTCCCACTTGACATTTTCCTCACGTCATTCCTCTCCCCCCTCCCGCCTAACTTAAATTTCCATACATATCTATATAATTTTATGTGTAGTCGCGGCCAGTGTTTTTGGACAAGAGGGAGACACTAGTACAGTATATTAAATGCATTAGGACAAGATGAAGGAAACGCTCATAAATCACAATTAATGACATCGGTATCACATTTTATGCCACTTTCAAAAACCTCTCCGAACGCGAAGTGAAATGTCTAAAAATTTGGCAGTGATTTGTTCGTGGCACTTATCAAGAAACCTTCACAAGAGCCGTTGTTGTCCATGATGTACGTTCAACGTCACGGTTTTTGAGAGATAGGTTTTTTTTCCTGGGAGGTGAACAGGCTCTAAGGATTTGTCATAGAAAAATAGAAATAAAAAAACAGTATCGGAGATGATCTGAAAGAAAGGAGACAAGTAGAAAGAGGGGTGGCCAATAGGTGGAATAACTCAGTAATCGAGCGGGACACTAAATCGGTGTATCGATGAAGGAATTCGGCCGTAAAATTGATATTTTTTGCTGCCTAGAAAACCCCACATAACTTACAAGTTGTAATTTTAAAAAACTAACATCAACTACAAACACGTTTTACTATGCATTTTAATCGTGAGGACGTTTGAACAACACCTACATGATGTCGAGAGCCTTAGCCAGACGGAAACCGTCTTTTCTAAGGATATATTTTCACTCTGTGACTGGAGATGTTGTGAGGCCTTGAAAAAAGTCAGAAATACGAAAAGTGAGTGACTGTATTGGGTTGGACACACCAGTTCTAGTCTGACCCCTGAAGTTAAGCTTCGCAACCCCAGCTAGTGGTAGCATGGGCGACCGCTTGGGAGCATTGGGTACTACTAATGCCCAACAATCGTCGCATTTGTGTAATGTCTGTGCAGGCACTAGAAATATGCAGCGGATAGAACTTTAATGGCCATTGTGGTTGATGGGCCCTAAAACACCAACAAAAAAAAAATCGAAAGTGAGGGACCGTCTGAGCGCGGAACCTCGGTTTTAGGCTATACTCCCGAAGAAAATGGACGTCATAGTCGACTCCGGGTACAAACCACACAAGTTGAATTGGAAATTCAAAATTTCAAAGTAATTAAATTGCATTTTCATTCATCTACAGATGCCGAACCCGGTACTCAGGTTCACCCCGGTCCACTTCCCCTCTTATCAGAGAATAAATCGCAAATCTAGGTCAAGAGATATCCTGGCCCCTGAATCCCCGGCGAGTGGACAAAAATATGGAGTCAGTTCAGTTCCTAGCCGTGGAGACATGTGCTACCACTGCTAAGTTATTCCTACTTTCTGTTTCCCTTTCTCATTGGCGCCTTGACGGACATTGAGCTGCTGTGCCTAACGTAAAAAAGTTAATGACTACAAGATTCAGTTTTACACAAATTATAAAAACAAATGCTTTTAAGTAGTTTATTTTAATTAGTTTAATAAGGCGTCGTTTTAATATTTGCGCATTTCATTAGTAGGTTCGTCTGCAACGGGTGCCTATTTTAGACTAGAAATAACAAAAAATTACTGAAAACTGGACATGAAAACGCTGTTCATGAAAACCCTGTCCTACTAGCAACTCCTAACCATTTTCTTGCCTATGGGAGGGTCCGGTACTCATCTTGTCCTTCTTAATGGACAGGGTGTGGCTTATTGCGTTGCTCATACCAGTCTCGTATGATCACTGAGGTTAGCAACGCAACCCCAGATAGTAGTAACATGGGTGGCCGCTTGAGAAAACCGGATACCGTTAATACCCAAAAATCGTCGCATCAGTGTAGTGTCTGTGCGGTCTCTGCATTAGAACTCCGACGGGCCCTCCAACTACGGGTCTCTAACCGACGGGCCCTCCAACTACGGGTCTCTAACCGACGGGCCCTCCAACTACGGGTCTCTAACCGACGGGCCCTCCAACTACGGATCTCTAATGACCTTGTAGTTGGAGGGCCCTAAAACCCCAACAAATAATCTGAATGGACACAAGGGCGATATAATGGACAGTGTTTTTCGACAGCCGGTTGCCGACCAAAGCTGCAATCCCTATGCTTATTTACCGTCGGTCGATTGTTCATTGGGAAATTCCACCGACACCAAAGGGCGAGCTCCTACACCTGGAAATTTTGCCTCATCTATCCGTTGCATAGTAGAGAGGGTTCTTTGACGTGCAAATGACGTGCACCTCGGTTTTACTGTCATCCGAAGGAAGGTGCACTCGGGGCCTCTCTCTCTAGCCCGAAAAAAGCCAACCCACCTCGATCCAGTGTGGAATCTAGAACTCCTGATGCAGTTACTGATCATGCTTCCCACTGCGCCACCGAGACGATAACCCTGTCCCATTGACTGGTAGGATTTAGTGCGTTCTGCAAAACAAAGATGCCTAATATGCAAAAGGGTTGCAATGCGAAGTGTCGAACTTGAGAGCCTGCCGTTTCAACTTGGAGATTTTTGGTTAATGTTATTATGTACGATCTCGATGGTTAGTGCAATCAATTATTAATAAGGACGGTTGGGAAGACCGTGATGGAATATATTCGCACACGGGCCAGTAAATGCTCAAGTCAGTCAGTCAGTCGTCCATCCACAAATAAATAAATGTACTGTAGATGAAAAGCAGGTTTGTCGACATGGATGTTCACTATTTGTGGGTTGAGATGAAGAAGTTGGTGTAGCGCCACCTCCTTACTGCTTGCTTTTCTTTCGTCTCACTGTTTCTCGTTCTCTGCCTTCAACGCCGCTAGTTGAGTGAGTTCATGTCTTGGCAACGTCAAAAGTACAAGAAGGTCAGTTTCTTGCTCCTTCAGCTGAGATACAGTTGAGCTTAGCATCGAGCGACACCGTTTCTTGAATGTTCATGACTATGATTACCCCCTGCAACTTATTTCGGCAACTTGAACAGGGGTGAACGAGAGAGAGATAGAGAGTGAGACGGCCGACCATCTATCTCATTTCTAGTAGTTTTAGGTCTGATTTTGTGGTGTGCATGTGCTTGTGTGGTTCTATCTGCTATTTCAACAGCAGAAAGTTTTATAACCCTCTCTTTCTTTCTCATCATCATCATCATCACCACCACCACTTTCACCCTGGCTACCCATTGTGATTCTTACCAATTTTTACGACGTTACCGTATGAGGATACGCCGATATATCTACTTCTCGGAACACAGTTGAAAAAAAAAATCAAGGAAAAGTTTCAGTGGCTGGCAATTATTTTCGTATCATTTATCTGCTTTTTTTTTCTCAAAAAAAATTTCAATAATCTTAAAATAAAACCCTTCCCCGACGTGGTTTTATTTCAAATGGGGATAAGAAGAAAATATCCTAAGTGCACTGTAGTTTGTTGCGTGTTTTTGGTTTATTGTTTGTTGACCAGTGGTAGAAGTGATGCCACGTTAAGACACTACCAGAATCATCATCGACATTCGTCCCACCACTTGTCTTCATCACCGTTATCGTCATCATCATCACCTCTATCGTCGTCGTCTTTATTCACTTCACTGCCCTCTGATTCATTATCAACTTCAACATCGTCGTCCTCTTCTTCTACTACCTCTTCTTCTTCTTCCTCGTCGTTAGAGTTCAAAACCTCACCTGACCAAATCTTTGCACGAGACAGTGTAAGTGTTATTTATTACAATTGTTTTTTTTTTTTTGTAATTAAATATATTATATAAGGTAAGTTATGAAATTAGTAACATTTTATACAAAGAAAATTAAGAGAACGATGTGGGACAACAAGTGGTTGGTTAATTGAAGTAACCTTTTATTTTGAGAGTTAAAAAGATTCAAATTGTTTCGCTGGTCATCCATCCATTCGCTACGCTTTATTCGCTTAAGTATAAATTACTCGCATTAAAAAAAGGTATCTAAAAATGTCAGGTGAATACTTGTGGTTGATAAGGCACAATAAAGTTGCTAAGGAAAAATTGTTTTCCATGGAAATTTTGTGAATGTGGACCAAAGACTGCGAGTCAAGGGGAGCTAGTCCGCTACTTGACAAATGACCGAAGAGGAGATGCTATCTGTTAACTATTATTATCAAGCTGGATGGGAGAGTCAGTGCACACCTGTGTCTTTGTAACTGACAATTTTTCTTGATGGAATTTCACCTTGAAATACATTTTCAATATAATAATCAGGGTTAGCAGGATCTTTGGCACAGAGGGTTGAAAAGGTTGCAGTTTTATTAATATTAGGGTATGCATTGCCTTTCTCCTCTGCAAGTTATAATTTCGTGACATTTGAACGTGACTTTTGTTTTTCCACGGTTACCTGACTATGGTATCACAATCTTCTCTTAAAACGTTTTTTTTTATTTAGGAAAGTGGATCAGTTGGGCCTGTGGCATACAAACCTCCTCCTCCATTCTCTATTCTTCGTTTTACTACTGAGGTTTAGAAAAAAAATTAAGTAGAGGACTGGTTTTCAAAAATAATAGACAACAGGCATCGCGCATGGCTTTTATTTTTCGGTGAAGTTTACTGATCTCAAAAGGTATCTGTTGTGAATATCATCAACTTCTTAGAAATCAAAATGTGGTTACGCAATTCATTAATCCCTAGGTAAATATTAACGGATATCTTATGACCCTTATCGTTGAAGGTAATCTACAGTTATTCAGGACTGTAATTCAAATAACTGTTGCAGAAAGTCCCCCTGAAGATCTTGCTCTGAGATTATTTTCTCAGCAACGATAGATCTTCAACCAAGTGGGATCTCGCGTCTACCTTATTTTAAACAATTTAATGAGTAGAAGAAGTTAGCATTACTGTGATATGCATGCTTATAAATTAAATATAATATTTGATTGTCACTGTCAGTGTATGCCTGAAAATCTTCTACCAACACATCATCATCATGTCATTATCCCACTTATGGCAGGGTCCGGTCTGCGGGTTCAAGTCGGGAGCGGCGAATTGCGTTGGACACACCAGTTCTCGTCTGATCACTGAAGTTAAGCAGCGCAACCCCAGCTAGTACTGACATGGGTGGCCGCTTGGGAAAACTGGGTACTGCTGATATCCAAAAATCGTCGCATTAGTGTAGTGTCTGTGCAGTATCTGCATAAGAACTATGCTGTGGACGGGGCTCTAATGACCTTTTAGTTGAAAGGCCCTAAAACACCAACAAACAAACAAGGGGTTCTAGTCCTCCATTCCCTCCTAACAGGAACGCGCAGGAATATTGGCCGGGTTGTCTGTGGGGATATACCAGCCTACCCCATAGAAGACACTCGCTGCATTATCTGCCACAGGAGCCGAGGTCTTTTCACACCCGTGACATTGCGGACGCATGATAACGACGGGCTGGTGGCCACTCGCGCATCCCTGACGGCTGCGGGCACTGGGGTTTTAATCCTCCGGAACCGTAGGTCTTCTACTAGCACATGCTATTTAAAATAAAAATTGTAAGTAGCATAGTTGGCATAGTTTCATTTGCTTACATATTAAAGTTCTTCTCGGTTTGACACCTCTTGGGACATTTTCTTGACACAAATTAATATAATTTATTTATGAGCCATGTTTGTCACTTTAAATGAATATTTAGTGAGGTTATATTTTCGGCAGATTACTTTGTCCAAGACATTTGTTAAGCTTTTATGTGTGGCTTCTTTTTTGTCGTCCTGACTTTTGGGGGCTCATATTTTTTTTAATATGATTGTAATGAGCATGTAATTAATTTAGTTCATGGTATGGTTTATGAAGTATGGACTCGCACTTCATTTTTTTCAAAGATATGACGATTTGATGCTCATGAAATGTTACACACATAGACACAACTGTAGTTTTCATCTTACTATTATATTTTAAATGCTATATATGTGTGTGTGGTTATTTTGAACTTCGTCCTGTTGCCACCTCCACCCGCCAACAATATTCTCAGTTTAAAATTTTATTTTCCAGTTGACTTTTTTAACTGGCAGAAATTTATAGCAGCTGTCAATTTCAATGTTGTTGAAAGTGCACTTTATATAGAGCTGTCGTATGAAGAGTAAATTGGATTTAAGATTTTCATTTATTAAAGACATCTTTTGTACTAAATGAGATGAAAAGACATTCAATCTTCTGTAGTCAAAACGTTTGCAACTTATGTCTATCGAAAGAATTTATTTTAAATATATACGTACATACACACAAATGTTAATTTCACATCGAAATTGACCTTGGTGTTACTTAATCTTGCAACTTTAAAGTATGTTTTCATCCTATCATATATCTTTAAAATGCGTATTTCGATATTAAGTAATTGATTTGTAATTTGAAACCAATATTAATAGCGAATGTAACCGCTCATCAAACTGAATAGAAAACACTCCTTGGTGGGATGGTGGTCAAAAATTTGGTTAAAAATAATTGCTCTTCTTCTACTTGACAGTGGCGTGTAAAGTTGTAAGACGTGGTGTAGTGTAGATATGTCAGCAGACAGAAACTTTCTCCTCAGTTTGTCAGGTTGGTTGAACCTAAGGCAAACAAGTATTTTTTTTTCTTTTGAATATACAAATATGAAGGAGGTTTCTACTCCTTCTGGGCATGTACATCTCTCCTTTCTCTCCATCCCATTCCCGTCTCTCACCTTTTTTTTTGTTTCCATTCAACACATGGTTTCCAGGTGCATTCATAATTGTAACTAGACCTAATTAGCATATAAGGTTTTTTTTTTTTGCTTACTTACTATAATCACATTTTATAAGTCATAAATTTCCGTATGTTCACATCCCCCTTAAAAACAAATGCCAAGGATTGATGTCAGGGACGACTCAGGTTTAAAATTTATTTAATGTACCTCTAAAGAAAAAGGACATTTTAACGATATTACGCCACCCACCAGTAAATAAAGTGAGTATTTATGAATTCGTACAGTACTACTATCGTAATTAAACTGACAACTTTTCGCCAATGTGGTGAAAATTTTTCTTTCACATTCCTTAGGATAACCTCTTTTAATTTGACCAACCCTTGATGGGTCTATCGTGATTTCTCAGTTATGTTTTTTTGTTGTTGTTGAAATTTAATAGTCAGCAATAATTGTTCTCCTCAATCACACTTCTTAAGATCTTAGAAAATATTTTCAAGATTGGTGGGTGCTGCTGCTTATAATTTTGAGAGAAATGTTGTCGATATAGGTTAATAACATACCTCAGTTTTAGTGTATTAGCTAGAAGCTATTTATTTATGTGCCGCTGACGATAACTCTTGAGCCCATCCGTATACCTATCAAGAATGACAGATTTATGTCATTTAGTAGCGCTGGCAAATTATTAATTTCGATTAACTTTAATAAAATAATTTAATTTTTGGTTCCTGGTTTTTTTTTTCTCTCTCTCTCTTTCCCCGCATCTTACATCTCGATAAAGGTTTAGGTTAATGTTCAATTGGCGATATCATAAATCAATTACAATTGCTCTGATATTACTTTAAAAATGGTTTCTTGTAAAACGATCATAAATAAGAAATGATTGATTTATCACACTGTCCAGTACTATGGTAAATTCTTCCTAGCCAATCAAATAGCAAATCTACATGCACTTCCAAGAGTGACTTGAAGGATCATTTTTGTTGTTGTTGATGATCATTGTCAAAAAATGAATTGGCCACAGTGTGCTCATTTTAAAAATATCTTTCTGAACTTTATGCATATGGAGTAAATATTCTGTGGTCTGTTAATGTTGTTCTCCTTCAAAATGTATGCAATTGAACAGTTTGCTTAGTGTACATTTCTCTTTTTACAACTAAAGCACCAGTCACCTGAACAGGAATTTAGTTGAATAGTAACGAGAATCAGAGATACAAGAGCCAAATATTAATTGTCATTGGTTGTTTCAATGTTGTTCGGTATTAGATAACGTGTTACTCATAGCTTTTTGAGACCACACCCTGAATCCCTCTTGAATTTAGATGTTTTCAAAAGTTGTTGCATGTCGATTGCTGATTTGTATAATAATTGGCGAGTAACCATTGTATTTCACTCCTCCTTTTCCCATGCCTTCCTTTTCACTTGTGTATTTTTAGCACCTGAAATTTGATAACAAAAGGTACCACCCCCTCGTTAATATGACGTACTGTACTCCGAATTCAGTATGGACTGCGGAAGAGGTTCTAGATTGTGGATATTTCGTCGTCCTCGTTTCTTTTTTCTTTGGCAGTTTTAACTCAACAAGTCCTCTACTACACGAACCATTGACCGAAATTCCCATTAAACTTTGTTTTTGTTGAAATTTTTTGGAGTCTCATATCACCGGAACTCACGTGTTAATGTATATATTTTGTACTTGTACACATCAGACGTGATTTATCTCGATTTTCATATGCACAAAGGTCTCGTTTTGAATCAGGAAAAAGTATAAATTAGTAGTTAAAGGTTATGGGGTAAAAAAAGCCACTAATATTAGCTCAGGTAAGATTTTAACAAGACGTTTGACTATTGAAAAGTATAAGGAGCGACTTTAATAATTACTCCTGTATAAGGATCTAACATTTAAAAATGACACTTTGTCTAAATCGAGTTTTGTTTGGGTTGTGAGGTGTATTTATTTATTGATTTATATTTTTCCTTATTCTTGGCACGTTCAACTATAATTAGCAGCATTTTACTAGATTTAAACCCTCTTCTAATCTAATAATATTAATGCTTTATTGAAATGTCATTCAAAGGTTTCCAAGTACTCAAGTGACCTTTCTCCTTACTACAGGTGTAACTTGTAATCAAGTGAAAGAGATTAAATAAAAGACACTTGGATGACAGATTATATTTTTCGACAAAGAAATGTGTGTCACGCAGGTGATATAGCTTAAAAATAGCCATGAGAACGGCGTACTGTATTATGTATATAAAAGACGGTTTCTACTTCCTCTGAACTGGCTAGTAATATATTTAGGATGGGTTCTGGTATTTCTTCGTCTCTTTTTACAATTAAAAAGTATTTTACAGCCATTTATTTCCATCATATCTCCAGTTCTGAAGTGTCCACTAACACTTGTGCCGTCTCTGCTGTACACATATTTGTACAACAAATGTTTTCCCCACACCGGGTGGTGGTAGTAGTGGTCCAGCTTAGTTGCCCCTTGCCATGACCAAAACTGGATATTTTTAAACCTAATTCCATTCTCATTAAAGATAAAGAGGACCCACCTCTTTTTTTTTCTTTTTGCTACTTCTGTGGTCCCTCCTGATGTGATACACAATTGTATATATTGAATAGTTTGGGTGGTGAATTTTCAATATGCTCAAGGACTATTTTTTTTACAATAGTAATGACATAAAGCATTGTTAAGTTTGAAAAAAAAAAAGAGAGAACTGAAGAATTTTTGGGTGAATAACCAAAAGGAAGGTGAGAGAATGCTTGCCCTGTCCGTCCCTGTCTTTGTTCAATCAGCGCCCAAATCGGTTATTGTTTATCAGAGACTATTCAGTTTCTTATCCGCTAACCTCTCTTGGTTGGATTTTCTTCCGATGCTCAAAAGAGAAAAGAGAGAGAAGGAATAAAATCCACAAAACGATCCACTACCACTCAATTGTCATCCAATTTCTTGAACAAAAGAGCCGCTTCGATATGATTACATGCAAATAACGATTATCAAAGTGATTGCGTCTGGGAAGTGCAATTGGTCTTTGAAGTAGACCGAAGTATTCGTTGTCAGTCTGCTTGGCGTTACAGTGCCAGTCCCAAATCGTACCATTTGATAATCATTTTATTACCACATTTTTAACACCATTTAGAGGTTTCGACTGCTGTGAGCACACACACCCTACCTGGTCGACAAAATGATAATTGCAAACTCGTTTTATTAAAACATTATTAGAAACAGGAACTTTCTTGCATCTACCGAAATAGTGACACATTCCTGACGAGAGAGAAAAAAAGTGAAGGAATGTTCTACAAGGGGTGGACCACATATGATATCAGACAATTGATAAAAAAAGTATTATAGCCTAGGAAAAAAACGGATGAGTGTAGATTTTTTTGTGGTCTTGATATTTGTCAGTAAATTCTTGACTGTTTTGTAGATAACTAGCAGTGTTAGCATAACAGTAAAATTGAAGTTTATGACTTTGAATATGATGTCACTGACACGGGCAACTAAAACCGTGATTGATTGAAAAAACAAACATGTTGACTTTAACAACAGCAGAAGCAGGTGCAACTATAACAATACCTTATCGTGCAATAATCAGGTTGCAAGTTACTTACATCATCTATTTATAAATACTTCCAAGAGGTCTCACATTGTATAAGTAGAAAGAGAAAGTAACAGGAGAGACAAAAAGTCTAAGGGACTCTCACCCAAACCATGAATAGAATTTACTATTGTAATAATTTAAACTTTTGAACACATCTATTTGTAATATCTCAATAGGACATTTTTCAGATTGTTAATCCATTGCGATTATGTGTATAAGAAAAGGAGGGAGACAGGGAAAGAGAGAAGGCACATTTTTTATTGTGCTGTTTTAGGGCCCTACACCTACGACGGTCATTAGACCCCGTCCACTGCGTAGTTCTATTGCAGAAGGTGCACAGCAACTATCCTGATGCCAAGATTTTTGGGTACTAATGGTACCCCGTTTTCCCAAGCGGCCACTCATGTTAGTACTAGTTGGGTGTTGCGTCGCCTAGCTTCAGTGATCAGGGGAGAACTGGTGTGTCCAACGCAATGCAGCCGTTCCCAAGAGGGACATAGACATCAACCCTCAACGCCCCAATAGGCTTAGAAGTGACACGGGGAAGAGAACACACGACTCGTCTACATTTTAAAATGTGTCTCATATCTTAATACTGTTTCTTGGTATTTGAATCTCATTCAAGGATACATGGCGCAAAAGCAACTACTAACCCTTTTCCTGCCTATGGCAGGGTCCCTCTGAATGGACACAAGAGCGATCTATTGGACAGTGTTTATCCACAGCCGCTTGCCGACCTAGGCTGCAACCCCTATGCTTATTTATCGTCGGTCTACTGTTCTTAGGGGAATTCCACCTCCACCTTACGCCGGGAGAGAGTGGGGTCGAGCTCTACACCTGGAAATTTTGTCTCATCTATCCGTTGCATCGCAGAGAGGGTAGTTCTTTTGACGTGTAAATGCCATCGTACACTACACGGGACCTCGATTTTACTTCTGATTCGAAAGAAGGCGCACTCGGGACATCTCCCTCCCTCTCGCCCGAATGAAGCCATCCAACCGCGGTCCAGTGTCGAACGTAGAACTACCGACGAGGCTACCCAGTGTGCTACCCACTGCTTGTTTGTTTGTTGGTGTTTGTGGGCCCTTCAACTGCAAGGTCATTAGAGTCCCGTCCACAGTGTAGTTCTGATGCAGAGGCTGCACAGACACTACATTAATGCGACGATTTTTGGATACTAGCGGTACCCAGTTTTCTCAAGCGGCCATCCATGTCAGTACTAGCTGGGGCCGCGTTGCTTAACTTCAGTGATCAGACGAGAACTGGTGTGTCCAAAGCAGTTCGCCGCTCCTACCCACTGAGCCACCCAGGCACAAGGATACACGGAGCGAGACAAAAAAATTTTATTAATGTATGATTCACTTGTAATTATGCACTAAGAACATTAATCTGACTATATGTGTAGGTCTAACTAATTATAGATATGTTACAGGGTCGCTCCAAACCTAGTCAACGAATATTAGTACTCCAGCTGTGTTTTGACATTCAGTATTAAAATTCATGACTTACACTTATAGGAAATTAAATTTACCAATCTCAAATTCACCCCGCTCTTATAATTAAACAAATTCTCCTACTTTTATTCACAGAAAACTTTTGTCCAAATTTGCTCGCATAATTTCATTTAATTACATGGTTGACCGTGAGCATTGTACTGTAATACTATTTTATTTACCGTTTTAGTACTTTATCCCCTCGGTGGCGTAGTGCGTAGCGTGCTTGATAACTGCCATCAGTAGTTCTTAGTTACATACTGGACTGAGGTGGGTTGGCTTCTTTCGGGCGAGGGAGAGGCCCCTGGTGCGCCTTCCGTCGGCTGAGAAGTAAACCTAGGCCCCATGTGGTGTACGATGGCATTTACATTTCAAAGAACCCTCTCTACTATGCAACGGGTAGATGACACAAATTTCCATGTGTAGGAGCTCGCCCCTTGGCGTCGGTGGAATTCCCAACAAACTGCAGAACGACGGTTGCCGACCAAAGCTGCAGCACCTATCCTTATTTATCGTCGACCAGCTCTTCGTTGGGGCACTCCATCGACGCCAAGGGACGAGTTCTTACACCTGAGAATTTTGCTCCATCTACCCGTTGCATAGTAGAAAGAGTTCTTTTACATGCTAATGTCATCGTGCACCCCACGGGACTTTGGTTTTACTTGTCGTCCGAAGTAAGGCGCACTCGGGGCCTCTCGGCCCACCTCGGACCAATATGAACCAAGACCCACTGATGCAGTTACGAGAAATGCTTCCTACTGCGCCACCGAGGTGGAGTCATGATATCCCAGAGCAAGCTAACCAAGTGATTCAGCATATCTACCTGGTGTAGCCTGTAAGTGAAATGAATTGATGGAGCAAGAGGAGACGGAAGGATATCCTCACAACTGATATTTGGCTTACAACCTGTCGTAGTCCATTTTCATTTTTCGTTCATTGGTGGTTTAGGGCCCTTCAAGTACAAGGTCATTAGAGCCCCTTCCACTGCGTAGTTCTAATGCAGAGACTGCGCGGAGAGTACACTAATGCGATGATATTTGGGTATTAGCGGTGCCCAGTTTTCCCAAGCGACCACCCATGTCAGTACTGTACTAGCTGGGGTTGCGCTGCTTAACTTCAGTGATTTAGACGAAAACTGGTGTGTCCAACGCAATTTGCCGCTCCCCTCGTAGTTGATGATCTCACAAAATATGATGATGGGAGGCTGAGCAAATGCTGTTCAAATTTCACTTGAAGGAGATCGCCCTCCAAGAAAGGCAGGGGATTCAATAAGCAAGGGATTATAGCATTAGGTGGTCATCTGATTGGGAAAAATTTTTGTCGAAAGGGACTGGTGGATACTCGACCTTGCCATAGGCGAGAGAAGGTTTTAATGATAATGATGTTTTGAAGTTTGAGAGAGTGCGATGAAATACTAGTAGTAAAATGTTTGCCAGCAGTTGTTTAAAGACGCCCATGAGTCCCTCATTCTCAAAGTAAGGCCACAGAAAATTGAAATGGTCCCTATTCAGTACTGCTTCTTTTTAAGATGAACGAGTTTCTTACATCAATTAATTAGACCTAATGCGACTTTTCTCTCGTCACGCTGTGAACTATTAGCTAAGATATAATTATCTGTTATATAAAACTAACATGAACTTTTCATTGTCACTGTCACACAAAATATCAGCAACAAGAAAAAAAAAAGACAAAACTGTTGTGGAAAAGGACCGTTGGATGAGTAATTTGATTAACGTCTCATCATCATCCTGACCATCATCCGCTTTTACGTTTTCTGGGATGGCCTTTACCCTTATTCATTAAAATTTTCATAATCCAATTCAGCGGAAGTATATATCTTACCACGTCTGGCGCCTCGAGATCTCTGTAGCAGCTGTTCAACACACAGACTCACTCAGGAATGTTATAAGGGTTACGGTGCCGCAAAGAACTCGGGGTTAATTTTTGGAATGATGCTCAGCCAATGTTAAGACCCACGTCTTCCTCTTGTCCTTAATTTGTTAAGATGAATTTCATTGTATTTTCAATAACGTATAGCCTACGTACAACATAAATTTAGTTTCCTATCAATAGCCTTAAAAAAATTACCCACACTTGTATTTTTTTTTGTTTTGTTGGTGGTTTAGGAGATCCGCCTCGGTGGCGTGGTGGGTAGCACGCTCGGTAATTGCGTTAGTAGTTCTAAGGTTGATAATGGATCGAGGTGGGTTGCCTCCCTTCGAGCGAGAAAGAGGCTCCAAGTGCTCCTCATTTCAAATGAGAAGTAAAACCGAGGTCCCGTGTGGTGTAGAATGGCATTTGCACGTCAAAGAACCCTCTCTATCATGCAACGGGTAGATGAGGCAAAATTTCCAGGTGTAGGAGCTCGCCCCCTGGCGTCGGTGGAATGCTCCAACGAACAGTACACTGACGATAAATTATTGAGGTTGCAGCTTTGGTCGGCAACCGGCTGTAGAAAAACCATATGCAATAGATCGCCCTTGTGTACCTTTAGAGCAACAAGATGGGTGCCCGACCCTGCCATGGGCGGGAAAAGGGTTAGTAGTTGCTTGTTTTGCTTTATTTGTTGGTGTTTTAGGGCCCTTCAACTACAAAGGTCATTAGAGCCCCGTCCACTGCGCTAGTTCTAATGCAGAGACTGCATAGACGCTACACTGATGCGACGATTTGAGGGTATTAACAGTACTCAGTTTTCCAAAACGGCCACCCATATTAGTATTAGCTGGGATCGTGTTGCTTAACACTGGTGTGTCTAAAGCCGCAATTCCACCAACATGAGGCATGCTACTTGTTTCCTAGTGTTGCTTCATTATGTGTGTGCGACAATGTCGCATGCGGATTTTGTTTCTCCAAATCGCATGCGCTTTGTGGTCCATGCTTGTAGCATGAGTCTACGGCAATTTCATCCTGGCAACACGAATCCTTTCAGTTTTGTTCAACATGCAGGCGCGGATCCAAGAAGGGGGGTTTGGGGGGTCGCAACCCCCAACCCTCCCCCCCTAAATTTTGGGTCGACATTGACACTGACAAATGAAAATTGCGTTTCCAATCGCTGCCTATGGCTCAACCCCCCCCCCCCCCATGACGAAAATCCTGGATCCGCCACTGAACATATATTTGCAAATAGTCGCAGCAGCTGCTTATTTGGTGACAGCATTGAATAAAAAAAGGAGAAAGCCACGGTGGTGAAGAGAACTGGGGTGGGAACATCGCTGAAAAAAATGAGGGAAAATAGGCAGAAGTAGTATGGACACGTAATGAGAAGAGAGGACTAGGACCTCGTTAGGGCCATACCAGGAATGCAGATGGTTAGTAGTATCCGGAGCAAGGGAAGACCGAGGTTGACGTGGGAACAGGTTTTTTGTAAGGATATGGCAGTGTGTGGGGTGGGCAGGGACCTGGTGGGAGATAGACGGGAGTAGCTGGGCAGAACCCGCAGACCCGACCCTGCCACAGGCGGGATAAGGGTACGATGATGATGCTTGCTGCCAGGAAGATCTGCCTCGGTAGAGCAGAGGTAGCATGGTGCGTCAGTGGTTCGTGGTTCAATGCTGGATCGAGGTGGGTTGGCGTCTTTTGGGTAAGAGAAAGTTTGTTTTCCGTCAAATGGGAAATGAAGCTGTGGCCCGTGTGGTTTTATAGTTCTCCACTCCCGTCTGTTCTCACCAGGTCCCCATCCACTACACACACTATCGTAATCGGTGAGACAACTTTGAATAGGGCACTCCTCCACCAACTAAGGGACTTGGCTGCTTGTTTAACTAACCCGTCCATGTGTAGTGAGGAATAAAATATTCTTCACTTGGGGAACCGCCACGTGGCTGTTCATCTCCGCCCGTGGCTACTATGAGATAAAATTCCCAAGTGAAGAAGCTCTCTCCCTGGCATCCGTGGAGTGCCCCAACGAATAGTAACCAGACGATAAATAAGCATAGGGATTGAAGCTTGGTTGCCATGGTTGTTGACGATGTCGCACAAGACAAGTCGCACCGATCCGCGGACCCTCCGATAACGACGACACTGTTCGACATGTAGAATGATGCCAAGAGGCGGAGCATACGACCTGACAACAATAAGCAACAAGTAGCATGCAGCAAGGAGACTTGTCTCTTGTTGCCTCTAGTTGCTGCAATGGAAAGACTACAGTAGCGTGCGTTAATAGAGAGTTAGTGGTGAACGTCGACGAAGACGAAAAGAACGATACGAGGTCAAATGAGGCAACTGCGCATGCTCACGACAAGCAGACCAGCAATTGAGCTTGCGTATTTGCCTCATTTGACCTCGTATCGTTCGTTTCGTCTTCGTCGACGTTCACCACTAACTCTCTAATGTCGCATACTGAATGTTTCCTACAAAGTTGCCTCAATGGAACTGCAGCTTAACGCAATAAAGCCGTTCCCCCACCTTTGTAACGAGACTAGTGACCGAGTCCTGAAGTCGTCTTGCTTGGTCTAATTTTATTTATAAGTTACTTATGATATTAGTTGCATTGCAAAATCAAAAAAAAAATCTTAGTTATTATTTGTTCTTCTTGACAAAAGAGTTAGCAATGAAATGACAGTGGTGCCAAATGAAATTGAGAACTCAGACAACTTACAAATTGAAAGGACACCCATACTCCATCATGAAGGACAAACCTTGACTGGTATGAGATTTTCTACATAACAAGGAACCTGTGTCTGTGTCCCTCAAAAATACAAAAGTTCCGGGATGTTTCTTGTATGGACTGAAAAGGAGGAAGAGATCTGCTGGCTACAAGTGTCTGATGATCAGACAATGGGCCTAAGAAAAGACGAAAGTTGTACTTTCTTTATAGGATGCGTGGAGGGAGGGTAGACAGGAAATAAGTCTTGTAATGTGGTACAATACGGGCGACTCCAGCTTTTCATTTCAATTCTAATGCTTGATAGGAATCTAGTTACGCCTTTCGATGACTGCCAGGAGGAGGGGAAAGAAAGGGTCAAGCCCGCCATATGATCGTTACTACGAGATCGGTGGAAATTGAAGTGTAATAAAAATACTGATAATGTGAAAACTTTGCAGGTCGTGTATTGAAATAAACGTGGTTTTTAACCCCACCTTTTTTTTTGTTTAAAAAACTTTCCAACTTACCTACATGTGTGTTACCTGGAAATTCTTTGGCTCTCTCTCTCTCTTATGTTGTTGGTATTTGAATGTAAATCATTGCATAATAGTCTATGCAACTGTCCATCCACGCATTTCCCGAAATTCCAATTCCACTCCTTCTCCCCGCCATTACCCTTCATCGCCCGTTGCATGCTTTTGACTTGCTTAATTTATTTAGCAAACAGGTAACTACGACAACAGTAACAAACAACATCTTGCTAAGCAAGTTAATTGTTTTTGGACAGAGTTTTGTTAGGGCTGAAAATTCAAATAACCTCTGACGTCTCACAGTAGTGTTTCCCCTTAAGGGCTACTGACTGCATCACCACGAAAAGGTGAGGGTTGCTTCTGAGGTAAAAAAAAAATACATAGTCAAGGTAATGACTAAACAAGGGGATACGAGAAGGAAGATGATGCACGTCAGGAAGTGGGGTTAATCAAGAATTTCATTGAGGAGTTTTTTTATTGCCATTCTTACCTCTCCAAATAATGGCGAGTGCGTTTAGAAAGACGTATCCTGGTGTTGTATGAAAATGGGTAAATGCAACGGGTAGATGTGGCAAAACTTCCAGGTGTAGAAGCTCGCCCCCTGGCTTGGGTGGAGTGCCCCAACCAGCAGTAGTCCGACAATAAATAAGCATAAAGGTTGCAGCTTTGGTCAGCAGTCGGCTGCGTGAGAAACACCGTCCAATAGATCACCCTTGTGTCCATTCAGAGGGACAAGATGGGTACCCACCCTACCATAAGCGGGAAAAGGGTTAAGGGTTGCTCTAACGTTTTTTCAACATTGTTCGCTTCCACTGTCTTCACCTAAGGTTCATGAAGCATCATTTTCGGTTTGTGAGTACAGTATTTGTTTTCGATTTATCATTGCAACCTACGAATGTAACTGGTGTTTGTAGCAAACGCGTTCGAACGCTTTTCGGTTGTCCACTAAGTGACGTCTTAATCAGATATAGTATTCTTACCGGCGAGTGACAGAATCGTTACGGTATCCGCCTGCTGTGAGGGCGGGCTGAGTTCGGTTGCAACTTGTGAAGATGCAATGATGTTATCACCAAAAGTAGGTTATGCAATGGTGTTATCACCAAACGATTCCTGGTGAGTACTCAGGATTTGCAACAGTGGCTTAGCCAGGGTAGTTAACGCCCGGGTAACAACTACAGTATGCAACTAGCGCCCCCCCCCCCCGAAACGTTGCTTTCCCAAAAGCCCGCACCGTCAAACCCCCCTCGCTAAGGTTTGCAAACGTTTCTTTAGCATTCGCAAGCGTTTTCAAACAGTTGCTTTGGTCGGCAAAACAGTCCGATATATCACCCTTGTGTCCATTCAGAGGGACAAGATGGGTACTCAACCCTGCCATAGGTGAAAACAGGGTTAGGAGTTGCTTTGTCTATTTCAACGGATAGTCACACCACTCTGATAGGAATACAACTGCTCAGTGGCGTCGCTAGGGTTGGTGTCACCCGGGGTCTGTCTCTCCCGAAAAAGCCGCTTCGTCTGCTTTGGTGTCACCTCATTTCTCATGGTGCGAGTGGTGTCACCCGGTGCGGCCTGCACCTCCCCTAGTGACGCCATTGGAACTGCTCTGTGTTCCGGCGGTTCATTGGCTAGGGAGCCTGACTTTGTGAGTTTAAAATCGATCCTGGCCGAGGCAGTTGCGCGACTTCCTTCGGATGGGAAAGCCGTGGCCTCTTGTGATGTTACCCTATCCGTAAAAGAGTATTTTTTGTATAAAGTATAATATTGGAGTAGGTATTAAAAAGTTTGCAGGTTTGTGCCCGTTTCCTCATCTCAACCCTGCCATAGGTGGGAAATGGACCAAAAAAAAAAAGGTTGCGTATGAGCAGGGCCGGCAGAGCTAGAAATAATAATTGGGGGAAATTAAGGAGTGGGCGATATTACGGATAAGAGAAGCAGACGAAGTAGAGGTGAGCTAGCAACTACATGAGAGGAAGTTACACGTCAGACAGAAGATGACTGCGCGGGGTGAATGAGTACCTGGCATGGGATTGAGGGTCAGAACTCGCAGATCTGACCCAAATTTTGTCTCTTCCGCCAAATATAATATTTTTAACTGAATGCGTGAACCGTTTTATTTTTTTTTTCGCGGACCCCTTCCATTTACCTCAAACAACTCCAAGACTCGGCCCGAATACAGTATGGGAAGCGCTGATGTAGAGCATTTGAAATCTTGCCCGGGTTTAAGATAACAAGATGTCGTGGGAGAGAGTGCGTGTGGTACCCTCGCTTTACACTAGGAAATCAACACCCACACGTGCCAAATACTGCACTGTAAAATCAGCGCACTTTTCTTACACTGTTTAACAGCTCGACCCGTTTGAACTTTGATGATTGTAATATGGCATTTGGCAAGTGGCCCAGTTCCACGCTGTAGCCGTCGCGTCGCGCACACGGCAAGAAATTGTCACGAAAAAGCACTTCCGGGAAGTGGCGGCGCGTCCCGTCATTATTTAGGGGTCAAACAAATGTTCCATTGAATGTAAAAAGAAATGAGGATAAAGATGTTTGGGTTTTCCAGTAACACGTCAAATTGAAATTACGATGTGCAAATATGGTGGTTGTGCCCTCCACTTCATCCACTTGCATTTACTTGAGTGCAATGTTTATACATTCACTTCTTTTCCTCTGGCAGACATAGAGTACACCGCATTTGAGATGCAGTCGGAACCTCCAAACAGACAAATCATCATACCCTTATACCGCCTGTGGCAGAGTCAGGTCTATGGGCTCTAGCCTTCCACTTTTCTTGTAAATTATATGATTTTGGATGCTTGTGTAAAAAAATGCTGACAATCAAAACCTATATTAAACCAAGCTAATCGATTGATTGAATTTTCATTTCGTGTGACACACCGGAAGTAGGAACACCCTACTACATATTCCGTTAGTACATCAAGAAATATACCTTTTTAATTTTTGGCACGCCAGAAGAAATAGGTTCGCCACCTCTGGCTTAGATACTGTAGATGCCCTTTATACTGCAACGCAGAACATTGTAGTGACTTTTAATGATCATCCATCATCATCATCATACCCTTATCCCGCCCGTGGCAGGGTCGGGTCTGCGGGTGCTAGCCTTCCACTCCCGCCTATTTTCCACCAGGTCCCCGTCCACCCCACACTACAATATCCTTACGGACAACCTGCTTAGGTTTCTCCCTGCCCCGGTTGCTTGCAACCACCTGCATCCCTGAAATGGACCTAACGAGCTCCTCCTCGCCCTTTTCTCATTACGTGTCCATACCACCTCAACCTACTCTCCCTCTCATCTTGTTCCGCGGTATCCCCCACCCACAGGCTACCTCTAATATTATCATTCTTTATTCTATTAGCTCTCGACACCCCACTCATATAACGCAGCATTCGCATCTCGGCTACTTTCATTCTATTAACATGGCTCCTCCTCCCTGCCCAACACTCTGATTGGGACCCTCCTTTCTCACAGGGCTCCACTTGCCTGTCTTCACTTCAACCATCCCCCATTTATTCTATGGGTCACATCCGATTCTATCTCCCCATTGCTTTGGAACGTTGATCCTAAGTACTTTACCTTTTGCACCTTCGTCACCTGTTCGCCCCTAGAGAGTACGTCGCCAATATTTTTGTATCCTTCCCAATTGAAATCTAAATACTGTGCCTTCTTCGTGTTTATCTGTAGCCCTCCCTTTTCTATTGCCCCTATAATATCGTTTAGGCCCTTCTCTACCCGGCCTTTTTTTCAAGTGTGCTTTCTTAACATAGTGGGTAGCGGGTTCAGGAACTACGTCAGTGGTTCTAGGTTCGATACTGGACCGAGGTGGGCTGGCTTCTTTCGAGCGAGAGAGACAAGAGGTCCCGCGTGTGCCTTCCTTCGGATGAAAAGTCAAACCAAGGTCCCGTGCGGTGTACGATGGCATTTGCACGTAAAAGAACCCTCTCTACAATTCAATGGGTAGATGAGGCACAATTCCCATTTGTAGGAGTTCACCACCTGGCGTCGGTGGAGTGCCCAACTAACAGTAGACCCACGATAAATAAACACAGCAGGGGTTGCAGCTTTGGTCGGCAGTCGGCTGCGTAAAAATACCGTCCAATATATCACAAAGTGTCCATTCAGAGGAACAAGATGGGTACCCGACCCTGCCATAGGCGGGAAAAGAGTTAGAAGTTGCTTTGTATGTTTAATGCGATGAAAAAATAAAAAGGTTAAGGAGGGACTCAAACAGACTTTGTTCTCTCTCTCAAAGTCCAATATTGTGCTCTTCTTGGTATGGGTGGGGGTGGTGGTGATCCCACACGCGACTTTGTCTGCGCCCAAGATGAAGGTACAAGAATGCACTTATTAAAATATCAAATTACACACCTTCAGGTTTTCTGTGCTACGCTGGATGGGTGTTGCAACTTTATCAGTGACATACTCCTACAACAGCTCATCTCCATTTGATAGACAGAATAGGCCAGGCAGTGCCTTGAAAAGCGAGGCGGAATCAAGTTCTGACTGGAACAGGTGCAATACCTTAAGTTTCCTTCAGTAGTTTCCTGGGTTAAGCCATTTAGTTTTATTGGTCGCCCACTCAGAGGTAGACGTGTGGTTATGAATGAGTCTTACGCACAGTCAACCACGCTCATTTCTTTCTCCTCTGAATCGTGTCGTTCATTAAATATCTACCACCCATTGCAGGGGTGGCGAACCTATGGCCCACAGAACAATTTTGCTGGCACGTGGCATGCATATATAGAGGGTAGCCTATATAAAACCAAACCAACAGATTGATGAAATTTCCATTTCCTGTAGCAAACCGGAAGTAAGGGTATCTTACTATCTGGCACGTTAGTACATCAAGAAATATAACTTTGTAAGTTTTTGGCACGCCAGCAGAAATAGGTTCGCCACCCCTGTCCTACTTCGAAGCTGCCCAAATTCATTGTTAGGAAAAATCAGTTTTTGTGCTCCCGGCAAGCAGGTACAAAATGGTTGGAACCCATCTTTGTTGTGCATTGGATAGCACAGAAGTAGGGCAAAGGTTCAGGGGATGAGCACCTTGCTATTTTACCTGAACGACCTTAGGGCCGTGACAGCATGAGAAACTGATCCAGTTTGGTCCATCACAAGAATACAAATTAACGTCAAACACGGAGCAGGTTTTACGGCAGGACATGACACTGGGTGTCGTCGATGGGGACCTGATGGGAAGTAGAAGGGAATGGCTGGCGTACCAAACCCAGTCGCAGGTGAGGCAAGGGTATGATAATGATGATGGGTATTTGTACTTTCAAAATGGGCGGAACTTGATCGCCCCCTTCTTAACAGTGCTTACCTGAATAGTCGAACTTTAGTCGGTCTAATGACGACTATATTGCTGTAGCCAGAAATAGCAACTCCTAACCCTTATCCCGCCTATGGCAGGGTCGGGTACCCATCTCGTCCTTCGGAATGAACACAAGGGTGATGTATCGGACAGTGTTTTTCCGCAGGGGGTTGCCGATCAAATTTGCAATCCCTATGCTTATTTATCGACGGTCTACTGTTCTTTGGGGCACCCCACCAAGGAGCGAGCTCCTACGCCTGCAAATTTTGCCTCCTCTACCCTTTTCATAGTAGAGATTTTCAGACTGGAGATGGTTCTTATACATGCAAATGCCATCGCACAGTATACGGGACCTCGGTTTTACTTCCAATCCGATGGAAGGCGCACTCGGAGCATCTCTCTCGCCCGAAAGACGGCAACCGACCTCGGTGCAGCATAAAGCCTAGAACCACTTTCGCTGTTACTAAGCACGCTACCCACTGCGCCACGGAGGAGGGATAACTGGAATAACAAGAAATCATTGTCAAAATTGATAATGTGTATAGCACACATTGAAATTCAGTTTACAGGCAGTACCATAATTTGGGGAATGTTTCACACAACAAAATCGATTTTTTGTTGTTGTTTGGTGGAGTTTAAGGTCCCGTCAACTACAAGGTCATTAGAGACCCGTCCACTATATAGTTCTAATGCATATACTGCACAGACACTACACTAATGCGACGATTATTGGGTATTAGCAGTACCCAGCTTTCCCGAGCGACCACCCATGTCAGTACTAACTGGGCTTGCGTTGCTTAACTTCAGTGATCAGACGAGAACTGGTGTGTCCAACGCAACTCGCCGCTCCCAACAAAATCGACCTTTGGACAGAAAGAGCCCCAAGAATGCATCAATGAATGTGTGTCGTCGCTTCACATCTTGAGGACGGCGGTTTTACGGATGTTTTACACATTCTTTAGCGACAAGTAGTAAAATGTACTGTTTGTTACATACCGTATAAATGCCTGCCAGTGATTTCCTACGGCACAATTGCACCGCGGCGGTGTCGAACACGGAACTCGGGTCATTTTATGGCATTACACTTGTAAGAGGCTATTGTGTTGTATTGTACAGAATTGTTCTCAGCTTATTAAAGATCGGCGCATGCGTATTAAGTAATCTCAAGAATTCACGCGTGATCTCGCCATACCGTTCCATTTTTCAGATACTGTAGTTGATACACACTTTCTGGTTTTATTGTCTACTGGATTAATTTAAATGATGGTAATTTCTTTATATTTATTGTGGTTGTCAGAATTGTACTTGATTGCGGCCGTTGCATGGTATTTCTTCTTTATTACGTTCTTCGTTAATCTTAGTTTGGACAAATGACATTGAGGTTATGTTATATTTATAGCGAAGGCGAATAAGTGGCGAATGGCTACGAGGCCTAGAGTACCCCGGGGAAAAGGCCAATTGCTTAAGCTCGATTAATTGTATATAGCCCCAATTTTTGATAAGAACGTTGAAAAATGTTTATGTTACGAGAAAGAGTCATTCAAATATGGATGCATTGCACTTGAATATTGTGAACTTATTACTTGTTTGAATTGTAGTATTGTCATACCCTACTTTTTTTATCGAGTTAGACATAAACGAGTTCATCATTCCCTTATATAGCCATAGCAATTTCTCGTAGCAATTTTTGTTGGATATTGATATACCATAAACACCATATTTGACGCGTATTACTCGGGAGTTTTTAAACAAAAATTGTTAAAAATGCAGCATTTACCTCCCGCGGACTATACATATTACATACAATGGCCCCAGAAAGTATTTGCACACCCATAAACAAGCCTGTAATTCAAAAATATCAGACGCAGAAATGTAGCGGGCCTAACGACAGTTCTGTAAACTTTGCCCTTCAACTTTATTGGGACCTGACGGTCACACAGGACCCCCCACTTGCCTGTCTCCACTTCAGCCATCCTACAGCAATCCTATGGGTCACGTCAGAATCAATCTCCCCATTGCTCTCGAAAACATCCTAAATAACGAAACTTTTGCACCACTGGTATCCCCTAACCCCTTGCCCTAATTTCCCCCCCTTGCTCCTGGCCACTAAAATTGAAAGCTGGGTACTCTGTCTCCATGTTCACCTGAAGGTCCCCTCTTTCCATTGCTGTTTTAATGTCTTGTAGGTCCTTTTGTACATCCTCTTTGGACTTCTCAAGCTTTCCCACATCATCAACAAATACCAGACACAGAGAGGCCCATTCCCCTATTCCCGTCAACATATGGGTTAAGAGCCGACCCACCTGCACGTTAAAGCATGCAGTGTTTCCCCATGCTGCCCTCACCCCTGGCGATGGAACCATCATAAATATCCTGCACTATCCTAATATGCCCTTCATCAACCCCTTTCTTAAAATGCTGCATACTACCTGTCTAGGGACACTATCATATGCCTTCTCCAGGTCAACGAATATTGCATGGAGGTCCTTTCTTTGCTGCTCAATACCTTTTTCTGTACAGTTTAGTTTCATATTTTTTGAATTAGTGGCATTTTTGTGTGTGTGCAAATAGTTTCTAGGGCCGCTGTATAATGTTTGTTTTTTTTAAATGCTGATAATGATATGCATATGCGAGTTAGGTCTGAAAGAGTTACAGGGGTGGACTAGTAATATGATAAAAATACAGTAAGTACTTTTAGGTACTTTACAACCCGTTAAATATCTGCCGTCAATAGAGATGTTTTATTACATATTTAGGCTAATTGGCGCGGGGGTGTACTAGCAATTATTAATAATTTATGTAATTATTTTAACACTTGGATCTATCATTTCTCTGGGCTGAGACTAACCACATCAATGAACTGGTTCCTCATGTTTTTTTCTTGCCTTGTATAAATTTACTACACGATCGGGCGGGCTGTGCAACTAATGGAGGTCCCTCTGGTAAACGTGAATTTTATTTCACCTTTTGGCAACCAATGTAGGGATCTAAATTATGCCATTAGTCTGATTTTGATAAGCAACACCTTTCGATCGATAATGTCACAGTTTCTTACTCTGGTTTCATTTTATATAGATAAGAATATAGGCGTATATTCATTATTCTCGGTGTACCTTTACTCGAAAGTAAAAGCACTCTCTCCTTTTCTCTTTCTCTCTCTCTCTCTGTGGTAAAATATTTCACACCGCAATCCTTTAATATCTAAATGTTAGACCTAAATACATGGAGTCATGACCTTGTTATGAGAAATGCTAACCCGAAGAGAGAAATTATAAACGAATTGTAAAGCAGACAGACATCAGTCTTGTAATTATAGGTATAGTTGCTTTTCACTAGCATAATAACTATTTAGGATTTCTAAGAAGTGGGTTTATATTTTAATATGTGGGACACGATGTTTTTGCTGTTACATTGTAGTGTAATCAAAGTCGTTGAAAACAAATTAAGACTCTTGGCCACCACCATCCTCGAAATCTTGCAATTTGGCGAACTTTTATTTGGTAAAAAGTTGTTTTGGATGCGGGATACCGACATTACAAAGTTCAAATAAGATGTTTATTCTCTTGATTTGCTTCTTCTTTTAATTATGTTCATTATCGTAGTGGTACTAAAGTTTATTTGAGTTGTTGTTGTTATATTATTACGTTTGTATTATTCATTCAAGAAATGTTTTTTTTTGAAAATCCATTAGAGTCACAATGCTTTAGCTTGATTGTAGTAGTGAGTTCTGCTTTAAGAACTTCTCCTAACGATTTTATATTTGCTTTCAAATGGACTATGTTTTTGGCACAACCATATATCAAAATTCTTTTCAAACAGCCTGATGTTAAGTATTATTTATTATTGTATTAAACTTCTTTTTTAAAAAATAGTGATCGGTGACACTGAGGTGCCTCTCTGGATCAAGGCGTTTGTGGTTAGTGTTGTTTGGAGGAAAATAACCACCTTAAGACGGACGATAGTTGGTGAAAGTCTATATGCTTAGCTCCTTATTTATTTTACACTTCGTCATATATCGCAATAAGTTAATCTAATGATATTTATTAATATTAATTAATACTGAGATGTAAATTAAAATGTCATTTCTGACACTAAGTTATCTTCAGGATCTTGATGTCACACCTGCTTGATGTGTATAAGCCACGAAAAGCAACTCCTAACCCGTTTGCCGTCTATGGCAAGGTCGGGTACCCATCTCACCCCCCTCTGAATGGACTCAAGGGTGATATATTAGGCAGTGTTTTTCCGCACCCTGCTTATAAACCACAAAATTTTCATTTATTTCAACTACTGATATTAAGCTGGTGATGTGAGAAATGAGTTATTTGCTTGTAATATCCGAAAGGCTTTCGATAAAGGAAAAGGCAATTGAAGGTTATCCACATGAAGACATATTGCATTTCACTGAGGTTATTTGGCATGCAAAGAGCCAATAGACACGTGCAAAAGCAACACAGCATTAAAGCACCTGAGCATCATTTTAGTTATTTGAAGTATGAATGACCCTCTACCCTAAGGCTGATGGTCAGTTGTACGTGACCTTTAATGAATTTTCTCCAGACTGCAGTTAGGGGAGGCGCACGTGTACGTTGCTTCAAATCCACAGCCCACATGGGGTTGGCAACTGCCACTTGGGTTTTTGTGCGCTAAAAAAAGAAACCAATTGAGTTTCCTCTCTTGAAGAGATAGGACGTGTGCCCTCGCCTCTTAACATCAAGTTCGCAAACCCTCCAGTAGTTATTTTCTTATATCCAGAGGATAACTCCATTTGAAATGCTTGACTCTGTCTTATCTACAATAGAGTGCTTAGGACAAGTTTTGTCCCTCATTTTCCTCTTCAAGGAGCACCCGAAATGCCAAGTGCTTCTGATAAATTCATGCTTAAAGAAAGGAGATAAGACGTTGTTTATGTGCCGCTGTGGCTCTTCTAATGGCCATTTATTTACAGCATCATTTGACCTCCTTCAACCATAAACTTCCATTAACAGTTTCTGTCAAAGAAATGAGAAACACGCTATTTCCTATTTTGAATATTTATAAAAAAAAACTGTTTGCAATGATCAAATTATACCATCCTACTGGAATTTTGAATATTTTTATAGCAAGTGCTCCAGCCTGCTGCGGGTGAGAGTTCAAATATCTGTTGTATATCATTAATTTGTAGAGCCATTAGGGTCAGCCTTTGGGTCAGCAGGGTTCAGACTGTGTGGCATCATCGAGATGGCTAGTTAACCTTAATAAAAATGTTTTACTTCTGCAATAGATACACGCTGTATACTGACCTCAAACATGACCGGATGTATTTAAGCGACAATAGTGATTTCAATAATCGATATTATTGATAATTTTTAATGAAGTGTGAAGTTATGGATGACTGGCGACCTGGGGGCGGGGAGTTTTTGCTGATAACTACCACGTTGCTGGTCTTGTGTATCTATAGCGTAATAACCGACCAAGTTAGGATGGGTAATGCTGACCTTCATCTAGAATTTGATCACACGAAGACAACTTTTCGTAAAAATGTCGACCTTGAGTATTACTTTAAAATACTGCGACTCTTAAATGTTAGACAGTGTTTGTAAATGAAGGCTAAAGAAATCTCTTAATGTTATAATTTATACTTAGCCCTGCTTTATGTTTTGTAGCTGCTCAATGATGTACATGTATAAATTGTGTACTACTGCTGCTGCTCAGCATTGTCTCCAATTTAATTTAGGGACAAATTCCAGATACTGGAAAGTTAGTGAAGCATTAAATTAGTGTATCATGTCATCTTAAAGTCAGGGCATAAATTGCCATGCTTATTAGCTACGGCATTACATTGTCATTTCGAAATGGGCTTCGCAGATGCTCCAAATTTACGAGCGTCTCCTGCAGGTTGCTTTTGTGACTCTTTTCTTGAATAGGCATGCCGTTGCGTGTGTCACCACCGTCCCGCTCTTTTAAAAAAAATGTTATTTTTTTCGATGGTGTGAATCAACAATGTTCAAATAATTGGTTGACATATTTTTGTAGTGGTTATTTTCGCGATTAGTGGTCATTTTTGGGGTTTACGACTATTTCATGATTGAAACTAATTCATGATGAACGCTGTGAAGTACGAAAAAAAACCAGTTTCTTTATTAACGGTCATTGAACGTCGTGAAAGAACCTACATTTTATTTTAAAGATGCCTGTGCACTATTAAAAACAATATCTATCTTAAAAGCATTACAGGGGTTATCTTGAATGGATAATTCTCTCTCTCTCCCTCGCTCTTTGGGATTGAAAATAAGCCAAAATTAATCCAAAATTAACGTAGGCCTACAATTTGGTGACAATAATAAAACAGTGCAGTGTCTCCAACCAGTGAGTAATCATTGATTGAGAGTCTGTATAGAGTTGACTACTATATTGGGATGACTCAAAGTGAGGTTATCATTTTTATTAACGTTTTTCAACGTAGTGGCCTCATTTTTAGTTTCATGGAGGAGAGGTTGTTGATTTTCTTTGCTATGGCAAAGAAATATGAGTGTGGCTTATTTTTCTAAAAGTAATTACTCAGGATAGGAAAATGCCAAATTATAGCAACTCTAACCACAGCTTAGTAACATAAGCTTTGTATCAGCGGAACGACCTATAAGTTTTTCATGTAAGCATGGTTTTTAAAGTTAAGATGCTAGTTATTATTGACTGTTTTAACTGTATAAGATGGATGATGATGTTGCGTCTTCCGATCTGCAATATACACTATACAGTATAATGTATTGCTCTTTTTTTTGTCTTTCCCACCCCCATGTATACCATGAATGTTAAACAGCAGCTGGTTTGTAACTGTAAAATTCGTAAGTATAAATAATAGTGTTGAATCTAATCCTTTTTTTTCCTTCCCCCTCCTCCCTTTTTTTTTAAAAAAACGTTTAGGAAGTTGAAGACGACACAAGCTCATCTCATTCAAAAGACAATTTCCAACTCAGCAGGTCGCAAAATGATTTTTATAAGCGTTTTATGGGAGCTACAAGTAATGCCAAAGATCATCCCAGTCAACAAACCACTCCTCAAAAAGATGTGGCACTAGCACCTCCAAGGGCTCGTATGCCTTACGGACTCAATAAAGGTAATAATGAAACTATTCTCTCGTTTACTTGATTTTGCATTATTATTTCAGGTGGGTGAGGAATGAAATGTGGAAGCGGGGGGCGGGTTAAAAATGATAGAAAGGAGAGAACTAAATGCTACCCATCCATATGATGTGGAAAGCATCTGAAAGATGACCATTACAGGTGAGCTTCTAGGTAGACAACGACGACACGTAATAAATGAAAAATTTCTCAAGGAAAATGACCTGAACTCTCGACAACTTTTATTCCACACACTCCCAAACCATATTCTACTTGTCGGTGTTTATAGTTCTTACTAATTTTGCGTTATCAACGATTTAAGGTTACACTTAGTGCCTACTGAATACTAATGATTAAACAATTCCTGTTTTTTTTTCTTCTAGTCTATATGGTTTTTTATTTTTAGGCTATTTAGGAGGTGTCTGAAACGTGTTAAAATTTGAAATGAAAGTACACATTGACTTGGGGAGGGAGAGATGGATGTCTTTAAAAAGAGTATGTTACATGGACAAATATTTTCGGCAACTAACAACAACAACAAATTTATGCTTTTCATCCACGTATATGCATTTCGTGTTTGTAAAATTTGAGTTTAAAGTGAGAAGAGTGGAGTTTATTTAAAAAAAAATAGAAGCGAAAGAGTGATAACCTGTTGTACATGTTAGGGGACAAAATCTAATCTAGAATTTGGCAGGTTTTTTCTAATGTAACAAGATTTTCACTCAAAAGATGGGAAGAAAAAGAGCTTTTAATTTTCTTCTCTTATTACACAGTATTTATTAAGGTCTTTGAAGATGTGTAAGTGATGATCTTGACAACGTAAACGTCAAGTTAATAAGCGGTTGAAAGGGTTTACTTATCATGGAATTCGACCGAAATAGCTCAGTGGTGGTGAAATTAAAGTTAGTTGTCGTGTTCAGATTGTATTTTCCTTGACAACTGAGGTGCTTCGATGATACGAGCCTATATTTTGTTTGCATGTTAATTAATCCCTGTGTGTTTCTGTCTAAAATGTTGCTGCGGCTGCACTTTGACATAATAAAGACGCGAGATAGTGTTAATAGAGGGAAGAAATATTTCCCTTAGGAGAAATTAGAAAAAAAAAACCACTGTTGGTCATTCAACGTGTCGCCGCTGTCATTTGATTCATCATCAAATAGCAATAAATATATAATTAAATCGGAGTCGCACTTTTGGGCGTCCAAACTGTTAAGCTGACGCGTTTAGTCTGATTGAGGGTTGGAAAGGGTTGCCAACGTTGCCTTATAGTCATTGACTTTGGTGATGGTTACAAGTGGAATTTAGGAGGACAACGGCTTTTGAACATATCATCATCATTCCTCCTCCTCCCCTTGTGCATGAATTTTATAACGTCTATTAAACAAGACAAATAGAGATTAGATGCGGCTACAATTTTCGATATGACTTTTTTTTCCCCTTTCATTATTTGAAACGCTGATAACAGGTGTAAAAAAAGCAGTAACAGGAATGAGCAGAGGTGGTGTTGGCAAATAATTAAGTTGTATTTTAATCGCAATATTGTATGGGCAATGGTATTTACGCATGATTTGTAAGTCTCTACAAGTCAAATCGTATACACGTTGTACTGACAAGTTAATTATTATGCAGGTAGTTTTTCTAATGAACTTACGTGCTGTAGCACAATTAATAGCCGAAGATGCAATGGCTTGTCAGAAGTTTATGTTTTGCCGTGCTGCACGTGGAACAAGTAATAATCGGTATTCATATTTAATGTTTTACTTTCATAATGCAGTACTACAAGCGTTTATAGCACTTCTTACGTATGTCAGAGGTGGTTTTTTTTTGGAGATAAGCTGCAGATAAGAGTATCTATTCATCCCAAAGAGAAAAGGACGAATATGGCTTGTCAGAAACCTACTGTTGTTATAAAGGTACAAAGGCAGATCGAGCCTAGAACTCATACAGGGGATATGACCGTGGAAAAATAGAAATTTGAAACTCGAGTGCATGAAATTGCTAGATTTATGGAATATCTCAGGATGCCTAGAGATTTCAACATGTAGATGTTTATGATCGTCGCCCACGTATTCCTAGGTTGCGTAACTCTAAAATGCTGAATTTCTTACACCCACGCCCCTCAAAGAGATGAGTGCGGTGTACGTTATACGTGTAGACTGGCAAAAATTCCAGTTGTCGCTCACTGGCATTGGTGAACAACGTTGCACCCAAGAAGAAAATAGGCCGACGTTCATTAAATAAGCATTAGGCCGGCGGCCAGTTGCGCTAAAAAATACCGTCCAGTTATTTGCCTGATATGTTCCCAGCCTCAGTGTGACAAATGGGTCCAGGAGCCTTCCAAAGGGAAAATAGCCTAGTCAAGAATGGGGATGTTTCTGAAAGCGATCTGAAATTGCTTAGCATCATTACACGTAAAGAGACTGCAGCGGTTCGGACGTTACGGAAGTACATGGTTCATAATTCCACCATCAACAAAGTCATACCCTTATATCACAGGCTCGAGGACTCCACTCTCGCCTATCTCCCACTTGGCCCTGCTCTCACGTCGTTAGCTTAACCCCATATGGTTGTTTTTTCTCTATCTCGCAATACTGAGGGACTTAAGATGAAAGGAATGCCCATCAAAAGGATGCTGGGCCATTTTCAGGCCCTGTTGTAGTGCCGTCGTAACCTCAACACTCGGTGTCGTTCACTGTGTGTTTTGCGTGAAAGTAGCCAAACAAGTCAAACGTCTTGTTCAATCATCTTATTAAGATTCATTAGAATAATTTGAACCCACCTCGGTGGCGCCGTGGGTAGCGTGCTCGGTAACTGCGTCAGTGGTTCTAGGTTCGATACTGGGCCGAGGTGGGTTGGCTTCTTTCGAGAGAGAGAGAGAGACACTCCGAGTGCGTCTTCCTTCGGATCAGAAGTTAAACCGTGGCCCCGTCTGGTGTACGATGCCATTTGCACGTGAAAGAACCCACTCTTAGTTTCTTACACATTAACGGCTTGGGGTGTAAGCCAAGCAGCCCGAACAGACAAAACCCTTAGGAGGCTGCTCGCGGGTGAGGAGGAGGTAGGTATAAAGGTTGTAGGAGAGGGGGAATTTGCAGTATCCAATGTTCCCTACTAACCACCCATGTTGGTACTAACGTGGGTTTGCATTTCTTAACTTCAGTGGTCTCACGAGAACTGGTGTGTCCATCGAGAACTGGTGTGTCCAACGAGAACTTGTGTGTCCAGGTAGATTAGGTAAAATTTTCCGCGTGTTGGAGCTCGCCCCCCCCCCTCCATCCTGGGGTCTGGTAGAGGTGGAGTGCTCCAACCAATAGTAGACCGACGATAAAATAACTTTGGCCTGCAGCCGGCCGAGTAAAAACACTGCCCAATATACCACCCTTGTGTCCATTCGGAGGGCTTGGTTCGTTGGTGTTTTAGGGTCCTTCAACTTCCAGGTCATTAGAGCTCCGTCCACTCCGTAGTTCTAATGCAGAGATTTCACAGGCGCTACACTAATACGACGATTTTTGGGTATTAGCAGTGCCCATGTCAGTGCTAGATGGGGTTGCGTTGCTTAACTTCAGTGATCAGCCGAGAACTGGTGTGTGCAACGTAAAAGCCGCTCCCTGACCCCTCCATTCAGAGGGATAAGATGGGTACCCGACCCTTCCATAGGCTGGATACGGGTTAGGAGTTGCTTGCGGATTAGAATAATTGGACCTATTGTTCCTACCGAAAGGTGCTTTAAGTCTTGCCTTGCTGTCTGTCTGTAAAGACGTTAGCACTTGAAAAGTTGTTGATTTTTATTTAAAAATGTTTCATTGTTGCTTTATTATTCATAATATTTACTATAGTTGCGATAGTGCAAAGCGGATATTTATAATATATATTACCAGTCTAGACTTTCTTTGACGCAAATCTGGGAATTTTAATGGAGGATACTTGTACATACTTAAGTTCTTTTCTTTTAAAAAATGATAGCCTATTATTCTATTTCCGTATCTCTTTTAAACAGATTCGTCTTAATACATTATTTTGGTATGAAGAGAAAAAAATGTGTATAAATTATACGTATATGTGTGAAGGCCTCCTTTATGCTACAAGATAATAATTATTAGGCTCAAACGAGAATTTAATTTACATTTGTGTTTTGTTTTTTTATTCAGGATGCCAAAGTTATAAGTCATCGACAACTTCTATCCGTTTTTCCTCTTTCTACTTGTATAGAAATTGACCTATCATAAACAAAATGAGCCAACACTAAAATGTTTTTATTAGTGTTTTTTTTTTTCAAACTGGACTTTTTTGATCTCGTCCTCCCATCAGCACTACTACTATTGACCAAATAGCCTGCTTTATCGAAAGTATTAGTTGCAGCACTTTGGATGGAGCCCAAAAATTAAGGAACGGTGCCAAAGGCCAACTTTTGCTCTTGTTAGTGGCTTATTTTTGGATCATCGAGTTTACTTTTAATTTCCCTCGTGTGCCTTGGCTGATCCACATTTCAGATTTGATGAATGACAGATCAGAATTGTCATTGTTTTGGTTTAGGAAACTGCGCAGACACAAACGCTAAACTACATGTTTAGGCGCCCCCCCCCCCCACCCCGGGCCTGTTTAAAAATAATACCTTAATAACTAGAAATGGATATACGCCTGTTTACTTGTGAGTTATCGGCTCATTACGTCTTACTACGTCAAATTTTTCTTAAAGGACTTCCCGGGAACGGCTTATTGCGTTTTACACACCAGTTCTCATCTGATCACTGCAGTTAAGCAACGCAACACCAGCAAGTACTGACGTGGGTGGCCGCTTGGGAAAACTGGGTACTGCTATTACCTAATAATCGTTGCATTAGTGTAGTGTCTGTGCAGTCTCTGAACTAGAACTATGCAGTAGACGGGGTTCTAACGACCTTGTAGTTGTAAGCCCCTAAAGCACCAATAAAACAAAAAAAAATTAAAGGACTTCCCCCACAGTACTGGTTACGTCAGGGCTTGAGAATTCTCTGTCTAGAAGTGCCTGGAGTTGGTTTGAGAACCACGTCATTTGGGAGTAAAAAGAAGCAATTAAATCACCAGGTGCACATCCAAAATAATCAACGCTCGATGCCCGTCCTTAATACTTGGGTTGTGTCATTCCGTGGTGTTCGACAGACACCCCACCGTCTCAATAGCAAGCATTAGTTGTGATTGCACTTCGAACCTATTTTTATCCGTGTATTTTACGTCTTCCGTCCACCTTGACCCATTTAGGTGTTACGGCAAAATACAGCTTTAGATTTTGTTTCATATACGCGTTTGTTTTAAAAAAATCCCTTGCTTTCTCTATATTTTACAGTATTGTGATGAAGAAGTTGGAATGCATTGGGTTAAAAACGCATGCACTAAACCATGTGACTTTGTTTTTATATTAAAACAAGGTCTGTTATTAAAACTGACTCACAAATAAATTTATTCAGTCTTTGCAGTTCGCTCAATGAGATAAAAAAAAATCACATAGAGATTTTCAGCTGTCAAATTTGCATAGATCATGATTCATTCTTCCTTTTGACCATGTCAGATAAATTATGATCCGATATATGCAAAACAGCTGCAACATAATTTTTACTCTTGAGTTAAAGTTCAAAGATAAAGAAATCTGGCTGACATCTCACTTTTTACTTCTTTTCGTTTACCGAGGAATGCAAATGCATAAACTTTATAAATATTTACCAATTGGTACAGTTGTGATTGCCGGATGATCATTAAAACTTACCTACAATGTTCTCCTTTGCAGCGTAAATAGCATTTATCTAAACCAGGGGTAGCGAACCTATTTCTTCTGGTCATGGCGTGCTAAAAAGTTATATTTCTTGATGTACTAACGTGTCAGATAGTTTCATCATCATTATCATACACCCTTATCCCGTTGTTGTTTGTTGGTGTTTCAGGGCCCTTCAACTACAAGGTCATTAGAGCCCCGTCCACAGCATAGTTCTTATGCAGAGACTGCACAGACACTACACTAATGCGACGATTTTTGGGTATTAGCAGTACCCAGTTTTCCCAAGCG